>JAPXFY010000013.1:25506660-25511660 GCA_030674185.1 Monoplex corrugatus
TGAAAAGCCCGGATCTTCCCACGTTTTGCGTGGCACAGGTCCCATGGCCAGAGAGAGTGGCTACAATGCCGACTTTGTTGAACACCACTCACCACGGCGGGAAATGCTGAAGCCAAAAGCCAACTACGAGCCACCGACAGACAAGTTTGGCGGACAGAGCACAGCGAAGGGAGATTATGTAGAAAAGCAGATCAGCCCTCGTGAAAACTTCCGCCCCGTGTGGGAGCCAATCACTTCCGATGCTCCCTTCGAGACCAGCACGGAAAACCGATCGAGTTTTGTGGAGCAGCCCGTGCAGCCCAGACGGCGGCGAGAGCAAGAGACATACAACGCCCCCTGTGTTCCTTTCCACGCCAGCACCACCAACCAGGACTCCTACCTGGGAGAGTTTGCCCCCAAACGAGGCAGCTTCAAACCTGGCCAGACCACGATAGCGTCAGACACCAAGTTTGATGGCAGAACCACCTTCAAGAACGACTTCCAGGAACACCAGGTCAGTCCACGCCTTCGTCACGAGTACGAGAAGTACGTCAGACCGGACGGTGACATGGACTTACGCACCACCAACCAGGAGAACTTCCAAGACACGGGGCGTGGTCATCGCCACGTCATCACCAAGCCCAGCTCTTCGCACATCCTGAGAGGGGAGGGCAAGTTCGCTGATGGCTCCAGCTATATGGGGGACTTTGCCGCCCCTCCCGCACAAGCCCGCCAGCTGGTGAGGCCCAAGAACGAGTATCAGCCCAACTCTGGGCGATTTGAGGGCATCTCCACGCAGAAAGCTTCCTTCACGGGGGCCTACGCTCCTAGACAAGCCAGCTTCAGGCCTGAGAATCGACCCTTGAAGAACCTGAACGCCTTTGATGACAACACGAACTACAGGCAGGAATACCAGTCGTGGCGTGAGGCCACCCAACAGGTTCCTCCCATCTCTGGGTAAATGCCAGAGGAAGATGAAATGGGGATCAAGTGTTTCCGTCCAATGGGTCATTGTATTGTCTGTTCCACGTACAGGTCTAAGACAATCCCAATTTGTCAGCGCCTGATTATTCCCAATTCTATATGTAATTATGATGCTGTGTGATTATCTGTGTCCACGTTGTTCTGTCCCATCATATACATGAGCAATATTTGTTCTTTGCTGTACATAACATTGGGTTTGCAATATATATTGTGTGAAGTGAAAATAGTATGCACTATGTTATATCAAACAAGTTTAGATGACAATCGTGTATGAAGGTGATTAATGTAATAGAACTGTTGAATTGAAATGTATTGTTTCTAAGCCGCTCTCTGTGTCTCTGTCTGTCTCTCTGTCTCTCTGTCTGTCTCGTCTGTCTCTGTCTCCCCCCCCCCTCTCTCTCTCGCTCGCTCGCTCGCTCTTTGTTTATGATCCGTAAAGAGGTTTTTAGTATGAAGGTGTGTTAAAACTTGATTACTGTTTGTATAAATGCGCACTGTTATTTTTGCCATCCCCTTTCTGAAGGGCCAGGCGTTTATGAATAAATCATCTGAATGATGTCTCTCTGTCTCTATCTCTTTTTCTTTCTCAGTGTCTCCACATTGCTGTTTAATGTGATACTATAATCTGACGGTATAGATACTGTGAATTGGTAGAAACAGATTGCTCTGTGATATAGTATTCAGAACAAAATTCCACTAGTCTTGTAGAAGACAACGAATGTAATGAATATTGATAAAATGCGTTGTTTAGAAATTATCTTGTACTTCTCTGAGCTTCTGTATCTATCTTTATTTTAACGTAGGCCTAAACGGAGCCCCTTGCATATGCTTTCATGCTTTGTGAATGGCTGCACATGGTGACGTCATCTGTATCCGCCAGAGTAAACTGACATGTTCTAACTCTAACCCTACCCCAAATCCTCATTATTAGAGTTGCTTGTCTCTGTGAATGGGTGGCAGATCTCGAAGGCGAGGATTTATGACTGGGTTAAGGTTAGGGTTGCCCGAAGGTATGCAGTGTAGAATTACTATGCCGATGCTAATCATCTAATTTATTTATTTACTTTACATACATGTTCCATTTTTTAAGGTAAGATACACGCATATACATGTCATTTACATGTAACCAAAATTATTCCGGTGGTAGGCTGATAAAATACCAGTATAAAATATAGACTAGGTAAAACATAGTCAAGGTAGGGCCTCAGGACCTGGCCAGCTCATGGGTTTATGTGCAGGCTTAAGGCTTGTGCCACGGTCACCATACATGTGGCATCTGTGACGTAATTGCATATGGAATTCGTTCCCAGCGCAGAGATGTCATCTCGAGAAACTGAAACTGAAACTGAAACTGAAACTGAAACTGAAACTAATCATCCAACTGCCAGAGGCATGTGTTGGGGGCTCCGTGCATATAACAGTCTACTTCTTCCCCTTCCACTTCCTTCCCTTCTTGTTTTTGCTTTTCTCTCCACAGTGGTACAAGGCTTTTTGTGTGCCGATGACATCACGACCACAGGCTGAAATTTTGTCTCTATTTTCATGCACTTCCATTTTGCCATCTGCCCTGGTCGTTGTTGTCCATGTGTTTGTGTTTGAACCAATGCTGGTGCACGTGTTAGTAAATCTGTTATAAATATGGTTTGACTGCCACAAAACGACATCAAGCATCTTATCAAACGCACGGGCAACTCATTTCTTTTCATTTCGAATTTTGTGAAGAAAATGCAGTGCTGTTTTACTGTAACCAGAAAAAACATGAAAACAGTATCTGAACGCGTTTTTAATACAACCATAGAAGACAGGTGCAAATTTTCGTCTAAATGAGATTGTCAAGCGTATACATAAGACAAAAAAACAAAAACAAAAAACAAAAAACAATCATTGAACAACAAATACAAAAATTAGTAGAAAAAGAGCAGAACTTCCCTTCTGCTTTGTCCACAAAGTTTTCTCCATTTAAAGGATAATCCTAAAGGACTTAAAGCAGCAGGGAAGTTTTGCTCATTTTCTCCTGTCTTTGTATGTGTTCTTTGATGTTTGTTGCTTGCTGTCTTACGTTTACGCTGGACAAAGGCCAGTTGGTTGAAAATTTACGCCTGTTTTGTCTAGTTGTATTAACCCTTTGACTCCCGCACCTTATCGATCAACTAAAAAAATTAACCCTTTGACTCCCTCACTCTATCTATCAGCTTTCTGCTGGAAGCTGGTTGATAGGGTGAGGGAGTCAAAGGGTTTTAATTTTTTGCTTTGCCGGCATAGTTGATAATGCAGGATGTTGGTGGACAGGGTGCGGGAGTCAAAAGGTTAAATACGCATTCTGGTTCCATTTTCATGTTTTTCTGGTTCTTGTTTGCTTGAACGCGGGCGGTCACATTTGTTGTGTTTTACTGTGTCAAACATTTCAAGAACACAATTCTTATGTGACACCGATGTGATTGCTTTGGCATGTATACCTGACTTTTGTGGGGAGGTTGTTGTCTTGGACATACTTGCGCTTTTATAATCTTCGTGTTAGGATTGTTTATGTGAATCTTATAATGCCCATGCACTTGTCTGGAAAAGGTGGTACCAATATTAGAAACAGTGATCTTCAGCATAAATCAGTTCTCTTTTTGAAACACCCTCGCCATCCCTTATTTGTGTATCCATAAATCAATTCCCTTCTGAAACACCCTCGCCAGCCTTTATTTGTTTATTCATTCATGATTATATGACTATTAATTCATTGACTTTATGCTGCTTTTTGTTGACCGTGTATTATCTAAAGGCCAAATAAAAGCATTTTTTTCCATGCATATAATCAAAACTTGTCTGTACTGCAATTTACGCTGTCTACTGAGTTCACGTATAGCAGAGTTAAGAAATGTTTCACGTTCATTTTTTTTAACGTACAGGGATCATGAAAAAATGTTCTGTGAATGACATCAGGTATGTAATTAATGTTGTGTGTTCGCGATGCTCTAGACAGTTACAGTTTGTTAAGCCCTTTAGGATGATTTTTGGTTGGAGAAAACTTCGTGGATGTGGCCCCTAGTTTGCCCGGCTGTAAATTGAGTACCTGACCCTTTCCACAGTTAGGGAAGGAATACAGGGAAGCACGTGGCCTTCAGTTTACCCAGCTGTAAATTGAGTACCTGACCCTTTCCACAGTTAGGGAAGGAATACAGGGAAGCACGTGGCCTTCAGTTTACCCAGCTGTAAATGAGCTCTTGACCCTTTCCACAGTGAGGGAAGGAATACAGGGAAGCATGTGGCCTCCAGTTTGCCCAGCTGTAAATTGAGTACCTGACCCTTTCCACAGTTAGGGAAGGAATACAGGGAAGCATGTGGCCTCCATTTGCCCAGCTGTAAATTGAGTACCTGACCCTTTTTACAGTTAGGGAAGGAATACAGGGAAGCATGTGACCTTCAGTTTGCCCAGCTGTAAATTGAGTACCTGACCCTTTCCACAGTTAGGGAAGGAATACAGGGAAGCACGTGGCCTTCAGTTTGCCCAGCTATAAATGAGTACCTGACCCTTTCCACAGTTAGGGAAGGAATACAGGGAAGCATGTGGCCTTCAGTTTACCCAGCTGTAAATTGAGTACATGACCCTTTCCACAGTTAGGGAAGGAATACAGGGAAGCATGTGGCCTTCAGTTTACCCAGCTGTAAATTGAGTACCTGACCCTTTCTACGCTTAGGGAAGGAATATGTGGAAGCATGTGGCCTCCAGTTTACCCAGCTGTAAATTGAGTACCTGATTCTTTCCACAGTTAGGGAAGGAATACAGGGAAGCACGTGGCCTTCAGTTTGCCCAGCTGTATTGAGTACCTGACCCTTTCTACTGTTATGGAAGGAATACAGGGAAGCACGTGGCCTTCAGTTTGCCCAGCTGTAAATGGGTACTTGACCCTATTCACAGTTGGGGAAAGAATACAGGGAAGTACCAAGGGAGAGAGGTGTTAGTATCTCTTTACGAAAACTGGTCCGAGATTAGTGAGGTTGTTTCCAACTGGCCTCCTGATGGGCTAGTGGTTATGGAAACAACCTTT
>JAPXFY010000013.1:25516660-25519160 GCA_030674185.1 Monoplex corrugatus
CGACTGTAGCAGAGGCGCACCAGACGCCAACTGACTCCTCTTTACTTAGCCCGCCAACACAACAAGTTGACAGAACTACTGTTCACAAACACAGCGCAAAAAGCACGCAAAATCACACACACAGGCCCAGGTAAGTCATAACTGGTCAGGTGAGTTTTGTCCACTTGGCCATGACTCTACAGGCATGCTGATCTGATAAGACACTCCCTTCCTAAAACGATAAGTAAAGGAAAAAAATTAAAAGATTAACAAAACAGCCGTGACAGACACACACATACAAGACACAAACACATACAGACACTCAGATAGACGCACACACGCACACACATACACACACACACACACACACCACACGATAGACAGCCACACACATACAGACACAACACACCACAGACACAGACGCACACACGCACACACTACACAACACACACACACACAACACATAGACAGACACACACACACACACACACAAACACACACACACTCACACACACACACACACTCACACACACACACACACCACACACAACAAACAACACACACAGCCCACCACACACACACACACACACACACAACACACAACACACACACACACACACACACACACACACACACACACACACACACACACACACACACACAACACACACAACACAAACACAACACAAAAACAACACAACACAACACAACACAACACAACACAACACACACAACACACACACACAACACAACACAAACAACACAACACAACACACACACACACACACACACACACACACACACACACACACACACACACACAACACACACCACACACAGTATTGCCATACTGTCTAAATAGTCATCTCTGTAGCAGCACCATGGTTGGAAACGGGTCTCCCGGCACTGACCCTAGTTACAAAGGGTTTTCTTCACCTCCTCCCACCCATTCACTTAACTTACATTAGTGGTCTGGATGCTAGTCCTTCAAATGAGGCGACAAACCAAGATTCAGTTTGCAGCAGTAACAACAACAACAATGTATTACAAGATTAACAGGAACAACAACAGCTTTTGTCAATGGGAAGAGTTTCTCCTGGTTAAATTCCACAGAAAATCGACTTCGTTTTAGTTGATTAGAAGCGGAGCACATAATACAAAAGTTGGCTGGCTTGTTCTGTGATGAAGTGCTTTTCTGCAGGAAAGTTCTCTGTGACGATCACAGAACAGTACAATATAGTATAAATACAATACAAAACAATACAATACAAAACAATACAATACAATACAATACAATACATACAATACATATAAAAAACAAACCAGCCAAAACAACCCAAACCAAATAAACGTATCCTAAGTTAGCTGAGTGGCTGGAATAAAAGCAATGATATCTGCTTGTTATTGTTGTTATTGTTGTTTAAAGCCCAGCCGACTGCGTAGAGCCATATCAGGGCTATAACCGCTTCAAAACATACAAAACTTCAACAGGGGAAAAAAAGAAAAGAACATTAAGTACACATATCAATGCATTCGTGCACATAATCTGAGGACATGCCCTTGGCGTTAACGCGTTGCCCATTCCATCCAATTTATCGTACAGGGGATTTGAAAAAACACACCCGAACACAAATTTAAGCATACCTAAGCACACCAAAACATATACAAAAAACGGGCATAAATTACCTAAAATTGCTTCTGCATATCTCATCTCCACAAAGCCAAAAAATCACTTAATACATGTACCCAATTATCAATCCTAAGAAAAAGTACGTAAGACTTAATCGAATATATACAGATGAATGGACCATCAAGGCAGAAAATAATAGGAAGAAATGACAGGAAGCGAAAGAACAAGGCAGAAAAAAAGAGAGGGACAGAAAAGAGAAAATTTCTAGTACAAAATTTCCAGAAGGTGAGGATACTATTTTTACTGAAAGAGACCCCGGCATTCCCACAGACATACACACATACATACAGACACACACAGACACAGACACAGACAGACACAGACACAGACACAGACACAGACACACAGATACACACACTCACACACACACACACACTCACACACACACCACACACACCACACACACACACACACACACACACACACACACACACACACACACACACACACACACACACACACACACACCACACACACACACACCTCCAATCGAATGAAATAATCATCCCTGCCATTTCATTTATCTTTTTAACGAGGAAGATCGAAAAATGACGTGAACGGCACAGACATACATGGAATTATCAATACGCATGTTTAATTAAGTCCTTGACTCTGACAATTCCATATGCCCTTCAACCACATCTGCGAGCAGTTACTTATTTGGAAGACTCCTTGAGCCTGCGCAAAACCATGAAAACCAGAATCAGACACAGGGCAGGTTGCATCCAGAAAGCACGAAAAGTCTTTGATGAAACGGCAGGAGTGACCGTCACAGAAACAACACAGTTTGTGCTTTGTTCCAGAGGGTATCATCGCACTCAGACACACAGG
>JAPXFY010000013.1:25524160-25536660 GCA_030674185.1 Monoplex corrugatus
GGCATCACAGATGATAAAAACTTCTATGGGGACTCCACTCACAGACAAGATTTTATGGAAGCTGAATCGCAGAGAAGACAATTGATGAGACCTCAAGATCAAGGTCTGACAGATGATACACATTTCTATGGTGATTCCACACACAGAAAAGATTACCGGGAAGTGCCAGCCCAGAAAAGAGAGAAACTCAGGCGCTGCGATCGAGGCATCACAGATGACAAACATTTCTACGGAGGTTCCACCCACAGAGGAGATTATCAGGATCTTCCAACAGAGAGAAGACATATGATGAAACGCGAAGACCAAGGCATCACAGATGATAAAAACTTCTACGGGGACTCCACTCATAGACAAGATTTTATGGAAGCTGAATCGCAGAGAAGACAATTGATGAGACCTCAAGATCAAGGTCTGACAGATGATACACATTTCTATGGTGATTCCACACACAGAAAAGATTACCGGGAAGTGCCAGCCCAGAAAAGAGAGAAACTCAGGCGCTGCGATCGAGGCATCACAGATGACAAACATTTCTACGGAGGTTCCACCCACAGAGGAGATTATCAGGATCTTCCATCAGAGAGAAGACAGAAAATGAAACGCGAAGACCAAGGCATCACAGATGATAAAAACTTCTACGGGGACTCCACTCATAGACAAGATTTTATGGAAGCTGAATCGCAGAGAAGACAATTGATGAGACCTCAAGATCAAGGTCTGACAGATGATACACATTTCTATGGTGATTCCACACACAGAAAAGATTACCGGGAAGTGCCAGCCCAGAAAAGAGAGAAACTCAGGCGCTGCGATCGAGGCATCACAGATGACAAACATTTCTACGGAGGTTCCACCCACAGAGGAGATTATCAGGATCTTCCAACAGAGAGAAGACATATGATGAAACGCGAAGACCAAGGCATCACAGATGATAAAAACTTCTACGGGGACTCCACTCATAGACAAGATTTTATGGAAGCTGAATCGCAGAGAAGACAATTGATGAGACCTCAAGATCAAGGTCTGACAGATGATACACATTTCTATGGTGATTCCACACACAGAAAAGATTACCGGGAAGTGCCAGCCCAGAAAAGAGAGAAACTCAGGCGCTGCGATCGAGGCATCACAGATGACAAACATTTCTACGGAGGTTCCACCCACAGAGGAGATTATCAGGATCTTCCAACAGAGAGAAGACATATGATGAAACGCGAAGACCAAGGCATCACAGATGATAAAAACTTCTATGGGGACTCCACTCACAGACAAGATTTTATGGAAGCTGAATTGCAGAGAAGAGAACTTATGAGACCTCAAGATCATGGCCTAACAGACGACACCACTTTTAACGGAGAGAGTACAGCAAGGCTGGATTTCAAAGAACATGCATCCCAGGTTCGAGAGAAAATTATCCCCAAAGACACACGTCTAACAAGTGGTAACGACTTTGACAGCAAAACTACATTTCGTCAGAGCTTTCAAGAACATCAGGTGCATAAACCAGCAAAAGCCAAGCCAAAAGATCAGGTCAAGTTGACACATGACACCAGTTTTAAGACTGAAGGGGCTTTTGATTCCACGACAACATCCAGACAGGATTACAAGGAGCCGCTCGCAAAAGGCAAACGTACGAAGAAAACGCCGAGAGAGGAAATGTCTCTTACAAGCAGCAAAGAATTCTTTGCAGAGACAACGTTCCAGAATGACTACACAACCAAACCAATGTCAAAGCGAGAAGCTCAGCGTCAAAAAGCTGATTCCCTGCATTTAAGAGACGGATCATCCGATGATAACATGGACATAAGGAAGTACCTGGAAAAGAGGTTATCACAGAAAAGCCAGAACAGCTTCAAGACGCCAGGGAAAGCTTGGTCCAAGCCAGAGTCTATCCAGGAAGAGACAGACGTGGAGCAAAGAGCAGGACGTAAGACGTGGGGTGACGTGGACAGCAACATGTATCAAGACCCACGTCAGATGTGGTCCACAGTCCCGCCACCTCCACCTGCCCAGTCCTCACATAAAGTGACATGGGACCCCGCCATTGGAGGTTCTCAGCCACTGTCTGCCCCCTCCTCTACCGTGAAATCACAGCCTGCTGCAAGGGCTCAGGACAATCGGGAGAAGAGTGCAGATTCTCACTTTGCCACACCATCCGCAAAGGACACACAGACGTCTAGCAATTCCTTCAACAAGTATCCAGTTCTGCCCAGACTGGATCTGTCTGCCGTATCTGCAGGGGAAGATTCCGCTGCACCCCAAGATCCTCGTGAGAGCAGGATTGACACGTCCACCTACACCACACTGCCGCCCATTCCTGGTGAGAAAAAAACGGTCCGCCACGTCATATGGCAAGCAGGGAGACTCTCAGTACAACGGTCTGACCGATCCCAGGCAACACTGGGTCACTGCCGACCCTGTCCCCGGCATCAAAAACACCACTGTATTCAGGCCAGTAGATCCCTGGCCATCATGGACCAAGTCGGACGTTCATGTCTGCAGACCATCCGGTCAGGAAGCAGTGGGCAGGGAGCCTGCTGACCCCCGCCAGACACGTCCCTCAGCCACCATGGGCAGTGTCATGACTCACGACCAGACAGTGCCCGCTGCCCTTCGCCCCGCTAAGGCCACACAGCCTGTCCAGCATGCCGACTTTCACAAACAACGGTCCCTTCGCCCACGGTCCTCCAACATCTTCAAGTATGGCTACAGACTTGAGTGGTCCACCAACTACCGCAACGACTTCCAGAAAAGAGAGAAGCTGAGCGGCAGACCAGCTGGCGCCATCTGCGCTTCTGCACCTCTAAGCCTGGGTGCAGTTGAACCTGAGCCCCTTTTATGGAGAGACCTCATGGCCAGTCGTAACCCAGTACGTGTGTACCCATAAAAATCTCTAAGCCTGGGTGCAGTTGAACCTGAGCCCCCTTCATGGAGAGACCTCATGGCCGGTCGTAACCCAGTTCGTATGTACCCTTAATTGTACTGTTAGTATTACTCTGAGCTTTGAAACAATACTGGATGTATAATATACAAATGTTGCTGAATACATGCCAGGTTCAATGTATAATTTGTTCCTGGCGTTTGTTCGTTTATGTTCTTTAAGGCGGCGTCACACGATACAGGGCTGTAAAATGACTTGTACAAAGTTAAGCACAGTCCGCACGGCTATCGAGACACATTCAACGCGCAAAGCTGTGGAACGACGGGGTTGTCACATGAGTCAACACAAAAGCCAGCTGCTGAAAGATTGTTTAGTCCCCACTGACGCCGCCTTTAGAACTGTATCTGGTTTTGTTTTCAAGCTGACCTTTATGCACTTTATTGCGGTAATAATTTGGAACACAAACTTGGTTATGAGACACAGACTTTTTATCTGGTTTCAAGAAGATCGACAGGCAACGCCAAAACGGTTACAAAAACAACGACGGGAAACAACTCTATCTCTATAGTTTTACAGACAAGAAGGATAATTCTCAATTCAAAATATGAATTAGGTAAGTCACTATAGCACAAACATATTTCTTATGGTGGGTTGATGGATGTGTGTCCTAGCTAACGTCAAATAGAGGATCGGGTATAATGGGATATCTGATTAAAGGTTTTCTTTCGTTAAATCTTATATTGTCATTTGTTTCTGTACTACGTACTTTTGTAATGAAAACAAAATATAACTGACGAGTCTTGTCATCGATGCTGCACGTATGTTCTTTTTCATCATGCATTGCCTGGGCAGTATCTATGTCCCAGATGTTTTAAGATTCTGGTAAGAGTAGAATTATTACCCGATTTTAAACTAAGAAAATTTTGTTTCCTTGTTTATGGTGATGCTTAAAAAAAAAAGCTTTCTGTCGTGATTTTCCCCTCTTACATAAGTGGATTTACCTTTGTTTTCGTTTTCAGTATATGCGCACGATAGCTTATTAAGCGACTTTGATTCTCGCTCAATTGCAAAATCAAAATGCTGAAACAATCAGAGAGAGAGAGAGAGAGAGAGAGAGAGAGAGAGAGAGAGAGAGAGAGAGAGAGAGAGAGAGAGAGAGAGAGAGAGAGAGAGAGAGAGAGAGAGAGAGAGAGAGAGAAACTGAAACTGTTTTATTGTCATTACCCGAAAAGGTCTTTTGACAAGGGGGATAACAATTTTCCAGTAGTGCGACACATAATCCACTCTTTGTATGTGCGCAAATTCTTCACACATAATCAAAAAAAAATATCGAACATCCATTCCTTGAACAGTCGAACATATTCAAATCATATATAATGAACAATCATCCATTTTACCACTACTACATAATGCAAAGAAAACAACAACAAAAAATATCAGAACAGTGTTCCCACATTCAGGCCAATAATTTGTCTAGGTTTAGACAAACCAAAATCTTTTTCACACACCCACACCCACTCACACGCATCCATATACGCTCACACGCGGGCGCGCGCTCGTGCGCACACACACACACATCAAAACTGTAATATGATGAAACATCTGGGCTAGACCACCCAAACCTTACATTTAGTGATAATAATATAATCTTCACATAACTGCCCCAAAATACTCTGTTAACAAGGGACATCACTATGCCTTTTATTTATTTGTTTTTTGGTTTGTTTTTTTGTTTTTGTTTTTGTTAACATGTATAGTAGACCCTTAAGTGTCTATATACCCTTTCAATATCCACTTCTAACATATTCTACAAATATACCATTATTTTCATATTATTAACTACTCTTAAATTATCGGCAAACAAAGCAAAATAAAGCAAATGAAAACAGCTCTTTACAAAACAGAGTCTATAATAAAGCGGCTTCTTTTGGAGTTAACGTGATATAGCCCACATCAGTCAAAAGAGATTAAATTAATCCCAGTATGATATTGTCTAGCACTATTGTCGGGCTTGTAAGTGTTTATGTCTTATTTTTTGTGCTTCCGCAATGTATAGTGCCACTGATTTGATTATGACTTCGTCATCAGATGACAAAATAGATACAACATCTTGTCTTTTGGCCATGTTGGATTCAAAAACTTTGCATTTTCCACGTATTGTGTCAAAAATTTGGCATTGGAATAAAAAGTGTTTTTCATTATCGACATTGTTTCCACATAAGGGGCAAGGATATACTGTGGACGTCCCAGGTTGAAACCAATTTTTATTTGCATTGAAACCAAGTGTTCTTAATCTAAATCTTGCGTAATTAGTTCTTTGCCATTTATCCGTAACAACACTGAGATATTTTTCGGTTTGAAAAACATCTTTAAATGAGAAGAACCAACTATATTTTTCTTTGTTTTCCATATCTGAGTGCCAATTTTGTTTAAACGAACAAATAAGCCTGTCTTTAAATTCATTAATAAACTGACACTCATTTCCTACTCCCTGGGACAACCACACGATTCCAAACCCAAGTTCTGATAAAGCCTTTTTTACCTGATAGGCCCAGTTCTGTTTTCCTATTTCCATTTGAGTAACCATCATTTCATATGCCTGTTTACATAACCGAGATTGTGGAAGCCTTAACAATTTCAACCAGTATTTAATACTCTTCACAAAGGTTCTAATGTATAAAGGATATCTTCCAGTTTCTCCATATAAAACAGTATTAGAAGAGTGAATTGGTACAGCCAAAAAACGTTTTATAGCATATGTATGCACTTTTTCCATATGTGGATTTACAGTAAGACCCCATACTTCAGCTGCATATGTAAGTAAAGGTTCTATCTGTGTATCAAACATTTTCCAATATAAATTACAATCAATAGAATTGAGCTTCCGTAAGGATTTTAGAATTTCAATAACACCTTTTTTCCCTTTATTACAAGATTCTTCCCATGCATAATTTAAACTTAATTTTGTCGAAAATATTATTCCTAAGTATTTATAAGAATTAACAACTTTAACCTCGTTAATTCCATAGAACCATTTTTCGTGTTTTGATAAATGTCCACCCTTCCTGAAAATCATAATATTAGTTTTATCCATGTTAACTGTTAAAGCTAGTCGATCCGATTCTTCCTTTAAGACATTTAACTGGTTTTGTAAGCCTTTGACTGTACCAGAGAGAAGAACAACATCGTCTGCAAACAGCAATAGGAATATCTCAATAACCCCAGGGATAATTTGAATGCCATGCCTGCCTTTTCTTGACAGTTCCACTGCTAATTCATTAATGAAAAATGAAAACAATTGAGGACTCAATTGACACCCCTGTTTCACTCCTTTAGGGCATTCAAAATAATCTGAATATACACACTTCTCACGCACGCATGCAAACACTGAGTTATAAACTCCTCTTAGGGCCATATATAATTTTCCATTCTCACCACTTTTACGTAATATATTCCAAAGATTATTACGATTCACAGAATCGAATGCCTTCCTAAAATCCACAAATGCAACATAAAGTGAGAGAGAGAGAGAGAGAGAGAGAGAGAGAGAGGTGTGTGTGTGTGTGTGTGTGTGTAACCTTCTGTTTCTGATATCGCATAATTGCTTTTGCAAAAAATATAAAACACGCAATAGAAACAGTATTAGATTCTTCTATGTATTAGTTTTTGCAGATTTGTTTTATTCATTTACATATCCCTGCTGTATGTATTATTATGCACATAATCAAAGACTATTCAGTATTGTGTGGTTCTGTAGAAAACTTCATGTATTGCCTCTCACTTACAGCTGACTGGTGTTATTCGTAACTGCTGAAAATGCATCATGGCGAAGGTTGCTGAAGCACATATCTTTGTGGGAGTGAGATATTTATTTCGATATGTTGTAAATGTTTGAGATGCCTTGTCTATCCTTTTCAACAATTTCAGAAAGTTATGAATCAATCTGTGGAAGCTGTACTTCACTGTCAGATTCTACTGTCAGCACATGTGCATACGTATCTGTCTGATCCTTTATTGATTGATTGAATTGTGCAGAGAACTTTATCAGACCTTGGTATGTTGACAACATTCTATCGAAGGAAGCAAAGCACATTTGAAACCAGAAAAAAACACGAAAATAATAAGAATAAGAACGTGTTTTTTTCCTGGTTCCTGTTTGCTTGAACGCAGGCAGTCACACTTGTTTCGGACAACATTTTGAGTCAAAGACCTTTCTCCCAGATTTGATAAATGAAATGTGACAGAATTGAAAAAAAAGGTTAGATTTCTTCTTTGACCGCCAGAGGCTGGCAATAGATATTCTCTCACAGAGAAGTCACGAATTCTTAATTCACCACTTACACGGTCAGGAGCATTTTGCCAGAGGCTGGCAATAGATATTCTCTCACAGAGAAGTCACGAATTCTTAATTCACCACTTACACGGTCAGGAGCATTTTGCCAGAGGCTGGCAATAGATATTCTCTGACAGAGGAGTTACGAATTCTTAATTTACAGCTTAAACGGTTAAGAGCATTTGCGAGAGGTTGGCTATAGGTATTCTCTCACAGAGAAGTCGCGAATTCTGAATTTACTGCTTAAACGGTCAGGAGCATTTGCCAGAGGCTGGCAATAGATATTCTCTCATACAGAAGTCACGAATTCTTAATTTACCACTTAAACGGTCAGAAGCACTTCTTCACGTCGTCATGACTCGTGGCGGCAACAATATTGTTGGCTGTCCTGTGAATGTTTATGAAACTGCGTTTTATTTGCAATACACAATTATGGCGAAGATGTATACATGAAATATCAAAGCTATATGGATCAATTTCACAATGGTCTTGGGCTCTCAAAGATGTTGACTGCCAACAGGGACACTTTTAGTGTTTTAGTTCATCTTCAGCTCCTGTTCAGAAGCACTATTCTCATGCGAATCATTTGCCAATTCACCATCAAACCCCTGTCTCATTCTGTCTCAGCGACAATGCCAGTGAATCCACAAGAGCGATCAGCATTAGGCTGCTGTGAGATGAACCACATATTGTTTATACTCTGCATTGTATTTTTTGACTCCGTCTTTTGGATTCGACTTGATATTTGTCATTGAACATGAAGACTTTTTTTTCCGGAAAACCAGTTCCCTGTTGATGTAAACACTCTCTGTTGCTTTCCGCGAACCTATCTGCTGTGTCATTTTCACAACTGAAATGTTAGAAACAAATTTATCTCAGAATACAATGGTCATCCGTCCATTTCTACGACGCAGTTTAGATGCCCTGGGTATCTTATATTTTTATTAATGAGAATAACTACCTTGTATTGGTCACTACTTTGATGTAATTCATGTGAACTATGTGGACACACAGTGCAAAGTATCCTTGGTACTTTATATTTTTAGTAGCATTTTATTAATGAGAATAATTATCTTGTATTAGTCACTCCTTTGAGTAGTTCATGTGAACTATGTGGACACAGTGCAAAGTATCCATGTTTTCGATTTCACAATGCAGTCACAGACAACGTTACTGACGGTTCTGTATTTTTTTAAAGTGTTGTTTAGCTATTCCAATATTCCAGTGACTAATAATCATATCCAAATAGTTCGGTCATGTCATTTTCTGATCTCCCATCCATTGTCACATATTACGATTTCTTGGGACAGATATGGTCCTTAAAATATCGCCTGACTGCCTTCCACCTCATCCACACGACAACAACAACACACCAAAAAAAAAAGAAAAAAAAAAAAAAAGAAACCCTGAGGGAAATTTGAATTGGAAAATAGGAATAAATGTAATGGCTACCTGGCTGAACCTGTCTCTCAGTGAAAAAAGCTACTTACTGCGTATAAATGTGTTCAAGAAGCTTTCTTTACGCTCAGCTTCGTGTGTGCTTTGCCCAGATTGCTTGCTTATCTGGCAATTTTTTTTGCATCTGTGCAAAACTCTATTTTCTGGTAAAGTCTTGAAGTGGGAGGAGGAGACAGGACCTATGAAACTTGTCAGCTGATATCATCAGATTGATAGTGCATTCAAGTGGGGCAGCGAAGAGAACAGTTATTAGGTTGTATACGGTAACTATTGTAAGGGGAAAGGAGCTGGCAGCTATGTGAGTTGGTGGCGGGCGGGCTGCCCTAAAGATACATGAAGACCATAAGGAGATGAGAGAAGGGTATTTCATTCTCTCTTGGTCCCGAGGCTGGGCTGGACCTGGTTGGAGCGCGCTGTGTGCCTATATCCCGGGGTTTGTCGTCTTCCCATCTTGCCATTCGGTTTGTAAACAAGATAAATGATGACTGGGTCTGAATGGTCATGCAGCGCATGGACAGCCCCCCTTTGCCTGATGAAATAACTATCGAGGGGCGTCGGGAGCATTGGAGGTGATTGTCGGAGGTGGCAAGCATTGGTGCTCGGGTCCATCGCCCTCGTGGTGTTTCTTGTGAAGTAAGCACCATGGTGGTGTTTCTTGTGAAGTAAGCACGATTGTGGTGTTTCTTGTGAAGTAAGCACCATTGTGGTGTTTCTTGTGAAGTAAGCACCATGGTGGTGTTTCTTGTGAAGTAAGCACCATTGTGGTGTTTCTTGTGAAGTAAGCACCATTGTGGTGTTTCTTGTGAAGTAAGCACCATTGTGGTGTTTCTTGTGAAGTAAGCACCATTGTGGTGTTTCTTGTGAAGTAAGCACCATGGTGGGTTTTTGTGAAGTAGCACCATGGTGGTGTTCTTGTTAAATAAGCACCATCGTGGTGTTTCTTGTTAAGTAAGCACCATCGTGGTGTTTTTTGTTAAATAAGCACCATGGTGGTGTTTCGTTAAGTAAGCACCATGGTGGTGTTTCTTGTTAAATAAGCACCATCGTGGTGTTTCTTGTTAACACATATCAGATATTATGTTTATTGCGATCAGCTGAGTTAGCCAGCCAACAAAATGAAGGTAAAAGTGGAAAAAAAGCCAATTAACCAGCCTGTTGCTATCCTATCTCTGTTCGAAACGCCCTTGCTTGGTCTGCATGTCACAAGCTGAAGATGATATGGATTTCTAACTTGAAAAAAGAACTAAAGATTCGTCTCTTTATATCCACTGTCGAGTCTGTGTTGCTCTACAACTCGGAAACATGGACCTGAACTAAGCAGATGGAGAAGAGTCTTGATGGGACGTATACTCGCATGTTGAGGATGGCATTAAATGTCTCTTGGAAGCAGCACATGACTAACGAAGAGCTATATGGATACCTCCCTAAAGTTAGTGACAAGATAAGAACACGCAGGCTTCGCTAGCCGGTCACAGTATGCTACATCCAGAGGAAGTTGCTTCACAACTTGTACTGTGGCAGCCAACTGGAGGGAGAGCGAACAGGGGAAGGAAGACAACAGACTTCATTGATCTTCTCAAAAGGGACAATGGCCTCGAAAACATCGATGAGATCAAGGCAGCTATATTGGACAGGAGCAAGTGGAAGGAGTACGTCACAGAGGCTCGATCGGGAGATCGGCCTAACTAACTAACTGCTATCCTACGATAATTTAATTTTATTTATTTATGTTCATATCGTTTGGATTTTTTTTCGGATGCGTGTATTGCATGGTTTGCCCACACTGTGCAGTGGTTGTGTTAATGCACAATCTGCAAACGCCATCTTAAATGGGCTTGCTTGATGGGTGTTTTCGTGTTTTCATAAGCCAACTGGCAATGACACGACTTACAGGATCTTTAACATGCATAATGTTTGATGTTCTGTCTTCGTATACACAATGGATGGGTTCAGGCGCTAACAAATCTGCATACATGCTGACCTGGTAGATTCAGAAAATCTCCATCCTCTATCCACCGGGTGAGAGGTACCCAGGCAGGGTGGAACCACAACCTTTCGTTTTGGAAGACCAACATCTCACCCGCTTGACCGTCGCTCACTTCAGATTAATGTTATAAGACGCCAGGCAAAGTTACACGCTTGACTATAACAGTTTTCTTGTGGAAAGCAACGTAAGCTGTATGCATGAACCACGTCTTGACAGCATTTAATGGACACTTTGCAAACTGTTTGGTCCATTTCTGTGAAATCCAACAGTTCTGAATGAATTGTGACATGACCCTAAATTCTCATCTCTTACCTGTTGATTTACCTACATGCTCCTTTATCTTGTATTTATTTATTCACTTACTTACTTACTTCTTATTCACTTACTTACTCACTCACTTACCTACTTACTTACTTACTTACATATCTATGATTGAGAAAATATTGTCTTCACCTAGTTGATAGACAGCTGAGCATTTGGGCATTGACTGTGGGTGGGGTGGGGTGTTCTGTCAGGTGAGACGAGTTTATACAGGTTAGCTAGTTGTGTTGTGATTCAGACCTTTCAGTACTTTTTTTTTATTTACTTTACATATATGTTCCTTTTTGAAGGTAAGATACACAGATACACATGTCATTTACATGTAACCAAGATTATTGCAGTGGTAGGCTGATAAAATACCAGTATAAAATGTAGACTATGTAAAACATAGTCCAGGAAGGCATCAGAACCTGGCCAGCTCATGGGTTTATGTACAGGCTTAATTAACTAAGGCTTGTGCCATGATCACTATACACATGGCACCAATGACGTTAGTGCACATGGAATTTGTTCCGAGCGCGGAGACGTCATCTTGAGAAACTGAAACTGAAACTTAAATTATACAAACGTAACTTATATTTGCATACAACATTATGCTTGTGTGGAATAACTAACACGTCATATTGTCGTCAACCCATTTACAATACTATCACAGAAATTCCATCCCGTGACACATGATAAACCCAAAAACATCCCCCCGTGATAATACTATTAATTTTCGATATACTACTTCATTATACCGTTTGTTCACCGATTACCGCCTCGGAGATGCCGGGGACTCTTTCAGTATAAATAGTATCCCCACCTTCTGGAAATTCTTGCTGGAAATTTCTTCTTTTCTGTCAATCTCTGTTTCTTTCTTCCTCCTTTGCTTTCTGTCGTTTTTTTCTGCTTTGCTGGTCCATTCACCTGTATATGTTTGATAAAGTCTTAGGACTTTCTCTTAGAAATGATAATTGGGTAGGCCTACAGGTATTAAGTACATTTTTGGCTCTTGGGAAATGAGATATGCGGAAGCAATTTTAGGTGATTTGGCCTGTTCTTGGTTATGTTTTAGTGTCCAGTTATTTATGTTTCAATTTGTATTCAGGTTATATTCTTTTAAATCCCCCGTGCGATAAATTGGACAGAGTGGTTCAACGCTAGGGGCACCTTCTTAGATTATGTGCACGAATGCATTGATATGTATGTACTTAATTTTCTTTTCCTTTGGTTTTCCTGTTGAAGTATTGTGTATGTTTTGGCTAAAAGTAATGCTGAACAGTTCTAAGTTGACTGTGATTTTATTTGAATTTTGCACATTGTATAACTAACATCATAATTTAGAATATACCTTCTCAACCTCTCTGTCTTTCTGTCTCTGTCTTCTGTCTGTCTGTCTTCTATTTGCCTGTCTGTCCGTCCGTCATTCTGTCTATGTCTCTCTCTCTCTTTCTCTTTGTGTCCCTCTCTCTTTGCTGTCTCTCCCTCCCCACCTCTATCTCTCTCTGTGTCTCTCTCTGTGTCTCTCTCTCTGTGTG
>JAPXFY010000013.1:25539160-25551660 GCA_030674185.1 Monoplex corrugatus
TTAGAATGATTCGAACATTGAATTTGCTATAATTTTGTGAAAGTCTGAATGCATTTCAGTGTGTAAAAGAGCTATGTCAACCGTGAAATTAATGGAGTGTATGAAAGATAAATGAAATGTAATCGTAAGGGCGTCTCAGTACTTACTACTATACACTTACTACTTCATACTTTTGGGAAGGTTTACACGTTTTTATTTACAATCAAACTGAATACAGCGGGGCTTTAGCAAAATATCAAATACACATACACTGGAAATGGTCTGGATGTGAAGTATTACAATCTTTTGATATATGTATAAAACATCAATTCAGGGGAAGACAGTGAAAAAACTGATGGACTGATTACATTGCGAAATGGACAGAGAATCCATTAGCAGAGACCCAGGCTTTGGCACACAACCGACAGAAGAAAAAGAATACATACATGTATACTTTATTAACTTTTACTTGCCATCTTTGCAAACCAAAGGAAACCATTCCAGCATCCCATGAACTTTGATCTGTCTCTTTGTACAGTTTATTTGCTGACTCAGTATTGAACTTATGTCTGGATTTATTTTGAGATTTTTGTTTTCTCTCGCTCAGACTGCTGTCAAGAGTGTTGTGCTGTGATACTGGAATCTTCTATTCACTGCTGTTTCTCTGCCTTACCTATTGAAAGTATGAACTTGTTGACAGATAGATAGTAACCTGTTACCCTGAGTATTGTTATTGTTCATTGTTGTCAGCTGTTTGACTGATAGATGGTAACCTGTTATCGTATTGTTATTGTTCATTGTTGTCAGCTGTTTGACTGATAGATGGTAACCTGTTATCGTATTGTTATTGTTCATTGTTGTCAGCTGTTTGACTGATAGATGGTAACCTGTTATTGTATTGTTATTGTTCATTGTTGTCAGCTGTTTGACTGATAGATGGTAACCTGTTATTGTATTGTTATTGTTCATTGTTGTGGGCTGTTTGACTGATAGATGGTAACCTGTTATTGTATTGTTATTGTTCATTGTTGTCAGCTGTTTGACTGATAGATGGTAACCTGTTATTGTATTGTTATTGTTCATTGTTGTCAGCTGTTTGACTGATAGATGGTAACCTGTTATTGTATTGTTATTGTTCATTGTTGTCAGCTGTTTGACTGATAGATGGTAACCTGTTATTGTATTGTTATTGTTCATTGTTGTCAGCTGTTTGACTGATAGACGGTAACCTGTTATCGTATTGTTATTGTTCATTGTTGTCAGCTGTTTGACTGATAGATGGTAACCTGTTATTGTATTGTTATTGTTCATTGTTGTCAGCTGTTTGACTGATAGATGGTAACCTGTTATCGTATTGTTATTGTTCATTGTTGTCAGCTGTTTGACTTATAGATAGTAACCTGTTATTGTATTGTTATTGTTTATTGTTGTCAGCTGTTTGATCGATAGATGGTAACCTGTTATTGTATTGTTATTGTTCATTGTTGTCAGCTGTTTGACTGATAGATGGTAACCTGTTATTGTATTGTTATTGTTAATTGTTGTGGGCTGTTTGACTGATAGATAGTAACCTGTTATTGTATTGTTATTGTTCATTGTTGTCAGCTGTTTGACTGATAGATGGTAACCTGTTATTGTATTGTTATTGTTCATTGTTGTCAGCTGTTTGACTGATAGATAGTAACCTGTTATCGTATTGTTATTGTTCATTGTTGTGGGATGTTCACACACGCTGGATACAAGTTTTTAACACACTTTGGCGTATTCTGTATATGCTCGTATTTACACAGTGTATTTTCTCTCTTCTTTTTTTGCGTTTGTTTTGCTAATGTCTAATATGCTATGTAATTATGTACATGTAATGCTATGTAATTATGTACATGTAATGCTATGTAATTATGTACATGTATGCTATGTATTATGTACATGTAATGCTATGTAATTATGTACATGTAATGCTATGTAATTATGTACATGTAATGTAAGGTCTTGTAATGAAAGATTTGTTTTGAAAGACGAAGAAGACTACATCGAAGAAAAACGAAATAAAACTTCATTTTCAAACAGGAACTAGAAAAAAACACGAAAAAAGAATTAAGAACGTGTATTTAATATAACCAGACAAGACAGGCGAACATTTCCGGCCAACTGGCCTTTTTTGTCAAACGTAAGATCACAAACAAACAAATACCAGTTACAAAAATTAGGAGAAAAAGGCTGAAACTTCCCTGCTGCGCGCTGCTGCTCACACGGAACAACGCAGCAGGGAAGTTTCGGTCTTTTTCACCTAATTTTTGTATCTGGTGTTTGTTTGTTTGTGATGTTACGCTTGACAAAGGCCAGCTGGCCCGAAAATTTGCGCCTGTCTTGTCTAGTTGTATTGAATACGCGTTCTTATTCTTTTTTCGTTCTTTTTCCTTTTTGTGTTTGTTCCTGTTTGCTTGAACGCGGGCAGTCACACTTGTTTGGATTTTTATTTTCAAACGATCTAAATATCACAATATAGTATTTTCCGACAGTATACGTAATAACACACAAGACAACTTATATAAGAGTACCAATCACTGCAAATGGTTACCTGGCCTTGTTCAGACCTGTGGAAGGTAAAGTAATGGGGGAAAGATGGGCTTTGTCCTCATATAATACCGACCCCAACAAAAGCTGAGTTTCTCCACCTCCTCACTCCCCAATGGCCTAGTGGTTATAAGACTACCATTTAATTAACCCTTTGACTCCCGCACCCTGTCCACTAGCATCCTGCATCGTCAACCATGCCAGCAAAGCAAAAACTGAACCCTTTGACTCCCTCGCCCGATCCACCAGCTTCCTGCAGGAAGCTGGGGGATAGGGTGAGGGAGTGAAAGGGTTAAGTTTTTGCGCTTGGTGGATAGGATGTGGGAGTCAAAGGGTTAAAATACATGACAGGAAGACTTTGTTATTATTATGTACGTTTTTTCCCCTTTTTCTCTGCATGTTCATTGTTATTGGTGTGGGTCATTGTAGACCAGTCTTGTGTGGTGGTGTTCCATGTAATCTGCACAGTAGTATAAGCGAAACGTCTATTCACTGATTTGTGGCAATAAAGTATATCTATATATATATCGATGCTGCTTCTTTTGGGACGAGTTGGCTTTGTTTGAAGAGCGCGCTGTTTATATATCTGTCTGTGTCTGTTCCGTCTGTCTGTCTGTCTCTGTATCTGTCTCTGTCTCTTTCTCTCTCTCTGTCTCTCCGCTTCTCTTCTCTTCTCTTCTGTCTGTCTCTGTGTCTCAATGTCTCTGTCTCTGTCTTTGTCTCTCTCTCTCTCCTCTCCTTTTCTCTTCTTCTCTTCTGTCTCTCTGTCTGTCTCTGTTCTGTCTGTCTGTCTGTTTGTCTCTCTCTCTCTCTCTTTTCTCTTCTCTTCTCTTCTGTCCTCTCTCTGTTCTCTCTCCCCTCTTCTCTCTCTATCTCTCTCTGTCTCTCTCTATCTCTCTCTGTCTGCCTCTCTCTGTCTCTCTCTATCTCTCTCTGTCTCTCCCTCTCTCTCTGTCTCTCTCTTCTCTTCTTGTCTCTCTCTCTGTCTTCTCTTTCTCTGTCTTTCTCTCTTCTATCTCTCTTCTCTCTCTGTCTTCTCTCTCTTTGTGTCTCTCTCTGTCTCTCTGTCTCTCTGTGTCTCTCTCTCTCTGTCTCTCTCTCTCTCTTGTCTCTCTCTCTCTGTCTCTCTCTGTCTGTTGTCTTCTGTCTGGTCTTGTTGTCTTGTCTGTCTTCTGTCTGTCTGTCTGTTCTCTCCCGTACACGTGTGCATTTGTGAGTGTCTGTCTGTCTGTTTCTGTCTGTCTATCTGTCTGTCTGCCTCTCTCTGTTTGTGTGTGGTATTCCTTGTTGAAGGATATTGCGCAGGCTTCAGGTGTCTGCAGCTAATCACTGGCATATTTGAGAAATTGTCTGAGAGTGATGAATCCCTAGTGAACAAACCACAAACCCTGAACCCCTCAGTACCATGATGAACAAACCACAAACCCTGAACCCTCAGTACCATGATGAACAAACCACAAACCCTGAACCCTCAGTACCATGATGAACAAACCACAAACCCTGAACCCCTCAGTACCATGATGAACAAACCACAAACCCTGAACCCTCAGTACCATGATGAACAAACCACAAACCCTGAACCCCTCAGTACCATGATGAACAAACCACAAACCCTGAACCCTCAGTACCATGATGAACAAACCACAAACCCTGAACCCCTCAGTACCATGATGAACAAACCACAAACCCTAACCCTCAGTACCATGATGAACAAACCACAAACCCTGAACCCCTCAGTACCATGATGAACAAACCACAAACCCTGAACCCCTCAGTACCATGATGAACAAACCACAAACCCTGAACCCCTCAGTACCATGATGAACAAACCACAAACCCTGAACCCTCAGTACCATGATGAACAAACCACAAACCTGAACCCCTCAGTACCATGATGAACAAACCACAAACCCTAACCCTCAGTACCATGATGAACAAACCACAAACCCTAACCCTCAGTACCATGATGAACAAACCACAAACCCTGAACCCCTCAGTACCATGATGAACAAACCACAAACCCTAACCCTCAGTACCATGATGAACAAACCACAAACCCTGAACCCCTCAGTACCATGATGAACAAACCACAAACCCTGAACCCCTCAGTACCATGATGAACAAACCACAAACCCTAACCCTCAGTACCATGATAAACAAACCACAAACCCTAACCCCTCAGTACCATGATGAACAAACCACAAACCTGAACCCCTCAGTACCATGATAAACAAACCACAAACCCTAACCCTCAGTACCATGATGAACAAACCACAAACCCTGAACCCCTCAGTACCATGATGAACAAACCACAAACCCTAACCCTCAGTACCATGATGAACAAACCACAAACCCTGAACCCCTCAGTACCATGATGAACAAACCACAAACCCTAACCCTCAGTACCATGATGAACAAACCACAAACCTGAACCCCTCAGTACCATGATGAACAAACCACAAACCCTGAACCCTCAGTACCATGATGAACAAACCACAAACCCTAACCCTCAGTACCATGATAAACAAACCACAAACCCTAACCCCTCAGTACCATGATGAACAAACCACAAACCTGAACCCTCAGTACCATGATAAACAAACCACAAACCCTAACCCTCAGTACCATGATGAACAAACCACAAACCCTGAACCCCTCAGTACCATGATGAACAAACCACAAACCCTAACCCTCAGTACCATGATGAACAAACCACAAACCCTAACCATCAGTACCATCATCGGCAACT
This sequence comes from Monoplex corrugatus, assembly GCA_030674185.1. Classification (NCBI taxonomy): domain Eukaryota; kingdom Metazoa; phylum Mollusca; class Gastropoda; order Littorinimorpha; family Ranellidae; genus Monoplex; species Monoplex corrugatus. The sequence goes on from JAPXFY010000013.1 coordinate 25,544,463, forward strand.
GACTTCGACATTACACGTGAAACGTATCATCATCTACAGACGAAATATTACACTCAAGTGAATTCCTCTACAAGCTTTTTCGGAAGTTTTGAAGTATTTCTGTGTTTAGCGTGACCAAAATATTTTATGCAAAACAAGTGTGACTGCCCGCGTTCAAGCAAACAGGAACCAGAAAAAAACACGAAAGAAGAATCAGAACGCGTATTTAATACAACAAGACAAGACAGGCGCAAATTTTCGGCCAGCTGGCCTTTGTCAAGCGTAAGATTACAAACAAACAAACACCAGATACAAAAATTATGAGAAAAAGACTGAAACTTCCCTGCTGCTGTGTCCATTGTGAGAAAGGAATAAACTGATTAAGTTAGTTAATCTAAGTTAGTCAGTTTATTCCTTTTCTCACATTGGACACAGCAGCAGGAGGAAGTTTCAGTCTTTTTTCTCATAATTTTTGTATCTGTTGTTTGTTCGTTTGTAATCTTACGCTTGACAAAGGCCAGCTGGCCGAAAATTTGTGCCTGTCTTGTTTTGTTGTATTAAATACGCATTCGTATTCTTCTTTCGTGTTTATTTTTGGTTCCCAAATATTTTAGGCCCGATAAGTTGCACTTAAACGCTGATAATTCCTGTACAATGTTCTAATTGTTGTAAACCTGATTTAAATCTGGCCGTAAACGGTGGCGAAATAGTTCCTGATGGACCTATAGTCTCAGTTTAAGCCGATAGGTCTGATATTCCTAACAGGTCTGATATTTCTATATTCTCAGTTTAGGCCTCATGGGTGATATGCCTATATTCTCAGTGTAGGCCTGATAGACCTGATAGACCTGATAGGTCTGATGGGCCTGATAGGTGTCTACATTCTCAGTTTAGGCCTGATAGGTCTAATGGGCCTGTATTCTCAATTTAGGACGGATGGGCCTATATTGTAAATTTAGGACTGATGGGCCTGTATTCTCAATCTATGCCTCGTAGGCCTGTATTCTCAGTTTAGGCCTGATATTATCAGTTAAGGCCTGATAAGCCTATACTTTCAATTCAGAACTGATATGCCTATATTCTCAATTTAGGACTGATATGCCTATATGCTCAATTTTGGACTAATATGTCTATATTCTCAATTTATGCCTGATAGGCCTATATTCTCAATGCATGCCTCACAGGCCTGTATTCTCAGTTAAAGCCTAATAGGTCTACATTCTCAGTTTAAGCCTGATATGACTGTATTCTCAATTTAGGCTTGATGGGCCTATACTCTCAGTTTAGGCCTTATATGCTTGATAGGCCTATATTCTCAGTTTAAACCTCATAATAATTTCAGCAGTAGAGCTACATGCGAGCATTCTGTTGTTGTTTTTTTCACCGAGAGGGACAAACCCAAAGTATACGAAGATCCATTCTGAAGCTGCACACCCCATTCTTACAGCTTGCTTTTATTTATTTAGTCATTTCTACTTCAAAATGTCTTAAAGGCTTTTCTTTCTTCATACCATTCTACACATTCCCACGGTCGGTCGTGTATCACACACGTACACACATGCACACATTCTTTGTCTGTCTCTGTCTGTATGTACATGTATCTATCTTTTTTTCTCTCTCTCTCTCTGCTCTCTGTCTGTCTCTGTCTTTGTCTGTCTGTCTGTCTATCTCTCTGTCTGTCTGTCTGTCTGTCTGTCTGTCTCTCTCTCTCTCTCTGCGCACACACAGAATGAAGTTAAGAAGGGCAGTTCCAGGGACATAACTCATGACATCCTTTTCGAAACGAATAAAGGAGTTGTCTCCCACCATCTGATACACATTCTCTCCTTGTTTTCTATTTGAAAATGTTGTAGGGTTTTGGCAAACCGTTATGACTGATGACAGTTACAACACCAGCAGCAGCAGCACAACATGTAATATCAATAATAGCAATAATAACAATGATGATGATGATGATGGTGATGATGATGGTGATGATGATGATGATATTAATACTGTTATTATTACTTCTACTACTACAACTACTACTATTACAAATTGTTCTTCAGCTCCTACTACTTCTCTACTACTACTACTTCTACACTACTACTACTACTATTACTACTACTACATTTACTATTACTGCTACTATTACTACTACTATTATCATTACTACTACTACAAATATCATTACTACTGCTACTACTACTACTACTACTATTACTATTACCACTACTATTATTATTATTACCATTGCTACTGTTGCTACTATTATTACAGATGATGAACAGCTTAATCATCATCATCATCATCATCATCATCATCATCATCATCATCATCAACAACAACAAAAACAACAAATCACACCATAGCAGATAACAACACAATTGACTAATGTGCCATTAAATAAGGAATCTTTAATCAAAACATGGCTATGGCATCATCGCTTGTGATGAAAAATACGAAGAATGATCGAAGATACATGTCTTAATTACAGTTAGAACAAATGAGATTAGATTTAGTTTCTTACTCAAAGAAGAAGTCATTAATTCATTAATACCCAAAGACTCTGTGTGTTTGTGTGTGTGTGTGTGTGTGTGTGTGTGTGTGTGTGTGTGTGTGTGTGTGTGTGTGTGTGTGTGTGTATGTGTGTGTTTGTGTGTATGTTGTGTGTGTGTATGTGTGTTGTGTGTGTGTGTGTGTGTGCGTGTGAGTGTTAATGTTTGACACGTAATGTGAACAGTGCCTAATGCTCACATTATGCAAAGAAACACATACACGTGCAACCACATACTCACATATTCACACACACACACACACACACACACACACACACACACACACACACGCACGCACCACACACACAAACACACACGTACACACACACGTACACACACACATGCACACACACATGCACATGCGCACATGCGCTGCACGACCCATTGGGGCCCAGTTGTCAATTACTTTTCTTTATTTTTTTAGGCTCATCGCACTCAGGGAGGTTACCTTTGTGCTCACCTTTTTGCTTTTCGTCCCATTTTCTACGCCACCTTAATGTCCACTGAAGCTGGCAGTTTTTACAGTTCGATGATGATGATGTCTATGACGATGATAATCATGATGCTATGGAGTACCATCTAGGATTGAGACTGCATGAAGGGCTGTACTCTATTCTTACTATCATAATATATCCTGGCGTGAACCAGGCCCGAGAGATAGAAACCTGTAGTGGTTGTCAGAAGATTTGAGCAACACCCTCAATGACGCATCCGTGAAGTGGATGAGACTCGACTGTGTGGTCCCAGTCTTTGCAATGAGCGCATAGCACGCCCAACTCTGGTTAGGAGCCGGTTAGAGCCGAAAAATCCCACAATGAAGGGATTGATAGGGATTCGAACCCATAACCATCCAGTCATCAGTGACCTTGTTTATAAACCGAATGGCAAGGCAGGAAGATGACAAACCCCGGGACATAGCCACACAACCAGGTCCAGCCCTACCTCCAGACCAAGAGAGAATTGAAGACCTCTCTCTCGCCCCACTCTGGTCTTCATCTCTCTTTCTTTTGTACAGGCCCGAGGAGTCTGCTAGGTAATGCTGAAGAAGAGTGGCAGAATGGTTCAGACGTTCGTCTGCCAATAACGAAACTCGGATTTCCAGGGTTTGCTCCCCGTACAGGCCTTGACTTTTCTCCTCAGTTTGACCGGAAAATCCAACTGAACGTCTACTCCTTCGGAAGGGGCCGAAAAACTAGTCGGGCCCGTGTGCCTTCTGGCTACGCACGCTAAAGATCCCACGGTAGTTGACAATCGTGAAGAGCAGGGCATTGCCCGCTGCCTTGGTATAAAACATTGGCGGGATAGGATGTTTTCCCAGGTCCCACCCCTTGAAGACCAATTAACCTTCTTGCCTTTCTGAAGTTTTGATTAAAAAAAATGTGAATATGAATATGAATTTGAAGCAAGGGAGAGGGGATGGGCGCCGTCTTCGTGGTCGTGGCCCCAGGAGAAGTTGGGTCTCTGCCACCTCACTCCCCTACGACCCCAGGGTTATGGCACTATCTAGGTAGGACTTCAGGACCTGGCCCGCTCACGGGTTTATGTGCAGGCTTAAGGCGTGTGCTGTGATCATTCTGGATCTTCTCCATCACACGGCACCTGTGACGTTAGCGCACATGGAATTCATTCCGAGCGAGGAGACGTCATCTTGAGAAATTCAAACAAACTGAAGCTGGCAGGTTTGGTAGCAGCGCATATGGATTGTCAGAGTGCTATGAACCCCTCTTGGAAAATAAAATGTTAAAATTCAGACTCGTCCAGTTCACCCAGATGTGAATATAGATATCTGATTCGGTTTATGCTGGCGGAAGGAAAAGCGAGAAGGGAGAAGAGTGGGCTCTGATCCATCAAGTTGTCACGGGAGGAAATTTTGGGTGATGTTTTCGAATTTGGGGGATGTTTATACGGAATCACCTTTCTATATAGAGACCACACACAACAACGAGGAAGGAGAGAAACGAGTAGAAGCGCACTAAGCATACTAGCAATAACTTTCAAAAGCAGTCCACTCATAAAATTACAAGTCAAAATTGGTTTCTTTAATCAACACGTTCAACTTAAAACATAATCATTCATCATCATTCTTATTTGCCTGCCCTGAAAAAATCCTGCTTCTTTGCCTATCAGCCCTAAAGCTCCACATTGAAATAAGAATATCAACGTACCTTCACTACACGATTCTGGCAAAGACTCAGCTGCTCTGTCAAGTTAGGTGGCCTGTCTCCCACTACGACCGTCAACTCTCTGACCGTTCTGTCTCTCACTGTGTCTATTGTGTCTCCCCCTGTTCGTTTGTAGAGGGTGGATCAGAACACACTGGGGCTCTGGCCCAATCTGTCTTAAGATGACTTCCAGAATGTTCTTCTACTTGACAATGCATGAAGGAGGGGTTGACGTGGACAAGCACAGGCCAGAACCTGTCCACTGAGACAATGGACCACTCCCTTTCACTGGGGCGATCCTCGAAAACATCCCCAAAGCGCTGTACGTATACCTGGCTCTATTGTTTAATTGTCTCGCTTACAGTCTAACGTAAGTGAGATCGGCTGTACTGCTAGATGTTGGTTAATCCTAAGCCTTCAGTCGAGAGGCTAGTTTGTTTGTCTGGCTTGCCAGACATTGTCAACATCACGTTTGAAACTGAAGTGCAGATATGGGCCTGTTTGTACCTGAAATGTTTCTGTGATAAAGTTGTCCAGAGAATAGTGAGATCTCTATCAAATGACTCCCCAACAACCTTACTGTTACAGGACAATCTTTACGTACGCTTAAGGGTTCACCCTTTTTAACCCTTTTGACTACCACACTCTGTCCACCAGCATTCTGCATTGTCAACCATGCTAGCAAAGCAAAAATTTAACCCTTTGTTCTCCCTCACCCTACCTACCAGCCAACCCTTTGACTCTCTCATCCTATCCACCAGCTTCCTGCAGGAAGTTTTTGCTATGGTGAATACGGTGCGGGAGTCAAAGGGTTAATCACCTGTCATCATCGATCATGACTCGGACAGACGTAGATGGCCAGTGTTGATGATAGCAACCCCCCCACCCACTCCCCCCACCACCACCCACCCCACCCCCACCCCACCACCACCCACTCCCCCACCCACCACCACCCATTCCCCACCACCACCCACCCCACCCCCACCCCCACCACTCCCCACCCACTCCACCCCACCCCCCACTCCCCCACCACCACACACTCCCCCCAACACCATATCTTATCACTATCACCATCTTCACCAACCATGCTGCACACTGCCTCGCACTATATCAGACAGTTAGCAGTATGGAGTCAGATTCAAGAGGGATTCATCACGCTCAGACAAATCTGCGCTCGATCCACCAATCTGCAGATCCATCTGGCAGACTGTTCTCTGGCAGACCTTTTGAGCCTGCATGAAACCCGTGTTAAGCTGGTAAGGTCTATGACATAGAAGGGTGAGTGGTGGGTTGGCGGTGTTGGGGAGGGAGGGGGGCCAGGACTGTGAAACAGTCAATCCAAAACAGTGTGACTGCCCGCATTCATGCAAACATGAACCAAAAAAAAACCAGCAACAAAAAACAGAAAAAACAAAGAAAAAAACAACAAAAAACAACCAACCAACCAACTAACCAACCAACCAACAACCAACCAACCAACCAACCATCAACCAACCAACCAACCAACCAACCAACCAACCAACCAACCAACCAACCAACCAACCAACCAACCAACCAAACCAAACAAACCAACAAACAAACAAACAAACAAAAACAAACAAACAAAAAAACCAACAACAAAAGAAGAATGCATATTTAATGCAACCAGACCAAGACAGGCACAATTTTTTCTCCAAATTTTTGTATTTGATGTTTTTTGTTTGTTTGTTTGTGATCTTACGCTTGACAAAGGCCAGTTGGCGAACATTTGCGCATGTCTTGTCAGGTTGTATTGAATACACGTTCTAATTCTTTTTTTGGAGGTTTTTTTTCTGGTTCCTGTGAAACACTAAGCCTACATCACCCAAATTGATTAAAGCTTATGATGGGTAGCGAACAGCGCAAGTCTTATGTTGCCAGCTGGGATTGAACTCGAGATATCACATCTTGAGTCCACGGTCCTATCACGAAGATTAACCCTTTCACTCCCCCACCTTATCCACCAACTGCAAAAACTTAACCCTTTGACTCCATCACCCTATCCTCCAGCTTCCTGGCAGGAAGCTGGGGGATAGAGTGAGGGAGTCAAAGGGTTAAGTTTTTGCTTTTGCTAACATGGTTGACAATGCAGGATGATGGTGGACAGGACGCGGGAGTCAAAGGGTTAAGAGCCAACCAGTCTGCTATAAATATGGCCCGTGAGAGGGTTAATACCCACAACCCTTGATTATCAGCCTTTCAGTTGCAGTTTCCCAAGATAGCGTCTAGCTCCGCTCTCGAAATACATTCTACTTGCACCGACGTCACCGATGCCATGTGATGGAAAAGATCTAGAAATATTACATTGCATAAGCCTTATCCTCGCATTATCAGCATTACGCTTTAGCCAACTGAACTAAGTAACAAGCCTAAAGAGAAATCAGCAGCACACAGTGTCATCCAATGCTCACAGGCCATCTATCTGTATGTACAAAAACATTGAACCGATACGTCTTTCCATCCATGGAGTAAACAAGTAAAATGTGACTGAAAACTATCGAT
>JAPXFY010000013.1:25559160-25569160 GCA_030674185.1 Monoplex corrugatus
ACCCGGGTCCGCTACATTAAAACTGGCCTTCTCACTTTCCCATCTTAACATCATTGTTGTTCTGGTGGTGTCAGTATAGGATTAGATAAGTCCCCCTTCTCCCCACTTCCCTGGGATGGTTATCCCCGTCGGACATATCACTGAGGTGGGTGTCGACGTAAAAACTGAACCAAATCAATCAATCAACCATATGGCGGGCTACATCTTTCAGGGGGTGGGCTAACCTTGTCACAGAGCAGTGGGGCTGTGGAGGTCTGAAGTTTCGAGTTCAAGTTCAATTCCGGCTCGCCAACATTGGCCCGTTTGATGTCCATCTTCAGGTCCAAGTACTTACTGACATTTGACCAAAATTGTCTTTTTGTCTTTGTGAGTGTAAGTGACATTTTGACCAAAAAGTGTCTTTTTGTCTTTGTGAAGTGTAAGTGACATTTTGACCAAAATTGTCTTTGTCTTTGTGAAGTGTAAGTGACATTTTGACCAAAATTGCTTTTTGTCTTTGTGAAGTGTAAGTGAAATTTTTAAAAAGAAATATACAATTTTCATGTACAGTTCATGGTGTTTTTTGTTTTGTTTTGTTTTTGGTTCTTATTATCTTATGACATTTGAGATAGCTCGAGCTAGATTAAATTTTTTAATATTCTTATTATTTTGCAATTTTTGAGATAACTCGAGCTAAATAGGTGGTATCAGTGGTTAGATTTTAGATAAGTTTTAGTTGAGCAGTTTCTCAAAATATTTACCTACATATCTTTTCCATGGACGTTTCAGAAACTCAAAGACAGCAGTTTGAAAGTTTGCACAGTCATCTTTCATAACCTTTGCTAATGTTGAATCAGTCCTCGCCTCTAAATTGATAAGACAAAAATGTGTGGGGATATCAAATGTTGTTTTTCAAAGATTTTGTTTTATTTAAGAAAACTCATTTTTGAGCAAACTATATAAAATTTGGTTTGGCTTGCACAATAACTACTTAAAATCGCATGTACAGTATTGTAACACTTCTAACACATACTTAAGAGATGTTTGAAAAATCAGACAGCGCGATTTTGAAACGGGCTGTACTTAATTATGTCATGTCATGACTTGTTCTTGTGGATGTCATTACGATTGTGTCGTCACGTTTTACAGGTGGTGTTGTCTCCTTCTGTTTTGTTGTTTAGAAATACAATCTCTTAGCTAATTCCAGACAAACAACGTTACTATTTAGATATGAAAACATTTAATGCCCCAGTCATTCTGATGCTGACATTTTCTCTTCTCCAGAGCATAGGGTTTTAGCACGGGCTCAAGAAGTTTGCCAAATAACCAGTCGCCGTGGTGTAGTGGTTAAAGCAACGGACTACTGACTAGAAGGTTGTGGGTTCGAATCCCCATCAGTCCTTTCAAAAATCGTTGTGGGATTTTTCGGCTCTAACCGGCTCCTACCCTGAGTTGGACGTGCTATGGGTTCATTGGAAGACTGGGATCACACATTCGAGTCTAATCCACTTCACGGATGCGTCGATTAAGGGTGTTGATCAAATCTTCTGACCAGCGACCTCAGGTATCTGTATCTCTCGGGCTGGTTGACGCCACGATATATGTATTATGATCGTAAGCGTAGAGTACAGCCCTATCACGCAGTTTCAATCCTAGATGGAACTCCATAGCATCATGAGTATCACCGGCATAGACATTATCATCATCGCATTGTTAAAAAAAAAAAAAAAGGCCGTGCCAGTTTCTGTGGCCATTAAGGTGGCACGGATAATGGGACAGAAAAAAACGGTGAGCACAAAGGTAACCTCCCTGAGTGCGATGATAAAAAAAAAAAAAAGAAAAAAAAAAAGAAGTTTGAAAAAAAAAAGGCAGAGGAGATAGAAGGCCCATGGAATCGTAATTGTGCGGGTGCGATCAATCTGTCTTGACTGGTTTCCAATCTTTGACACTTTGCACCTGTATTGATAGTAATAATGTATGTGTGTGTGTGTGTGTGTGTGTGTGTGTGTGTGTGTGTGTGTGTGTGTGTGTGTGTGTGTGTGTGTGTGTGTGTGTTGTGTGTGTGTGTGTTGTTGTGTGTGTGTGTGTGTGTGTGTGTGTGTGTATGTATGTGTGTGTGTGTGTATGTGTGTGTGTGTGTTTGTGTGTGTGTGTGTTTGTGTGTTGAGTGTGTGTATGTGTGTGTATGTGTGTGTGTATGTGTGTACGTGTATGTGTGTGTATGTGTGTTGTGATGTGTTGTGTGTGTGTGTGTGTAGTGTTGTTGTGTTGTTTGTGTGTGTGTATGTGTGTGTGTATGTGTGTATGTGTGTGTGCATGTGTGTGTGTGTGTGTGCATGTGTGTGTGAAAGAGAGGGAGTGTTGTGTGTGTGTGAGAGAGAGAGAAGGATGTGTGTGTGTGTGTGTGTGTGTGTGGTGCGTGCGTGCGTGCGTGCGTGCGTGCGTGCGTGCTGTGTGTGTGTGTGTTTGTGTGTGTATGTTCGTTCGCTTGTTCGTTCGTTATTTCTTTTAACGTCTATTCACATATGTGCTTTTAGACGAAAGGAAAAAATATATATTAAAAATGAATTGAGGAATAAATAAATAAATAAATAAATAGATAAATAAATAAATAAACAAAACAAACAAACAAACAAACAAACAAATAAATAATAACTAAAATAAATAAGATAAATAAACAAATAAACAAATAGATAAATACGATAAAGAAATGTCTGTGGGGGGATGAATGTATGAAACCATAAAGGCATTGAACCATATAAGGTAACATCAAACGATTTAACGAGCGAGAAAAAAGCATTCGGAACTTTAGAACAACTTTGGGTTCCATCAATTTGTGCAGGGTTGTGTTGTGTGCGTGCGTGCGTGCGTGCGCGTGTCTATGTCTGTGTCTGTGTGCGGGTGTGTATGCGTTTTTGTATGTGGGTGCGTGCGTGCGTGCGTGCGTGCGTGCGTGTGTATGTGTGTGTGTGTGTGTGTGTGTGTGTGTGTGTGTGTGTGTGTGTGTGTGTGTGTGTGTACAACTATCTATGTATGCAATGATTATTGATATCACTTCTGAGGTTAGGGATCGGTTTGCGGGAACTCATTCTCTCTCTCTCTCTCTCCCTCTCTCTCTCTAATTCTCTCTCTCTCTCTAACTCTTTCTCTCTTTCTCTCTCTCTTTCTCTGTCTCTGTCTGTCTGTCTGTCTCTCTTTCTTTCTCTCTCTCTCTCTGTTTCTTTCTCTCTCTATCTCTCCTTTTCTCTCTGCCTCTCTCTGTCTGTCTGTCTGTCTCTTTCTCTGTCTCTCTGTCTGTCTGTCTGTCTGTCTCTCTCTCTGTTGAGTTATTTCTATGATGCTATATATCAGTTCTTCCGTTCCATATCATTGTACTTGTTGAATAAACGCCCCTTTTGTTTGGAGCAATTGTCTATTTGTCTGTTTGTTTCTCTGGTTATGCATGCATGTGTGTGTGTGTGTGTTTCCCTCCGCTTGTATGTGTGTGTATGTGAGTGAGTATACGTGTGTGTGTGTGTGTGTGTGTGTGTGTGTGTGTGTGTGTGTGTATGTGCGTGTGTGTGTGTGCGTATGAGTGTATGTGTGTATGTGTGTATGTATGTCCCAGTCTACCTCTGTCCGTTGATTTGTTTATGCGTGCTTGTACACCATTCATGTCAAAAGCCTGGTTGATTTAGCACTGCCATCGTACATGACAATATCAAAGTCATGACATGGCACATGACAGTATCAAAGTCATGACATGGCACATGACAGTATCAAAGTCATGACATGACACATGACAGTATCAAAGTCAGGACATGGCACATGACAGTATCAAAGTCATGACATGACACATGACAGTATCAAAGTCAGGACATGACACATGACAATATCAAAGTCATGGAATGGCCATGACTAATCATAAGTTCATCACATTGTCCATGATCAGTTTAAGCGTGACTTGTACACATTCAGGTCAAAAGCAGGATGCATCACATGACAGTTTTTAAAGTCAGGACATGACACATGACAGTATCAAAGTCAGACATGACACATGACAGATCAAAGTCAGGACATGACACATGACAGTATCAAAGTCATGACATGACACATGACAGTATCAAATCAGGACATGAACACATGACAGTATCAAAGTCATTGACACATGAAGTATCAAAGTCAGACATGACACATGACAGGATCAAAGTCAGACATGACACATGACAGTTCAAAGTCAGACATGACACATGACAGTATCAAAGTCAGACATGACAAAATGACAGTATCAAAGTCAGGACATGACACATGACAGTATCAAAGTCAGGACATGACACATGACAGTATCAAATCAGGACATGACACATGACAGGATCAAAGTCAGGACATGACACATGACAGTATCAAAGTTCAGGAATGACACATGACAGTATCAAAGTCATGACATGACACATGACAGTATCAAAGTCAGGACATGACACATGACAGTATCAAAGTCATGACATGACACAACAGGATTCAAAGTACATGACATGACACATGACAATATCAAAATCATGACATGACACATGACAGGATCAAAGTCAGGACATGACAAAATGACAGTATCAAAGTCAGGACATGACACATGACAGTATCAAAGTCAGGAATGACACATGACAGTATCAAAGCAGGACATGACAGTCATGACAGAGTATCAAAGTCAGGACATGACCAGTATCAAAGTCATGGACATGACAGTATCAAAGTCATGACATGAAGCGTATCAAAGTCAGGACATGACACACATGACAGTATCAAAGTCATGACATGACACATGACAGTATCAAAGTCAGGACATGACACATGACAGTATCAAAGTCAGGAAAAATGACAGTATCAAAGTCAGGACATGACACAATGGGACATCAGTATCAAAGTCAGGACATGACAATCATCATTACATGTAATCAAAGTCATGACATGACACACATGACAGGATCAAAGTCATGACATGACACACATGACAGTGTCAAAGTCAGGACATGACACATGACAAGGATCAAAGTCAGGACATGACACATGACAGTATCAAAGTCAGACATACACATGACAGGTGGCAGATCCGTGAGTCTGCATAAAACCAAATAACACTGACAAGATTTGAAATGGGAAGTGGGGATGGAGTGAAAGGGACCTATGAACACACTAAGTAAGCTGACACCTCCAATGACTTGAAACATTAAAACAGGCAGCAAACAATCTGTTTGCCATGTTGCGGGCTGGGATTGAACTCGAGATGTCATTTCTTGAAGTAAAGAAATACTGTAACATAAAATATAACAAAATCAGACAATACAGAAATAAAATGAAATAAAATAAAACGAAATGTATAAAATAAAATAAAATAAATAAAACAAAACAAAATTAAACAAAATAAAATGAAATAAAATACATAAAACAAAATAAAATAAAATAAAATAAAATAAAATAGAATAAAATAAAACAAAATAAAATAAAATAAAATAAAATAAAATAGAATAAAATAAAATAGAATAAAATAAAATAAAATAAAATAAAATAAAATAAAATAAAATAAAATAAAATAAAATAAAATAAAATAAAATAAAATAAAATGTTGAGGATAGATTGAATCGAGATGTCAAGATAACAAGATAAAAGAAATAAAATAACATAAAATAATAAAAAATAATAACAATAAAAAAACAAAAAAAAAAAATAAAATAAAATAAAATAAAATAAAATAAAATAAAATAAAATAAAATAAAATAAAATAAATAAAATAAATAAATAAATGAAATAGAATAAAATAAAAAAAGAAAAGAAAAGAAAAGAAAAGAAAAGATAAAAAAGAATTAGATGAAAACAGTCAATGAAAATAGAATGAAACAACAACAAAAAATAAAAAAACAAAAAGAAAACAAACAAATGAAACAAACAAACAAACAAATGACTATTACATAGATAGATGACCATTTCCCCCAGCAAGCAAACACATGAATGAAGGAAAGCATGAACAAAAACAATAGTTTTATGTCCCCTTTCTCCAACAATAGTTCGAGCTTTCATCTACAATCAGCAGAAGAAAATTCATAGCTCGGGGGTGGGGGCGGGGACGTTGGATTGTATAACCTTTGACCGTTCATTGTTTCATCTTTGACACTAATCATAATTATTATTTTTTCTGGGTTTCATCTGACTGAAAAACTGAAAAGAGGCGCTCTGAGCGTGATGCTGATGATGGCAACGACGAGGACGACACGTCAATGCCACCACCACCACCACCACACCAACACCACAACAACAACAACAACAACAACAAACAAAATAACAAACAACAACAACAACACAACAAACAATACAATAATAATAATAATAATAAATATACGTATATATAATAATGATACTACTACTACTACTACTAACAACTACTACTATATAATAATAATAATAATAATGATAATGATAATAATAATAATGATAATAATAATAATATGATAATAATAATAATAATAATAACATAATAATAATAATAAGATAAATAAATAACATAATAATAATAATAATAATAATATAATAATAATAATAATAATAATAATAATGATAAATCAATAATAAAAATAATACAAAGAGACCACAAAGGACACTCGCAGCGCTTTACATGAATATAAACAGAAAAAAATGAGGCGGGTAGGGGAGGGTTGCCATTTGATAGCTAATTAAATACAGTATAGACTTTTTTTTTTTGAAGAATCATGTCACTTAGGGAGATTTTCTTCGTGCTCACTTGTTAGGAATATACAAAATACGCAGTGAACCGGCCAGTTCTTCATGTTGTGGGCAAGACTTGAACTCCAGATATCAGATCTTGAGTCCAACCAGCCGACATAAAAAAAAAGTCTAGTTCGCCCGAGGACTGAGCCCACAACCCCTTCGTTACTCGTAACATTGCGCTTGACCACCTGAGCTAAGGGGCCACTTTAAAATCCACTGATCCATCGTTTCGTCGTCGTCATCGTGATCATCATCATCGTCGTCATCATCATCATCATCATCATCATCATCATCATTCTTGTCATCATCATCATTTTGTCATCATCATCATCATCATCATCATCATCCATCAACACATCATCATCATCATCATCATCATCATCATCATCATCATATCATCATCATCATCATCATCATCATCATTGATTACAATACAAGACAAATACTTAGCTTTCCATTCCTTTCTCTTGTCCCCCCCCCCCCCCTTGTGGGGATGCCAGGGATCTTTCAGTTTAAACAGTATCCCCATCTTCTGGAAATTTCTGTGCTAGAAATTTCCTCTTTTTTTTTTTCTGCACTCTCTTTTGGTGTGCCTTGTTCTTTGCTTTCTGACATTTTCTTTCTTTTTTTCTGCCTTGCTGACCCATCCACCTGTAGTGTTCGATAGAAGTCTTACATACTTTTTCTTAGTATTGATAACTGCGCAGACTCTATATGTATTGAGTGCGCTTTTGGCTCTAGGGAATGAGATACGCGGAAGTAATTTAAGGTAGTTTAGGCCCGTTTATATATATATGCTTAAGTGTTCTTTGTTATGTCTAAATTTATATTCATATGATTTTTTTTTTATAACCACTGTGTGATAAATTGGACGGAGTGGTCAGCGCCAGGAGCTTCTTGTCAGATTATGTGCTCGAATGCATTGATATGTGTTCTTAATTTTCTTTTCCCTTTTGTCCTGTTGAAGTATTGTGTGTGTATTGAAATTGTTATAGCCCTGATATGGCTCTTCGCAGTCGGTTGGGTTTTAAAAGGGAAATATACAATACGATCTTTCTCTGATCTGCCTGATCCCAGTATCAGGTAAATATGAAGATCAATAGAAATAAAAAAAAAATTGTAACCACACTTTCAAAACAAATTCTGTAGGATCACACACATCACTTTCTGCTTTTGTCATGTTGACCTCCTGTCTTTTGTGTGTGTGTGTGTGTGTGTGTGTGTGTGTGTGTGTGTGTGTGTGTGTGTGTGTGTGTGTGTGTGTGTGTGTGTGTGTGTGTGTGTGTGTTTTTTTTTCAAGCTGCTCGTCTTTTTATTTATTCATTCATTTTATTTATTTATTGTTTATTTACTTACTTATCTATTCGTTTGTTTAATCAATTGTCAATTTTATCTATCTTGTCTATCTATCTATCTATCTATCTATCTATCTATCTATCTATCTATCTATCTATCTATCTATCTATTCATCTGTCTATCTATCTATCTATCTATCTATCTATCTGTCTGTCTGTCTGTCTATCTATCAATCAATCTATCTTATCTATCTATCTGTCTGTCTTGTCTGTCTATCTATCTATTTATATCTGTCTGTCTGTCTGTCTATCTATCTATCTATCTATCTATCTTCTATCTATCTATCTATCTATCTATCGATCGATCTATCTATCTATCAATCTGTCTGTCTGTCTATTTGTCTATATTTTTGCATATTCATTTATTTATTTGTATTTATTTATTTGTTTATTTATTTATTTATCAAAATGGTGTCAGCAATTTCTGAATCCTGTCTGTAGAGGTTAGGCCATCCCCATTCAACTTCACAACAAATCATGACCATCTCCTGAACGTTGTCACATGGCCACAGTGTGGTCACAAATCATCCCCCAGAGTATGCAGAACAAATTTTCATTAATTTCAAACGAAAAATTAGATCATACATTTTCGAATTTTTCTGTTTGGCAATGACCATTGAACCCAATCAGTACATAATAGTAACAACAACAACAACAACAAAAACAGCAGAAGCAGCAGCAGCATTAGCAACAGCAGCAAGAAGAAGAAGAAGAAAACAACAACAACAGCGAACAACGACAATAATAATAATGATGATGATAATAATAATAATAATAGTAATAATAATAATAATAATAATAAATATACTACTACTACTAATATATGATATAATATAAAAATAATAATAATAATAATAATAATAGCAATAATAATAATGATGATAATAATAATAATGATAATAATAATAATAATAACAATGGTGATAATGATGATGATGATGATGATGATAATAATAATGATGATGATGATAATGATAATAATGATAATAATAATAATAATAATAATAATAATAATAATGAAAATAATATTGATAATAATAATAATAATAATAACAATAAAAATAAAAAGAAAATAAAAGAAGAACTTGCACAGCGTCTCATCTAACAAAAGCCTTAAGCACCTAGCCTTACAAAAAGATGAAAGATGTGAGATAATGGCGGAGCACGCGAAAAGCAAACAAGCAAACAGCAAACTAGCAAACAAATAAGCATAAACAAGGCCAGAAAGACTGAAAGACTTTGCTGATTCATGTTCGTTCACTCTCTTCTTAAACTGATTTTCAAAAACATGATACAATTTCTCTGAGATTTGCGTACAATGTTACGTCAGACATTAATTTTGTGTGTAACAGTTCAGAGAGTTGTGTATGTTATTTCATATATTTATGTACATGTATATTACACCAGATATTTGTGTATATTTCATAAGATTTTTGTGTATATTACATAAGATGTTTGTATATATTACGTCATAGATTTGTGTATATTACGCTATATATTTGTGTATATTACGTCAGTATTTATTTATATTACGTATACCTGTACAGTCAACAAGCAAAGCCATAACAAGATTGAGGTAGCCGAGATGTGGTTTCTAAGAAGAATGTTGAGAGTTCCATGGACAGCAAAGAAAACAAGCAAGTCAGTCTTGATGGAGGCAGACACAAGTAGATCACTCATAAGGAAGATTAGGAAAAGACAGGCAACATTTATAGGCCATTTTATGAGGAAAGGGGAATTGGAGCACCTGGTCACAACGGGAAAGCTGGAGGGAAAGAAAGCACCGGGTAGACCCAGGGAGAAGATACTAGACGGACTTGCAGAGTGGCTGGTGACAAGGAGGATGGATGAGATGCTTGAGGCAACAAGAGATAGAGACAGATGGAAGTCCATAATCGCCAACGCCATGCGGC
>JAPXFY010000013.1:25601660-25614160 GCA_030674185.1 Monoplex corrugatus
AACATATCAATGTATACAGGCAGGACAGTCGCAAGATTTGGGTCAATCTTCCTTTGTTAAGTATTACCGCAAACATGACAAAGAAACCAGACGAACAAGCTTTGAACATGATTATGCATACACACAAGACAGACGCAAGATTTGGGTAAACGAAACTATCTTTGTCGAGTATTGTAACAAAGATAACAAGGAAACAAGACGAACAAGCTTAGAACGTATGTATACAGACAAGACAGACACAAAGTTTGGGTCAAACTGCCTTTGTCAGGTATTGCAACAAAGAAAACAAAGGAAACAAGATGAATTAGCTTAGAACATACCAATGTATACAAACAAGAACAGACACAAAACACAGCTGCTCGTCTTGTCCTCAAAAAGAAAAAAGTTTGATCATATCAGTCCTCTCCTTCGCTCTCTTCACTGTCCTCACTGGTTGCCAGTCTTGAAAAAGAATTGAATTAAGCTGGATACCTTGTGTTACAAATCTATTCACCAGTCTGCTCCATCATATCTTTGCGACAACATCAACATTTATACGCCCACTCGCACCTTGCGCTCAGCTGAAATTCAGACACTCTTTCCCTTCAGGTCCCTAGATTTAAACTATCAAATGCTGGCCAGCGTTGTTTTGCTGTCTAAGGACCGTCACCCTGGAATAGACTTCCACTCTGCCTTCGCCTAACACCTACCCTTTCTGCTTTTAAATCCAACAAAAATTAACTAAGTAACATAACTCTTGAGAGTCACGGAGTTATCTCCCATGTAGAATTTTTCAAAACATAACACAGTTTGCGCTACCCATTCAGCTAGCATAGACGCAGCCACAAAGCATAAAGTGGTAAGCTCAGAACATCCCTGCTTCCCTCTTATTTCCTTTGGCATACCAACAAAAATGAGTTAAAACCCCTTCTTTTTCCCCAACAATGAATTCTACGACTACTTCTTTCCCTCAGTCTGTGTATTAAATATCGTGAGGTGGTCTTTGTTGATTGTATGATTATGCCTGGTGCGTGAGTGCGCTTTGATTTGAATTGTCAAGATCTGGCGCCGTATAAATACTGTAATTATAACACAAGGTTTGGGTCAAGCTGCCTTTGTTAAGTATTGCAATTATAACACAAGGTTTTGGGTCAAACTACCTTTGTTAAGTATTGCAATTATAACACAAGGTTTTGGGTCAAGCTGCCTTTGTTAAGTATTGTAATTATAACACAAGGTTTTGGGTCAAACTGCCTTTGTCAAGTATTGTAATTATAACACAAGGTTTGAGTCAAGCTGCCTTTGTTAAGTATTGCAATTATAACACAAGGTTTTGGGTCAAGCTGCCTTTGTTAAGTATTGCAATTATAACACAAGGTTTTGGGTCAACTACCTTTGTTAAGTATTGTAATTATAACACAAGGTTTTGGGTCAAACTACCTTTGTTAAGTATTGCAATTATAACACAAGGTTTTGGGTCAAACTACCTTTGTTAAGTATTGTAATTATAACACAAGGTTTGGGGTCAAACTACCTTTGTTAAGTATTGTAATTATAACACAAGGTTTGAGTCAAGCTGCCTTTGTTAAGTATTGCAATTATAACACAAGGTTTTGGGTCAAGCTGCCTTTGTTAAGTATTGCAATTATAACACAAGGTTTTGGGTCAAACTACCTTTGTTAAGTATTGTAATTATAACACAAGGTTTTGGGTCAACTGCCTTTGTCAAGTATTGTAATTATAACACAAGGTTTTGGATCAAACTGCCTTTGTCAAGTATTGTAATTATAACACAAGGTTTTGGGTCAAACTGCCTTTGTCAAGTATTGCAATTATAACACAAGGTTTGGGTCAAACTGCCTTTGTCAAGTATTGCAATTATAACACAAGGTTTGGGTCAAACTGCCTTTGTCAAGTATTGCAATTATAACACAAGGTTTGGGTCAAACTGCCTTTGTCAAGTATTGCAATTATAACACAAGGTTTGGGTCAAACTGCCTTTGTCAAGTATTGCAATTATAACACAAGTTTTGGGTCAAACTAGCTTTGTCAAGTATTGCAATTATAACACAAGTTTTGGGTCAAACTAGCTTTGTCAAGTATTGCAATTATAACACAAGGTTTGGGTCAAGCTGCCTTTGTCAAGTATTGTAATTATAACACAAGGTTTGGGTCAAGCTGCCTTTGTTAAGTATTGCAATTATAACACAAGGTTTTGGGTCAACTACCTTTGTTAAGTATTGTAATTATAACACAAGGTTTTGGGTCAAACTACCTTTGTTAAGTATTGCAATTATAACACAAGGTTTTGGGTCAAACTACCTTTGTTAAGTATTGTAATTATAACACAAGGTTTGGGGTCAAACTACCTTTGTTAAGTATTGTAATTATAACACAAGGTTTGAGTCAAGCTGCCTTTGTTAAGTATTGCAATTATAACACAAGGTTTTGGGTCAAGCTGCCTTTGTTAAGTATTGCAATTATAACACAAGGTTTTGGGTCAAACTACCTTTGTTAAGTATTGTAATTATAACACAAGGTTTTGGGTCAAACTGCCTTTGTCAAGTATTGTAATTATAACACAAGGTTTTGGATCAAACTGCCTTTGTCAAGTATTGTAATTATAACACAAGGTTTTGGGTCAAACTGCCTTTGTCAAGTATTGCAATTATAACACAAGGTTTGGGTCAAACTGCCTTTGTCAATGTATTGCAATTATAACACAAGGTTTGGGTCAAACTGCCTTTGTCAAGTATTGCAATTATAACACAAGGTTTGGGTCAAACTGCCTTTGTCAAGTATTGCAATTATAACACAAGTTTTGGGTCAAACTAGCTTTGTCAAGTATTGCAATTATAACACAAGGTTTGGGTCAAGCTGCCTTTGTCAAGTATTGCAATTATAACACAAGGTTTGGGTCAAACTACCTTGTCAAGTATTGCAATTATAACACAAGGTTTGGGTCAAGCTGCCTTTGTCAAGTATTGTAATTATAACACAAGGTTTGGGTCAAGCTGCCTTTGTCATGTATTGTAATTATAACACAAGGTTTGGGTCAAGCTGCCTTTGTCAAGTATTGTAATTATAACACAAGGTTTGGGTCAAGCTGCCTTTGTCAAGTATTGTAATTATAACACAAGGTTTGGGTCAAACTGCCTTTGTCATGTATTGTAATTATAACACAAGGTTTGGGTCAAGCTGCCTTTGTCAAGTATTGTAATTATAACACAAGGTTTGGGTCAAGCTGCCTTTGTCATGTATTGTAATTATAACACAAGGTTTGGGTCAAGCTGCCTTTGTCAAGTATTGTAATTATAACACAAGGTTTGGGTCAAGCTGCCTTTGTCATGTATTGTAATTATAACACAAGGTTTGGGTCAAGCTGCCTTTGTCAAATATTGTAATTATAACACAAGGTTTGGGTCAAGCTGCCTTTGTTAAGTATTGTAATTATAACACAAGGTTTGGGTCAAGCTGCCTTTGTTAAGTATTGTAATTATAACACAAGGTTTGGGTCAAGCTGCCTTTGTTAAGTATTGTAATTATAACACAAGGTTTGGGTCAAGCTGCCTTTGTCAAATATTGTAATTATAACACAAGGTTTGGGTCAAGCTGCCTTTGTCAAGTATTGTAATTATAACACAAGGTTTGGATCAAGCTGCCTTTGTCAAATATTGTAATTATAACACAAGGTTTGGGTCAAGCTGCCTTTGTCAAGTATTGTAATTATAACACAAGGTTTGGGTCAAGCTACCTTTGTCATGTATTGTAATTATAACACAAGGTTTGGGTCAAGCTGCCTTTGTCAAGTATTGTAATTATAACACAAGATTTGGGTCAAACTACCTTTGTCAAGTATTGTAATTATAACACAAGGTTTGGGTCAAGCTGCCTTTGTCAAATATTGTAATTATAACACAAGGTTTGGGTCAAGCTGCCTTTGTCAAGTATTGTAATTATAACACAAGGTTTGGTTCAAGCTGCCTTTGTTAAGTATTGTAATTATAACACAAGGTTTGGGTCAAGCTGCCTTTGTCAAATATTGTAATTGTAACACAAGGTTTGGGTCAAGCTGCCTTTGTCAAGTATTGTAATTATAACACAATGTTTGGGTCAAGCTGCCTTTGTCATGTATTGTAATTATAACACAAGGTTTGGGTCAAGCTGCCTTTGTCAAATATTGTAATTATAACACAAGGTTTGGGTCAAGCTGCCTTTGTCAAGTATTGTAATTATAACACAAGGTTTGGGTCAAGCTGCCTTTGTCATGTATTGTAATTATAACACAAGGTTTGGGTCAAGCTGCCTTTGTCAAATATTGTAATTATAACACAAGGTTTGGGTCAAGCTGCCTTTGTCAAGTATTGTAATTATAACACAAGGTTTGGGTCAAGCTGCCTTTGTCAAATATTGTAATTATAACACAAGGTTTGGGTCAAGCTGCCTTTGTCAAGTATTGTAATTATAACACAAGGTTTGGGTCAAGCTGCCTTTGTCAAGTATTGCAATTATAACACACAAAGGTTTGGGTCAAGCTGCCTTTGTTAAGTATTGCAATTATAACACAAGGTTTGGGTCAAGCTGCCTTTGTCAAGTATTGTAATTATAACACAAGGTTTGGGTCAAGCTGCCTTTGTCAAGTATTGCAATTATAACACAAGGTTTGGATCAAGCTGCCTTTGTCAAATATTGTAATTATAACACAAGGTTTGGGTCAAGCTGCCTTTGTTAAGTATTGCAATTATAACACAAGGTTTGGGTCAAGCTGCCTTTGTCATGTATTGTAATTATAACACAAGGTTTGGGTCAAGCTGCCTTTGTCAAGTATTGCAATTATAACACAAGGTTTGGGTCAAGCTGCCTTTGTCAAGTATTGCAACAAAGACAGCAAGGAAACAAGACCAACCAGTTTACAGCGTATTAATTAAGGCAGCCGGGGGACGTTTACCTTTCCTTGTTCATTGGGACTGTTGGACAATTTGTGGACGTTTTTGTCGTGTGTGTGTGTGTGTGTTGTGTGTGTGTGTGTGTGTTGTGTGTGTGTGTGTGTGTAGTGTGTGTGTGTGTGTGTTGTGTGTGTGTGTGTGTGTGTGGCGTGTGTTGTGTGTGTATGTGTGTGTGTCGTGTGTGTATGTGTGATGTGTGCGTGTGTGTATGTGTGTGCGTGTGCGTGTGTGTATGTGTGTGTGCGAGTGTGTGTGTTTGTGTGTGTATGTGCGTATGCGTATGTGTGTGTGTGTGTGTGTGTGTGTGTGTGTGTGTGTCTGTGTGTGTATGTGTGGATCTGTGTGTTTATGTGTGTGTCTGCGTGTGTGTTTATGTGGTGTGTGTGTGTGTGTGTGTGTGTGTGTGTGTGTGTGTGTGTGTGTGTGTGGTGTGTGTGTGTGTGTGTGTGTGTGTGTGTGTTTGTGAACTTTCTACTCAACTTGGGATGTGGACTACAGTTTCATCTTTGCTGAGACATAATCATATTCCTGTCTTAGTTTTCTTTTTTTTTTCCCGACCCGGTCTGACTATGTTAAATGTCGACACGTTTCTGTACGTTCCTTTGGTGTGGTGCTCTGTTAGGTAATGTTGTTGTTGTTGCTGCTGCTTTGTTGTTGTTGTTGTTGTTTTCGTTATTGTTGCTGTTGTGCTGCTGCTGTTGCTGTTTTTGTCGTTGTTGTTGATGTTGTTTTCGTTGTTGTTGCTGCTGTTGTGCTGCTGCTGCTGTTGTTGTTGTTGCTATTGTTGTTGTTGTTGTTGCTGTTGCTGCTGCTGTTGTTAGTCGTTGTTGTTGTTGTTGTTGTTTTCGTTTTGTTGTTGCTGTTGTGCTGCTGCTGCTGTTGTTATTGTTGCTGCTTTGTTGTTCTTGTTGTTGCTGTTGTTGTTGTTGTTTTTGTTTT
This sequence comes from Monoplex corrugatus, assembly GCA_030674185.1. Classification (NCBI taxonomy): domain Eukaryota; kingdom Metazoa; phylum Mollusca; class Gastropoda; order Littorinimorpha; family Ranellidae; genus Monoplex; species Monoplex corrugatus. Next base: position 25,607,525 of record JAPXFY010000013.1, read on the forward strand.
TCATTAATAAACGAAATTGTCTATTTGGAGAAGCTTTTAAAGGTGACAGACGACAGAACATCAGCTGCACGCTGGCTATTCATTCTTCATTGTTCTTTCTTCATTCTGTTTTCTTCGTTCTTCACTGTTCTTTCTTCTTTCTGTGGTTTTTTAAAAAAATTTTTTTTTATTGATTCTTGATTCTTAATTCTTCGGTTTTCCTTCTTCTTTCTTCATTGTTCATTCATCATTCTTTATTATTCATGCTTCAGTCTTCATTTTGCAGTCTCCAATTTTTTTTTTCATTCTTCATTTTTTTATCATGTTCTTCGTTCACTTTTTACCTGTGGAGACGTCTGCGTTTGATTCCAGTCGCCGCCAGTTGGGTTACATTTGTTGTCTTAGCTCCCGCTCCTGTTCCTTCTGTGGCGTTTAATTTAATAGTGACAGGTTTATACAGCGTCTCATCCCGGGAAGCAAGTGCTTAGCGCTTTGCACTGTAGAAAAAAAATGTAGCCTATACACTAAGGTATAAATCAACGATAAATCATTGCTGGAAGCATGATATGACACAGAATAGGAAAAGGAAACAATATTCAGTATCGTATGGGCATGACATGGAAAAATCCCCACCTCTCATCATATGAATTACACATAAAATGGCACTTTACAGAAAATGGATACTTAAAATATGTAAATCATCGGTAAATCAGTGATGCAAGCATGATATGACACGAAATAGGAAAAGAAAACAATGTTCACTATCGTATGGGTATGACATGGAAAAGAAGCTTATTATTTGAGCTAATATGCATACACCACCACACAGACACACATAGATACACATACGCATTACGTAGGCTACACACCCACGTAAACAGACAAGGACCTACACATGGATTATGTTGGCGAACGTGCAAGTACTGACGCAGGTTTACATACAAGTCAACGAAACATACACAAACAGCATTATCTCACACAACCAGTCATCCGAGTACAACACGAACAGCAGGACTAATACTAGTAACAGTGCTGTTTGAAGAGAAATGTTTTTAGAACTCGTTTAACCCTTTGACCCCTGAACCCTGTCCACCAGCATCCTGCATTGTCAACCATGCTACCAAAGCGATAACTTAACCCTTTGACTCCATCGCCCTACCCACCAGCTTCCCTCACTCTATCAAGATAGCACGAGGGAGTCAAAAGGTTAAGTTTTTGCAGTTGGTGGAAAGGGTGCAAGAGTCAAAAGGTTTAAAGAAGATGAAGATTGTAAATGACAAATACCTGAAGTAAGCACGTTCCATTGCTTTAGTGCACTCAGTGCTGACCGATTTTCTTATTCTGTACACGAGGAACACACACTGACATGTGTACTTAATTTTCTTGTCCTCTGGCCTCGAAAACATCGATGAGATCAAGGCAGCTATGTTGGACAGGAGCAAGTGGAAGGAGTACGTTACAGAGGCTCGATCGGGAGATCTGCCAAACTGAAAATGAAGTATTGCGTACGTTTTGAAACGGTTATAGCCCTGATATGGCTGTACGCAGTCGGCTGGGCTTTACTTTAATTAAGGTGAGTTTTTAAACAATAACACGAAGAACACAGAAAATGCGTTTATCTGATGATGACCGGAGCTGTCTTGAAGGAGTGTAAAATGTCAGAAGATCAGAGATGTAGGCAGGTGTGGTTTCGGAAAAAAAAAACGTTGCAACAGAGAGATGAGAACTTAACCCTTTGACGCCCGCACCATATCCACCAACTGCGTACAGCGAATATGGAATTGTGTGAATCCGCTAAATACTTTATAAACATCTCCCTAAGTACCACTGACCTACAGTGAAATTACAGCCTTGGGACATGCATAGAATCCAATTCATGTGTATAACACACAGTGTGATTTGATAGGTCCTGAAGCGGCCAAGTTAACCCTTTGACTCCCGCCCCTGTCAACTGGCACCTGCACTGTTAACCATACTAGCAAGGCAAAAAACTATTAACCCTTTGGGTGAGGGAATCAAAGGGTTAATTTTTTTTTGCTTTTGGTGGATAGGATGCGGGAGTCAAAGGGTTAATTTTTTTGCTGTTGGTGGATAGGATGCGGGAGTCAAAGGGTTAATTTTTTTGCTGTTGGTGGATAGGATGCGGGAGTCAAAGGGTTAAGTTTTTTGCTGTTGGTGGACAGGGTGAGGAATCAAAAGGTTAATTTTTTTTGCTGTTGGATGGATAGGTTGCTGTGGGGAATCAAAAGGGTTAATTTTTTTTGCTGTTGGTGGATAGGGTGAGGGAATCAAAGGGTTATTTTTTTGCTGTTGGTGGATAGGGTGAGGGAATCAAAGGGTTTAAGCGGGAAATTAATTACTTCCCACAATCGCTGCTGTAACAGAGGATCCATCAACTGTAAACATGTCAGCAATCTGTCTGGTCACACACGTAATCAGCTTTCACTGAAGCTTTGAAAATAAAAACAGAAAAGATGGGATCAGGCCATACTGAGCATCCCTGTATTTATATGTACTATTCCTTGCGTGGATCCCATTAAGTCAGTTAAAATCTCAAGACCTCTCCAAAACAAAAGGCTTATAAGTTATACGCAGATCTTTTTGCCATCCATGTTCAACGCTTTGACTCCCGCACCCCATCCAACAGCTGCAAAAACTGAACCCTTTGACTCCCTCACCCTATCCACCAACTGCAAAAACTGAACCCTTTGACTCCCTCACCCCATCCACCAACTGCAAAAACTGAACCCTTTTAAACTCCCTCACCCTGTCCACCAACTGCAAAAACTGAACCTTTGACTCCCTCACCCTGTTCCACCAACTGCAAAACTGAACCCTTTGACTCCCTCACCCTATCCACCAACTGCAAAAACTGAACCCTTTGATTCTTTCACCCTGTCCACCAGATTCCTGCAGGAAGCTGGTGGTAGGGTGAAGGAATCAAAAGGTTAAGTTTTTGCTTTGCTGGCATGGTTGACAATGCAGAGTGCTGGCGCGCACACGAGTGTGGGAGTCAAAGGAGTCAATAGAGGCTTGTAAACATTTTTATGAGTTCTGCTCTAGTACACCCAGCTATGACTGGGCACCTGACCCTGTTCAGAGTTGGGGAAGATGAACTACAGAGTGAGGAGGTGGGACTTGCCTTCACAACGTTGATATCAGAATAATGAGGTCTCTTGTTTATTTCATTCCCCGGATTTGTTTACCTCCAACATTTGAGGATAGACTTTACAAGTACAAATGTATGGTGCAATGATTTAGTGTAATATATATATATAATATATTTTCAAACTTGTTTATAATTCATTTTTTGACAAAATAGAAATAAAGACAATGATTGCTGAACACTATTACAATTATCATCATCAGGTGCCCTGCCGCATGGCGTTGGCGATCATGGACTTCCATCTGTCTCTATCTCTCGTTGCCCCTAGCATCTCCCCCACCCTCCTCGTCCCCAGCCACTCTACAAGTCCGTCCAGCATTTTCTCCCTGGGTCTACCTGGTGCTCTCTTTCCCTCCAGCTTTCCCGTTGTGACCAGGTGCTCCAAATCCCCCTTCCTCATAAAATGGCCTACAAATGCTGCCTGTCTTTTCCTAATCTTCCTTATGAGTGATCTACTTGTGTCTGCCTCCATCAAGACCGTCTCGTTTGTTTTCTTTGCTTCCGTACAACAGTATTGGTTCTATATAACATTCAAGAACTCTCTTTCTGATGTTAATTGACAGGCATTTGTTGGTAAGAATGCTTGTCATCTTCTTGAATGCTGTTTTGGCCTGGCCGATTCTGCCGGCTATTCCTGATGTGCATCTGCCGTCTGATGAAATGATCGTTCCCAGGTATTTGAATTTATCAACCTGTGTCAAGGTTGTGCCATTTGCTGTTATTTTGCATGAGGGGATTTCATGTTTTTTACTGATCACCATGACTTCAGTCTTCTTGCTGTTTAATTCCAGCCCTTACCTTTGCTTTCTAATTCTAGTATATTCACAAGGTTTTGTAGGTCTCTTTTACAATACAATATCATTGACAAAATTGAACAAGACTTATGTACAATGGATCGAGCAAAACTCATATACATACGTCATATCTAACTAGTCTGTTGTATGTTTTTTAAACAATATACGGTCATTTAATTTATAGTTTTAGATTTTAGTTGTTGTAGCTGTTTGTTAATTTGTTAGTTTGTTTATTTGTTTGCTTGTTTGTTTGTTTTGAATTTATTTGTATTCGTTTTCAGCAAAATTTGTATTGTATGTATTTAGTCATCTTTGTTTTATTCAATGAATTTATTGTGTGAAAGGAGCATGTCGCCGCATTACAGTGCCACCCATTTCCTTCTTCTTTTTTCTGTATGCAAGTATTTTTGTTTATTTATAAGAATGGATTTCTCTACAGAATCTTGCCAGGGACAAGTCCTTCTTTGCCGTGGGACATTTTGTCATTTACGTGTAACCACGACTGTTCCAACGATAGATTGATACAATTCCAATATGAATAAAATGTAGGCTAGGTAAAACGTAGGCCAGGTAGGACCTCAGGACCTGGCCAGCTCATGGATTTATGTGCAGGCTTAAGGCTTGTGCCATGATCACCATACACATGGCACCTGTGACGCTAATGCATACGGAATTCATTCTGAGCGCGGAGATGTCATCTTGAGAAACTGAAACTGAAACTGAAAGTGGCGTGGGAACTTAAAGGTACGCCAGGTGTGTGTTGCAGTCCTCCATTTATCGTCTCATCCGAAAAACCAACACTTGGACTACCACTTAAGATCTAGTGGAGATGATAAAAAAAAATCTCTGAGCGGCCCTTTGTGGGACTACTCTTAACTGTTTGTCTTCAGCGACAAGTAGGCTTTTAACTGTTTGTCTTTAGCGACAAGTAGGCTTTTAACTGTTTGTCTTTAGCGACAAGTAGGCTTTTAACTGTTTGTCTTTAGCGACAAGTAGGCTTTTAACTCTTTGTCTTTACCGACAAGTAGGCTTTTAATTGTTTGTCTTTACCGACAAGTAGGTTTTTAACTGTTTGTCTTTAGCGACAAGTAGGTTTTTAACTGTTTGTCTTTACCGACAAGTAGGTTTTTAACTCTTTGTCTTTAGCAACAAGTTGGCTTTTAACTGTTTGTCTTTACCGACAAGTTGGCTTTAACTGTTTGTCTTTACCGACAAGTAGGTTTTTAACTGTTTGTCTTTACCGACAAGTTGGCTTTTAACTGTTTGTCTTTACCGACAAGTAGGTTTTTAACTCTTTGTCTTTACCGACAAGTTGGCTTTTAACTGTTTGTCTTTACCGACAAGTAGGTTTTTAACTGTTTGTCTTTACCGACAAGTTGGCTTTTAACTGTTTGTCTTTACCGACAAGTAGGCTTTTAACTGTTTGTCTTTACCGACAAGTAGGCTTTTAATTGTTTGTCTTTACCGACAAGTAGGTTTTTAACTCTTTGTCTTTACCGACAAGTAGGTTTTTAACTCTTTGTCTTTACCGACAAGTAGGTTTTTAACTGTTTGTCTTTACCGACAAGTAGGCTTTTAACTGTTTGTCTTTACCGACAAGTAGGTTTTTAACTCTTTGTCTTTACCGACAAGTAGGCTTATAACTGTTTGTCTTTACCGACAAGTAGGTTTTTAATTGTTTGTCTTTAGCGACAAGTAGGTTTTTAATTGTTTGTCTTTAGCGACAAGTAGGTTTTTAATTGGTTGTCTTTAGCAACAAGTAGGTTTTTAATTGTTTGTCTTTACCGACAAGTAGGTTTTTAACTCTTTGTCTTTACCGACAAGTAGGTTTTTAACTCTTTGTCCTTACCGACAAGTAGGTTTTTAACTGTTTGTCTTTACCGACAAGTAGGTTTTTAATTGTTTGTCTTTAGCGACAAGTAGGTTTTTAATTGTTTGTCTTTAGCAACAAGTAGGTTTTTAATTGTTTGTCTTTACCGACAAGTAGGTTTTTAACTCTTTGTCTTTACCGACAAGTAGGCTTTTAACTGTTTGTCTTTACCGACAAGTAGGTTTTTAATTGTTTGTCTTTAGCGACAAGTAGGTTTTTAATTGTTTGTCTTTAGCGACAAGTAGGCTTTTAACTGTTTGTCTTCAGCGACAAGTAGGTTTTTAACTGTTTGTCTTTAGCGACAAGTAGGTTTTTAACTGTTTGTCTTTAGCGACAAGTAGGCTTTTAACTGTTTGTCTTTACCGACAAGTAGGCTAATATCTATATATTACGCTCATACATAATAAGTTTTGTGTATCAGAGAATTTAAAGAAAAATGTTTTTAACTATTCAGCACAAGTAGGCCACAACATTTAAATGTTTATCTTTACTGACACAAGTAGGCTAATACATATCTTTTACGGTCATAGATGTAGCTTTTGGGTACTAGAGAATTCAAAGAGAAATGTTTTTAACTGATCAGCTCATGTAGGTTATTAGCGGCCATTTTCCTTCAGTGCTGAACATAATTATGGTGAAAGTTTCAAATCTGTGCTTAAATAGAGGACAAAACGGATCCAAACAATTTCAAATGTGTGTATGTGTACACACGCACTAATTCACTCAAATACACGCAAGTATGGTACGCATACGCGTGCACAAACACACGCACCCATAAGCACACGTCTAACAACAACTGAAGCACGCATGACAAGCAGTCACACATC
>JAPXFY010000013.1:25619160-25621660 GCA_030674185.1 Monoplex corrugatus
CTGCATTGACATACCTGGTGCCGTGTTTAGCATTGGTTAACAGGACATGTACCTGTATTGACATACCTGGTGCCGTGCTTAGCATTGGTTAAAGCAGGACATGTACCTGTATTGACATACCTGGTGCCAGTGCTTAGCATTGGTTAACAGGACATGTACCTGCATTGACATACCTGGTGCCGTGCTTAGCATTGGTTAACAGGACATGTACCTGCATTGACATACCTGGTGCCGTGCTTAGCATTGGTTAACAGGACATGTACCTGTATTGACATACCTGGTGCCATGGTAGCATTGGTTAACAGGACATGTACCTGTATTGACATACCTGGTGCCGTGCTTAGCATTGGTTAACAGGACATGTACCTGTATTGACATACCTGGTGCCGTGTTAGCATTGGTTAACAGGACATGTACCTGTATTGACATACCTGGTGCCGGGGTTAGCATTGGTTAACAGGACATGTACCTGCATTGACATACCTGGTGCCGTGCTTAGCATTGGTTAACAGGACATGTACCTGCATTGACATACCTGGTGCCGTGGTTAGCATTGGTTAACAGGACATGTACCTGTATTGACATACCTGGTGCCAGTGGTTAGCATTGGTTAACAGGACATGTACCTGCATTGACATACCTGGTGCCGTGTTAGCATTGGTTAACAGGACATGTACCTGATTGACATACCTGGTGCCGTGTTAGCATTGGTTAACAGGACATGTACCTGCATTGACATACCTGGTGCCGTGGTTAGCATTGGTTAACAGGACATGTACCTGTATTGACATACCTGGTGCCATGTTAGCATTGGTTAACAGGACATGTACCTGCATTGACATACCTGGTGCCGTGGTTAGCATTGGTTAACAGGACATGTACCTGTATTGACATACCTGGTGCCGTGGTTAGCATTGGTTAACAGGACATGTACCTGTATTGACATACCTGGTGCCGTGCTAGGCATTGGTTAACAGGACATGTACCTGTATTGACATACCTGGTGCCGTGCTGGGCATTGGTAACAGGACATTACCTAATTGAATACTGTGCCGATTCCTAGCATTGGTTACCAGACATGTACCTGTATTGACATACCTGGTGCCGTGGTTAGAATTGGTTAAACAGACACTGTACCTGTATGACATACCTGGTGACCGGGTTTAGCATTGGTTATCAGACATGTACCTGTATTGACATACCTGGTGCCGTGCTAGGCATTGGTTAACAGGACATGTACCTGTATTGACATACCTGGTGCCGTGCTAGGCATTGGTTAACAGTACATGTACCTGTATTGACATACCTGGTGCCGTGCTTAGCATTGGTTAACAGGACATGTACCTGTATTGACATACCTGGTGCCGTGCTTAGCATTGGTTAACAGTACATGTACCTGTATTGACATACCTGGTGCCGTGCTTAGCATTGGTTAACAGGACATGTACCTGTATTGACATACCTGGTGCCGTGCTTAGCATTGGTTAACAGTACATGTACCTGTATTGACATACCTGGTGCCGTGCTTAGCAGGGCAGACTATCAACTGCAAAACTGTGGGTTCAGATCCCAGCAGTCATTGTGGGAATTTTGGGGACCAACCGAACCACCTGCTACAAGAGTTGAGCGTGCTATGGACTCCATGAAAAGAGAGGAACAGTACACTGGAGTCTCGTCCACTTCACGTGTAGAGGATTGAGTGTTTATGTTCGAATTTCTTCAGCAACACTGCAGGTGCCCGTACCTCTCGGGCTTGGTTGACTCCAGGATCTATTACGAAAGGAAGCGTGGAGCATAGTCCTACCACGCAACTTCAATCCAGAATGAAACTCCATCGCATCATAATTATCATCCTCATCGTCATCAGCACCATAGCATTGTAAAAAAACAACAACAACAACAAAACAACAACAAAAAAAACAGCAAAAACAACAACAACAACAACAAACAAAAAACAACAACACAAACAAAAAATTTAAGTTATACCAGAGTCTGCGGCCAGTATTGTGGAGTAGGAAATGGAACAGCAAAAGCGAAAAGACAAACAAACAAACAAACAAACGCACAACAATCAAACCAAACAAAAACGAAATGCACAACCAAACCAAGCAAACAAACAAACAAAACAAGCAAACAAACAAACAAACAGGTACACAGACAATCAATCAAACAGTCAATCAATCAATCAATCAATCAATCAATCAAATAAACAATCAAGCGAGTAAGAAAGCGAGCGACTAAGGAAGCTAACAATTGAACAAACAAAAGCAATCAACCAACCAAACCAACCAAACCAACCAACCAACCAACCAAACCAACCAAACCAACCAACCAACCAACCAAACCAACCAACCACCAACACCAACCAACCAACCACCAACCAACCAACAACCAACAACCAACCAACCAACCAACCAACAAACCAACCAACCAAACCAACCAACCAACCAACCAACCAACCAACCAACCAACCAACCAACCAACCAACCAACCAACCAAC
>JAPXFY010000013.1:25629160-25641660 GCA_030674185.1 Monoplex corrugatus
TTTCTTTTCTTCTTTCATTTCTTCTTTCATTTCTTTTGTTCATTTCTTCTTTCATTTCTTCTTTCATTTCTTCTTTCATTTCTTTTGTTCATTTCTTCTTTCATTTCTTCTTTCATTTCTTCTTTCATTTCTTCTTTCATTTCTTCTTTCATTTCTTTTGTTCATTTCTTCTTTCATTTCTTTCATTTCATTTCTTCTTTTCATTTCTTCTTTCATTTCTTCTTTCATTTCTTTCTTCATTTCTTCTTTCATTTCTTTTGTTCATTTCTTCTTTCATTTCTTCATTCATTTCTTCTTTCATTTCTTCTTTCATTTCTTCTTTCATTTCTTCTTTCATTTCTTCATTCATTTCTTCTTTCATTTCTTTTGTTCATTTCTTCTTTCATTTCTTCATTCATTTCTTTTGTTCATTTCTTCTTTCATTTCTTCCTTCTGTTATTTCCATACCAAGGCCTGGGTCCTGTTAAGTGTCCCGCTTTTGATCCATTATGAGTGGGGACGATTTAGCCAATGTCACACTTGGTTGCCTAAAAGGGGTCATACATTAAGGAACACTCCCAGAGAAAGAGAGAGAGAGAGTGACAGAGAGTGAGTGACAGAGAGAGAGAGAGAGAGAGAGAGAGAGAGAGAGAGAAAGAGACAGAGAGAGAGAGAGAGAGAGAAAGAGAGAGAGAGAGAGAATGTGTGTGTGTGCGTGTTGTGTGTGTGTGTGACAGAGATTGAGTGAGAAACAGATCTGGAGAGAGAGAAAGGAGCATACATACACACACACACACACACACACGCACGCACGCAGAGAGAGAGAGAGAGAGAGAGAGAGAGAGAGAGAGAGAGACAGAGACAGAGACAGAGAGACAGAGACAGACAGAGAGGCAGACAGACATGGACAAAGAGACAGAGAGATAGAGAGAGAAAGAGACAGACAGACAGACAGGCAGGCAGGCATGCAGACAGACAGACAGACAGACAAAGACAGAGAGGTAGAGAGAGAGACAGTGAGAGATACAGACAGACAAAGAGAGACAGAGAGACAGGGAGACAGGGAGACAGGGAGACAGAGAGACACAAAGAGTATCCATATCAAAGAGTGTTTGTGATGATGCACTCTGGTACGATCATAAAGGGCCATAGAAAGCTTGGAGAAGAAGTAAAATCGTGAGTCCGTCAATCTGGAAGGGAGAGCTTGCAGAAATGGGACAAACTTACAGATGTAATAGCATTGTGGATAACAGCACATGATCACTGAATCCAGACTATGAGCCATCATCAGAGTGGATAAAGTTAATATTAACGTAAAGGACTATTGAGAGGAAGGTCGTGGATTCGAACATTCGTCAGTCAAAGAAGAAGAAAAAAATAGTGCACAAAACCTGAATGAGATTTTTGGTTCTCACCAGCTCCTTCCCAGTGTTTAGCGTGCTGTGGGCTCCTGGGAAGACAGTCGAGTCTCTTCCACTTTACACATACATGTATGTGCCATTCAGAATGTTGCTCAAATTTCCTGACCAACACTGCAGGTGTCTGTGTTTCTCAAGCCTGGTTGTGTGAAAAGATCTTGCCACCACAGAGCACTTCTCCATTTCGGGACTTTCAGCTTGCTGCTAACCATCAACTCTTTCTCCACATCAGGACCTGGCCAGCTCATGGGCTTATGTGCAGGCTTAAGGCATGTGCCACGGTCACCAGACACATGACATCTGTGACGTTAGTGCGTATGGAATTCGTTCCAAGCGCGGAGACGTCATCTTAGAGAAACTGAAACTGAAACTGAAACAGATACAGCCTAGAGCCAATTAAACTTATTCTATCATATTAAATATGCATATTCATGGTCATAAACATAATTATGCATGCGTGAGCCATGACACGATGCCATATGAATGGCAACCATTAGTTCCGAGCGCGGAGACGTCATCTTGAGAAACTGAAACTGAAACTGAAACTGAAACTGAAACTGAAACTGAAACTGAATCTCCACATGACATCGTGATGGTAGAAATAAACACATAAGAGAAAGACAAACAAGTTCACAGCCAGCAGGAATTAGCAGAAAGGAAGGCCACATTCAATGCCAGATATGGCCTGACTATGCAGAGAGTGAACGAAAGAAGAAGAAGAAGAAGAGTCCTGTCACTTTGGCTGTGTGCACGTTCCTGCTGGGGTGTACTGTGTAACCCCACGTTTCCATTTCACAGTGACATTGAAATCAAAGGCAAGTCCGTCTCCCGCCCAAAATTGATTGACTGCATTAACAGTAAACAGGACTGAGGTCCTGACATTGAGAAGAACAGAAAGAGAACGACAAAATGAAAGAAAAGAAAAAAGGAATCAAAGAGAAAATGAAGCAAATGAGGCAAGGAGTAAAAGAAGAAGAAGAAGAAGAAAAAAAAAATGGGTGTGTTGGTGATCTCACAGAAAGACAGGCATTAGGACATCAAGTGATACCCCTTCTCTCTACCCACCCAACCCACTTCCCCCCCCCCCCCCGAAAAATGATGACGTCATTATCAATTGCCATTGCGTAGTTTTATGACTCACTATGGTCCATTGACGGAGCTGTTCTTTTCTGATGGGGGTGGGAGGTGGGGTAGGGCTGGGGAGAGGCTTCTTTTGAAACCCATCACGTGAGTGAGCATCATGTATTTTGCAGCCACTATCCTATTGTGGTGCTACAGCATTCGGGTCAACTGTACCCCCTTTCCATCCCCATGTCATTACACCATCTCCATTCTTCTCTTTCCCGTCACACCTACAGAAAGAGGAAGAGAAAAGAGTCGCTGTCTGTTACTTTCTGTCTGTCTGTTACAGATGGGTCAGGGCAGGTCTCAGGCTGATCAGGTTGACAGTTAGACCGATGGGCGTCGTCAGACCTGAGTCATTATGATTTGACTCACAAACACAGACCGCTAAGGTCAGTGTGGGTCAGTGGGTGGCTAGATAAAACTGTCAATGTGAATTAGAGGTCAGATGTGGTGGTGGACACTTGTTCTTGTCAAACTGACTACACTGTATAATAATGTTAATCATCATCGTGTGACTGGTTTAAGGAGGCAATGCTTACCGCTGCCTTGTGTTCTTGAAGGGTATGCAAATCTGGAAATGGTAAAAGGTCATTGTTTTATGGCTGTAGTCATTGCATATTTAGATTTAACTTCTATTCGTCTGTCTGTCTGTCTGTCTGTGTCTGTCTGTCTGGCTGGCTGGTTCTCTGTCTGTCTGTCTGTCTGTCTGTGTCTGTCTGTCTGGCTGACTGGCTCTCTGTCTCTGTCTCTTTCTTTGTCTCTGTTTCTGTCTCTATTTCTCTCTGCCTGTCTCTGTCTCTGTCTGTCTGTCTTTCTGTCCTCTCTCTCTCTCTGTCTTCTGTCCCTCTTTCTCTCTCTCTGTCTCTCTGTCCCTCTCTCTCTGTCCTCTTTCTCTCTTTGTCTCTCTCTCTGTCTCTCTCTCTCCTCTCTGCTCTCTCTGTCTCTCTCTCTGTCCCTCTTTCTCTTCTTGTCTCTCTCCCTCTCCCTCTCTCTGTCCTCTTTCTCTCTCTTCTGTCCTCTTTTCTCTCTCTTCTCTGTCCCTCTGTCTGTCTCTCTCTCTGTCCCTCTTTCTCTCTCTCTCTGTCCCTCTGTCTGTCTGTCTCTCCTCTCTCTGTCCCTCTTTCTCTCTCTCTCTCGTCCCTCTTTCTCTCTCTCTGTCCCTCTCCTCTCTCTCCTGTCCCTCTTTCTCTCTCTCTCTCTCTTCTGTCTCTCTCTCTCTGTCCCTCTTTCTCTCTTTGTCCTGCTCTTCTCTCTCTCTCTGTCCTCTCTTTCTCTCTCTCTCTGTCCCTCTCTCCCTCTCTCTCCCTCTCTCTGTCTTATGTCTGCTTCTACTCTGTAACCTCACGTTGACAACAGTCAAGGACGTTGATTTTAAAGTAAATTACTTTTTTTCTCAACCAAAGTGAATCAGTGGCAGGAGCAGTACACAGGACTAGGGTCTTTACTCTGTCAACAGCAATAGAGAAGAGTGACAGGCAGAAAGAAAGAAAGAGAGAGAGAGAAGCAGAACAAGGCAAGCACCCAAAGACAAAAAAAAAAAAAAATGAGCGTGTCAGGGATCGAAAAAAATTAAAAAGCAAAAAGAAATAAACACAGGCATTAGGAAATCATGTTGACAGCGGTGGCCCTCCTCCCCCCCCCCCGCACACACACGCACACACGCACACACGCACACACGCACACACACACACACAAACACACACACATACAGACTCACACACACACACACGCACCTCACCACACACATAAGCACACACACACACACTCACACACACAAGCACACACACACACACAAACACACACCACACACACACCACTCACACACACATAAACACACACACACACACCACACACACCACACACATAAACACACCCAAGTACACACACAAACACAAACACACACCACACACACTCATACAAACACACACAAGCACACACACACACACACACACACACACACACACACACACTCACACAAACACAAACAAGCACACACAACACAACACACACACACACACACACACACACACACACACACGCACGCACGCACGCACACACACACACACACACACACACACAAAGCCTGTACTTTCTTTTTTTCCCCCCCATAGCATTCACTTTGATGACGTCACTATCAAAGCTATTGCATCACTTTATGACTCACTGGAGGCTGAGGCGCCAAGAGATGTTCTTTTTGATGGGGCAGCAGTCCTTTGAAGCCGGTCACATCAGTGACCATCGTGCATTTCCAGCCAACTATCGTATTGTGGAGCTGCAAGCCTTGGTGTCAGCCTTACTCTTTGCATGCCCTCTCATTACTTCCCTCCCCTTACATTGCTCTCCACCACCACCACCCCTCCTTCTCCCTGTAGACAGAGGAAAAGACGAGAGTTGCTGTCTGTTATTTTCTGTCTGTCTGTCTGTCTGTCTGTTACAGATGGGTCAGGGCAGGTCTGGGGCTGATGGGGTTGACAGACCTGAGTCAATATGATTTTGACTCACAAACACAGGGGTGGACCAGAAGATGCACAGATGAAACTATCAGCGTGGATTAGGGGTCAGATCTGATATAAACATTTTCCTTCTGATGTCTCTCACTGTGATAATGATAACCATGAAAACAATGATAATGATAAGAATTGTTATGAGTGTAGCTCCTGTGATGATAAGTTTGTGTGTTTCCCTTTCTTTGTCAATCGTAAATTCTTTGTGAGTTGTGGCTTTTTAATCTATCACTTCTTCGTAAATATCTATTCTTTTTGTTTCTTCTTGTCTGTCGAGTCGTCTTTTTGTTTATCCTTTGAAGGTTTTCTCTTTATGGTAAATTGTCTTTTCCTTTTAAACTGTTCTTTGTTCATTAGCCATCTCTCTATTTCACAGCGTCCTTTCTTTGCAGGTTGTGTCTTCTTTGTATATTGTCCCATCTGTGTATGGTGTCTGTTGTAGATTACCACTGGGAGCTATGTTTTTACATGAGTCACAGTAACACACAGACTCTTTAGCCATCCAGCCATGACAATGATATAAAAAGCAAAATCGTCCTCACTCATAATGGGTTGTCTGCAAGACTGACGTTTTGGTGTTGAGAATAACAGAGCAAGAGGAAAATGGACAAAAGGGAGAGAAGCCAGCAAAGCCAAAGACTAAAAGAAGAAAAGGGTCAGCTCACTATCTCAGAAAGAAAGACAAGCATTATGACATCCTGTGATAGTCCTTGCCCTTTCCAAACACAAAGGGCGTCTTCCCCTTTTGGTGATTGTCTGTTTGATGATGACATTACTGAAGTATTTGCATAATGTTATATCACATATGGCCAAGTGGCCAAGAGCTGTTCTACTGCGGTGGGGAAAGAGTTCCTTGAAACCCCTTACATCAGTCAGAAGCATGCATTTTCAACAGCTACTATCATCATCATCATCATCATCATCATCATCATCATCATCATCATCATCATCATCATCATCATCATCATCATCATCATCATCAAGTGCCCTGCTGCATGGCGTTGGCGATCATGGCCCTCCATGTGCACCTATCCCTTGTTACTGCAAGCACATCTTCCACCCTTTCTGGCCTCAGCCACCCTGCAAGTCCGTCTGATATCAACATTTTTCTCTCTGGGTCTGACTGATGTTCTCTTTCCCTTCAGCTTTCCTGTTGCGACTCAGGTGCTACACTGTGCAGATATACATCTTTGACATACTCCTTGCATCCTCTCTCATCATCCCCTCCCCCCCCCCCCTCACACACTTTCTTCCATTCCTTTCTCCCTGTAGAAAGAGAAAGACAGGAGAGCTGTTGTCTGTTATTTTCTGTCTGTCTGTTACAGAGAGGTCAGGGCAGGTCTGATGAGGCTGATCAGGTTGATGGTCAGGTAGATGCAGGTAGATGCAGTCAGACCTGAGACATCGTGATTTGACTCACAGATACAACTGGCTGAGCTCGGTGAGCATTACCATCAGCTCTGATGGACGCTTGTTCTTGTCAATCTGCTTTCACTATGGTAATAATGAAAATAATAAATGTGATTGCTGCAAGCTTTAAACGATGCTGCCTACAGTTGAATGGGTTATTGTTGTTTAAAGCCCAGCCGACTGCGTAGAGCCATATCAGGGCTATAACTGCTTCAAAACATACAAAACTTCAACAGGAAGAAAAAGAGAAAAGAAAATTAAGTACACGCATCAATGCAATCGCGCACATAATCTAAGGACATGCCCCTGGTGTTGACCACTCCGTCCAATTTATTGCACAGGGGATTTAAAAAGTCACCTGAACACAATTTTAAGCATACGTAAGGACACCAAAACATAATTATATAAAAACACTGCCTACAGCTGATTTCTTTTGAAGAGAACTGGTTGCTTTGGTATATTTTGAGATATGCCCAGTGTTTCTACTGACAAACCAGTCCTCCTCTGTATCGTATCAATCCTCCCTCCTTCTCTCCCTCCTTCATTCTATGTATTTCCAACTCTTCTCTCTATCTGTCTGTTTGTCAGTCTGCCTGTCTATCTGTCTCTGTTGATGTCCATGTCTGGCCGGGCTCTACTGTATTAACCATTTTTGCCATAATCATGATAGTGACATTCACATCAAGAGAGATCTATTCCCCTACCAAAAATGGGTTGGATATGTTACCAGTAACTGGGACTTAAGTGTTACCATTGCAAATGGAGGATGAAAAAATAAAACAGTAGAGAAGAAATGAATCACAAAGAGAGAGAGAGAGAGAGAGAGAGAGAGAGACAGAGAGAGAGAGAGAGAGAGAGAGTGAGTGACAGACAGACAGAGAGTAAGAGTGAGACAGAGAGAGAGAGTGAGTGAGTGAGGGAGGGAGGGAGAGGCAGAGAGAGATAGAGGAGGAGAGAGGGAGGAAGAAGGGAGAGAGAGAGAGAGAGAGAGAGAGAGAGAGAGAGAGAGAGAGAGAGAACCTAATGAAATAAGGAGTGGAGAAAGAAATTGGTATGATAGTGACATCAAACATAAATTCCTTGTGTACATGCAGATAAACATCTCTCTCTCTCTCTCTCTCTCTCTCTCTCTCTCTCTCTCTCTCTCTCTCTCTCCTCTCTCTCTCTCTCCTCTCTCGTCACTTCCATCTCTCTCTGATAATGTTGTTTGACGGCGTTATTTCAAACCCTTTTTCATTACTTGCTGACTTGCTGTAGCCTATGATCAGCACTCTCCTGACATGTATGTTCCTGTATGGCTCCACTGTGTAACTGGTCTTATCCATCCAACTGTGATATACATATCAAAAGTCAATTCTTCCCCTGCCCATACTGGATCACCCACAAATATAGTAAACAGAGCTGAAAGTTTTTTGTCTCATTAGCTGCAGAAGAAAGAAATAAAAGTAGAAAAAGTGAAAAAAAATGAAGATGAACCAAGTTAAACAAGAACGAAAGGAAGAAAACTACGTATCAGAAAACCTCAGAAAGAAAGACATTAGGGCATAAAATGACAGTTTTGCCCTCCGTTCCCCGACCCTCCCCTTCCCCCCTTCCCTCACCTCCCCTTCCCTCCCCTCTCCACCCCTCCACTTCCCTTCCTTGCCCTCTCCTCCCCTCCCCTCCACTCCCCATCCACTCCACTCCACTCCCCATTCCCTACCCACCCTCCATTCCCTCCCCTCCACTCCCCTCTACTCCCCACCCACTCCCCTCCCCTCTCCTTCCCTCCACTCCCCTCCCCTCCACTCCCCTTTCCTTCCCTCCACTCCACATCCACTCCCCTCCACTCCCCCTCCACTCCCCTCCACTCCCCTCCACTCCCCTCCACTCCCCTTCCTCCCCTTCCCTCCCCTCTCCACCCCTCCCCTTCCCTTCCTTGCCCTCCCCTTCCCTCCCCTACACTCCCCTCCAATCCCTATCCACTTCACTCCACTCCCCATTCCCTCCACTCCACTCCCCCACCCATCCCCCTCCACTCCCCTTTCCTCCCCTCCACTCCAAATCCACTCCCCTCCACTCCCCTCCTCTCCACTCCCCTTCCCTCCCCTCCCCTCCCCTCCACTTTACTCCCCTCCCCTTCCCTTTCCTCCCTCCCCTCCCCTCCCTCCCACTACCCATCACACACAGAAGGCCTGTCTTACTTTTGATGACTTTTTTCATTTGATGACATCCTTATCAAAATGCTATTGGGTAACTTTATGATTCACACAGACCCAATGGACAAAGTGGTCTTTTTTCGGGGGGGTGGGGGGTTAGAGAATTCTTTGAAGGCCCTCGCATCACTGACAGCTACGCAGTTATAGCAACATTCATACTGTGAAGCTACAGCCGTGGTGTCAGGTCTTACCCCTTGCATTGCCTTTCATTATTCTCCTGCAATTTTTCCTACCCCATTCTCCCTGTTGACAGAGGAAGAGAAAAGAGTTGCAGTCTGTTATTTTCTGTCTGTCTGTCTGTCTGTCTGTTACAGATGGGTCAGGGCAGGTCTAAGGCTGATCAGGCTGACAGTCAGACAGATGGGGTCAGACCTGAGTCATCGTGATTTGACTCTCACAAACACAGACAGCTGGGGTCGGTGTGGGCCAGTGGATGACCAGATAAAACTGTCAGGGTGGATTAGAGATCAGGTTTTGGTGGATATTTGTTCGTCTCAAATTTGCTCTGGGTTTGATAATGATTATATACAAAATACCAAAGAAATAAGGGAAGCAGGGAGAATTTTTATAATATAATCAAAGGACATAACTCTTGAGAATTATCTCCCATCTTGTATAGAACTTCTCAGATCTAACACAGTTTGCGCTACCTGATAGAGAAGTTCTATACAACATGGGAGATAATTCTCAAGAGTTATATCCTTTGATTAGATTATATACAAAGGTTGTGATTGTGGTGTTACTAATGAGCCTTCCTTTGGAGTGGATGCTTTGGGTTTATTTATTCATTTATCTATTTATTTTATGAAAAACTTGTCATTTATGTTGTGACAGTTGTAGTAATGCTAACAGAGATCACCAAAAGAAAGCTGAACTATGATGTAGGCGCTAGGCCATACGATCAGAAACACCAAAACAGATTTGATATCAATGGTCCTGCAGGAGAAAGCGAAGAGAAGAAAGGAACGATCGCACATCTCCTACTTCAAACATCGCTGATGTCTGTGCTCTGGGGATCCAGAAAGTCGTCCACGGATGTCTCAGTCGTGTGACCTGGAGAAGACTTGTGATGTCGAGCGTGACTCCTACCGCCGATTCCGGCGAAGGAGAGAGGTGAGGTGGTGGGTAGTAGTAACAACATGGTCTTATTCTCGAATGACAATAACAAATTCACATTTTACAATCAACAACAATCAGTTTGCATTACACAATATTATCTCGTGCTGCTTGCTATCAACAGGCTGATTATTATTATTATTATTTTCAACACACGTCACAGACTTCTTGGTGCTGGAAGTAACAGAAGAAAAGACCAGAGAAAGAACAGCGTATGTCGGTGACCTCAGAAAGAAAGACTGACATTAGCACATCAAGTGACAATGAGAGTTGGATTACAGAGGGTTAAGTCTAACAACGACATTGGAGAAGAAGATTGATGGAGCATACACATGAATGCTGCGTGCAGCCCTGAACAAATCCTGGAAAGAACATCCAACTAACAAAGAGTTATATGGCAAGATCCCACCAATCAGTAAATCAATACGTCAACAAAGACTGCGCTTCGCGGGACACTGCTGGCGTAGCAAAGAAGAACTGGTGGGGATGTTCTACTATGGAGACCCAGCCATGGCAAACAAAGACCAGGACGTCCAAAGAAGACCTTCATCGACCAACTGATGGATGATACGGGCTGTCAGTATGATGAACTACCTACTGCAATGTCTGACAGAGAAGGATGGAAGAATCGTGTCATGGATAGCCGGGCAAGCTCGACATGATGATGATGATGAAGTCTGAAACCCAGCTGGTGACACCATTATACGACAGTAGCTGTAAATGCATAATGCACATTAATGTGAGGATCTTCAAAGAACTCCATTCCCCATAAAACAGAATATTATCTAAGGCATTGGGCAGAGTGTCGGTCATAAAGTTATGCACTTGTGTTTGAGAAAGACGTCAGTCCACAGATCTTTACCAACAGAAAACGAGCTTTGGTGTGCGTCACACTTGCACAGGCTCACACTGTTATACAACATACATACAGTCTATAACAAATACACGATTCCATGAGTCCTTGAACACAAACATACATACATACACACACGTGCGCGCGCACACTGTCTCTCACACACACACACACACACACACACACACATACACACAGGGAGAGAAAGAGAGAGAGGGGGTAGAGGGAGAGAGACAGACAGACAGACAGACAGACAGACAAAGAAGAGAGAGAGGACTTTCTCAAACATTATTTTTAGGATGCTTAGATGTTATCTTTGTGTTAATTTCTTTGATGTGTAGTTTAGTCTCACAATGGGCGAGGACTAGACGTAAAAAAGTACTCAAGTACTTATCTGTTACGTTCTGAATAAAGAATTTTATTTTATTGTATGGCATCTCATCTCTCAGTCGTTGATTGTTCGTCATTGTGCACAACCCCCACATGAGAGAGAGAGAGAGAGAGAGAGAGACAGACAGACAAACAGACAGACAGAAGACAGACAGACTGACAGACAGAGAGAGACAGAGGCAGAGAGACAGAGACAGACAGGCAGGCAGACAGACAGGCAGACATAAGACAGAGACAGAAACAGAGAGAGAGACAAACAGACAGACAGAGACAGACAGACAGAAGGACAGAGACAGAGACAGAGACAGAGACAGAGAGACAGAGAGACAGAGAGACAGGACAGAGACAGAGACAGAGAGACAGAGACAGAGACAGAGAGACAGAGAGAGTTTTCACCAGTGAATGGAGGATAGAAGAGAATCTCATTGCAACGGACGAAAAAAAGTCCATGGCATTGATCAGTTCATCAACTTAATGTCTGGTATGCCGGTCGATAACCAATTATGTTATAATAGTGTGAAAGACACTGTGTATGATCGGGTTTGTGCAGAGAATGGCCAAGCATTTTGAACGTAAGGGGGGAGTTATGGCCTTGAGTTCCCAGTCTGGAGTTTGAAAGCCCAGCCGACTGCGTAGAGTATATCAGGGCTATAACCATTTCAATACACTCACAATACTTCAACAGGAGAAAAAAGCAAACGAAAAGTAAGTATACATATCAATGCATTCGCGCACATAATCTAAAAAAATGCCCCTGGCGTTGACCTCTCCACCCGATTTATCACACAGGGGATTTAAAAAACACACCTGAATTCGAATTATAACATAACTAACCTGGACACTAAAGCATATATAAGAACAGGCCTAAATTACCTAAAATTGCTTCTGCATTATCTCATTTCCCTAGAGCCAAAAATAAACTTAAAAACATGTACCCAATTATCAATCCTAAGAAAAAGTACGTAAGACTTTATCTAACACATACAGGTGAGTGGACCAGCAAGGCAGAAAATGATAGGAAGAAAAAACAGACAGCAAAGGAAAAAAAGCAAAAAAAGAGAGTGACAGAAAAGAGGAAATTCACAGCACAGAATTTCCAGAAAGTGGGGAAACTATTTATACTGAAAAAGCCCCCGGCATCCCCACGGGAGAAGTTTGATCAAGAGGGATTGGTCGTACTAGGACAATTCCATATGCACTCCGTCGAAATCTGCCAGTAATTGTATGGCAGACTTCTTGAAGCTCCGCACAATCCTGTATGCTGTCAAGGTCTTGAAATGGGAGAAGGAAAGCGCGGATGGGAAGTATCGACCGGGATCAGTGAAACAGTAAGCTCACACCAAACGAATGATCGGAAGGAACATTAGCGTGCGGCAGTTAACAGTCCAGTTTTCAGACAGCGGGTGGGATTGAAATCTTGCCATGAGATTCAGAGTCCACCACACTCTATAAACAAAACAAAACAAAGAAGTAGTCATTTCATAAATATGAAAGATCAATAAAGCTT
>JAPXFY010000013.1:25644160-25651660 GCA_030674185.1 Monoplex corrugatus
AATTTAGGCTCGTTTTATTGTGTGTTTAAGTGTCCTTATTTATGTTTAAATTTGTATTTAGGTATGTTTTCTTTAAACACACTGTGCGATAAGTTGGACGGAGTGGTCAACGCCAGGGGCATCTCCTTAGATCATGTGCGCGAATGCATTGATGAGTGTACTTAATTTTCTTTTACTTTTTTTTTTCCTGTTGAAGTTGTGTATGTTTTGAAGTGGTTATAACCCTGATATGGCTCTATGCAATCGGTTGGGCTTTAAACAACAATAACAATTCTTCTATGACATTACTGAGCTAACGGGGGCCACTTGTTCTATAACGTTACTGAGCTAACAGGGTCACTTGTTCTATAACGTTACTGAGCTAACAGAGTCCCTTGTTCTATAACGTTACTGAGCTAACAGGGTCATTTGTTCTATAAGGTTACTGAGCTAAGGGGGTCATTTGTTCTATAACGTTACTGAGCTAACATGTTCACTTGTTCTATAACGTTACTGAGCTAACGGGGTCACTTATTCTATAACGTTACTGAGCTAACGGGGCCACTTGTTCTATAACGTTACTGAGCTAACAGGGTCACTTGTTCTATAACGTTTCTGAGCTAACAGGGTCACTTGTTCTATAACGTTTCTGAGCTAACAGGGTCACTTGTTCTATAACGTTTCTGAGCTAACAGGGTCACTTGTTCTATAACGTTTCTGAGCTAACAGGGTCACTTGTTCTATAACGTTTCTGAGCTAACAGGTTCACTTGCTCTATTTAACGTTACTGAGCTTACTGGGCCCTTTGTTCTGTAATGTTAATGAGCTAACGGGGGTCACTTGTTACTGAGCTGACGGGATCATTTGTTCTATAACGTTACTGAGCTAACAGAGTCACTTGTTCTCTAACGTTTCAGTTGCCATAGTAAAGCGTACGGTTTCATACAGCAAACGCCACAAAAGTGTCCAAACTTGTCAGCTAAAGAACCGCTCTACTGTCCCGATGACCCGCCATCTTAACATCGCTGTCGCTATCGATTCTGGGCCACATCTTCCTGGCTCTTCACGGTCCAGTTCTTACCGAAGACAGGTGGCGGGGCACGGGCCTGGGTTCATGCATTATGCAGCCCTGGGTAAGAGCGGTTTGAGGTGGATCAGGGCTAAATAATTCCCTGTGGCCGGCCTGGGGGAAAGTGCTGGCTGCCTGCTGGCACTTACACTGTGTGGCTGCTGTCCCTGTTCTCTTTGTGTGTGTGAGACAGGAACCTGTCAATCAGTTTAACTGTCTCACAGCATGCACGGCAGTCAACATTATTCCTGCTTTCACCAACGGCCTTAGACGCTGATAAGAAATAAAAGAAAAAGAAAAAAGAAAAGAAACACACACACACACAACACACACACACACACACAACACACACACACACACACACACACACACACACACACATACACACACACGGACGCACGTATGCACACACACTCACACGCACGCACGTACGCGCAACAACACACATGCACTCACGCACGCACGCACACACACACACACACACACACACACCACGACACACGAACACCATTTTGCAACTCAGCAGTAACTACCACACATGTGTTATATGACATTATACGATCTTCGATTCAACAGCTTACTTAAGAAATTTTTTGTACAGATTTAGACAACTAACAACAAACAAACAAAAAACAACAAACAAAACGAAACGAACAAACAACAAACAAACAAAACGAAACAAAACAAAACAAACGAAACAAAACAAAACAAAACAAACAAAACGAAACAAACAAAACAAAAAACAAATAAATAATCCAAACAACGGGAGCGTCTCTGTATTCATATAAGTCAGACAGGAGCAATTTTCGCCGTTGCCCTTTGTCGTGCTCAAATGTAGGACAACAAAGAATAAGATCTGAATCAAGCGACTACCGGCGTTCAAGCAATACGATCCAAGACACAAGTAGAAGAAGACGTGTATTTTAATATACAAACAGACAGGCACAATTTTTCGGCAATGGCATTTGTCAAGTGTTTACAAAGAAAAAAAAAATAACGCACACTTTGCGCGCACTACACACACCCCACACACACACACACACACATCGACCATCTCACCTCACACACACACACCCCACACAAAACACACACACACTCACAAACAACATCACACAAAACAAACATTTTACGGGCAAACCCATAACTATTTCTTTCTCTGTCTCTCCTTCTCTTTCCGTCTCTTTTTCTTTCTCTCTCATTTTTCCTGTTGGTCTTTTTATTTTTTTCTTCGTTGTTTTTCCCTTTCTTTTCTTCCTTCTTTCATTCTTATCAGGCCTAGCGTATTATTGCAGGCACTGTGTTCTGTGTAGGTATTTGTCTTTCTTTCATTTATTCGTTTTTGTCCCTGTTTCCTTTCGGCTGTTACACTTTTTTCTTTGTCTTTGTGTGTGTTGTGTTGTGGTGTGCGTGTGTGTGTGTGTGTGTGTGTGTGTGTGTGTGTGTGTGGTGTGTCAGTGTGTGTGCGTGCGTGTGTGTGTGTGTGTATGTGATATGTGTATGTGTGTGTATGTCTGGGTGTGTGTGTGTGTGTGTGTGTGTGCGTGTGTGTTTGTGCGTGTGTGTATGTGCGTGCGTGTGTGTTTGTGCGTGTGTGTATGTGCGTGCGTGTGTGTGTGTGTGTGTGTGGTGTATGATATGTGGTGTGTGTGTGTGTGTGTGGTGTGTGTATTTCGCGCGTATATGTGTGTGCGTGCGTTGTGGTATATGCGTGTTTGCGTGGTGTGTGTGTGTGGTGTGTGTGTGTGTGTGCATGTGTGTGTGTGTGTGTGTGTGCATGCGCGTGTGCCTGTGTGTGTGTGCATGTGTGCGTGTGTGTGTGTGTTTCAATTTAACGTCAATTTAAGTAAATGACAGAAGTTCCTCTCTCTCTCTTCTCTCTGTCTCTGTCTCTGTCTCTGTCTGCTGTCTGTCTGTCTTCTGTCTGCTGTCTCTCTCTCTCTCTCTCGGGGTCTCGCTCTCTCCGTCTCTCCCCCTCCCACTTTCTCTCTCTCTCTGTCTCCCTCCCTCCCTCCCTCCCCACTTTCTCTCTCAATGCACGCATTGGCCATGTGCACGCGCGTGCACGCGCATGTAGCGCGTAAGCACTCCTTGTCCTCAATGAAGCAGTTTCAAACCAAATCATTGTGATCCTTTTGTTTACAATGAACGCACTGGCCCTTTCCCAAAATATCGACAGAGATAAAGATGGGGGGAGGAGAGAAATTGTGAGGGAGTTAATTTTAGCACAGGCCATCTGGAAGTTCAGTGAAGCATGAGTCGACAAACACAGAGCACCAGACATAAAGGGTCAGGGAAGCGTGGAAACGGATAACAATGCTGATGGTAGCAGCCAGCACTAACAAGCTCCTGAGGGTGTACGTATGCCATGTTTACCTGGTTGTCGTTCTTGACGTGGTGTGTTGATGTCTCGTGGCACACAAGCATATCCACGACATAAGGTATGTTCTGATGAATTATGGTCTATAGTGGTCGCTAGCTATGAGCAATATGAACCTGAATCTGAACATACATGTTACCTGGTTGTCGTTCTTGACGTGGTGTTTATAACCCATGATTATGGTTCTAGTAGTCGGCTGGGCATAAGCAATATGAACCTGAACCTGAACATACATGTTTACCTGGTTGTCGTTCTTGACGTGGTGTTAACCCTGATAATGGCTCTAGTGGTCGGCTGGGCCATAAGTAATATGAACCTTTTTTACAGTGGTGTCATCCCCATTCACCTAGTCCTGAT
Organism: Monoplex corrugatus; assembly: GCA_030674185.1. Classification (NCBI taxonomy): domain Eukaryota; kingdom Metazoa; phylum Mollusca; class Gastropoda; order Littorinimorpha; family Ranellidae; genus Monoplex; species Monoplex corrugatus. The sequence continues at coordinate 25,647,943 of JAPXFY010000013.1, forward strand.
ATCGGTGTTCCTGATTCTTTTACAGATCCTTCATTTTGATGATCTCGATACGCTTATTCCCACTTCTTTGTGTATTTGATAAAAACCGCTCGATTAAGAACAAAAATAGTCAGATTGTTTTGCTGTTATTACTGTTACTGTTATTGTTGGTTAAAGCCCAAATGAGTGCATACAGCCATATCAGGGCTATAACCGTTTCAAAACATACAAAACTTCAACTGGAAAAAAAAAGGAAAAGAAAATTTAGTGCACATATCAATGCATTTGCGCACATAATCTGAGGACATATCCCTGGTGTCGACCACTCCGTCCCAACTTATAGCACATGGGATTTAAAAAAAAACATACCTGAATACAAATTTAAGCATACCTAAGGACAACAAAACATACATAAAAACGGCCTAAATTACCTAAAATTGCTTCAGCACATCTCACCTACCTAGAGCCAAAAAATGCCCCTAATACACGTACCCAATTATCAATCCTAAGAGAAAAGTACGTGAGACTTTATCGAACACATACAGGTGAATGGACCAGCACGACAGAAAAGGATAGAAGAAATGACAGAGAGCAAAGGAACATGACAGAAACAAAGAGAGTGACAGAAAAGAGGCAATTTCTAGCACAGAATGTCCAGAAAGTGGAGATACTATTTATACTGAAAGAGCCTCCGGCATCCCCACGGGAAAAGATTATTTTCCTTTCCCATTGACTCGTATCGAAAAATAAATTAAAAAAATGATGAATAAATAAATACAAACTATCACAAAGAAATCAGTTTGGTTTTTGCATGCTGGTGTAAATTATTGTACATTAAAGAAAGTGCAAAATTGTCTAAAATGAAAAGTTTACACTTTATTCTAGTTTTGGCGTAATGCGTCACACATTTCAGCACTCATCCATGTATGGATTGTAGTGTGTGCGTGTGTGTGTGTGTGTGTGTGTGTGTGTGTGTGTGTGTGTGTGTGTGTGTGTGTGTGCATTTGTGTGTGTGTGTGTGTGAGACAGAGAGAGAGAGAGAGAGAGAGAGAGAGAGAGAGAGAGAGAGTTGCCGTTGTAACTGCAGAAACCATTGACGTTATGTCAACTTATCACAGCCACATTAGTCCGTAGGTTCTTAAGGGAAACAAATGTGTTCTAATGGAGCAACACAACACACACACACACACACACACACCACACACACACACACACACCACCACAAACCACACACACAACAACACACACAACACACACCACACACCCACACACACACAAACACCACACACACACACACACACACACCACACACACACACACACACACACACACACACACACACCACACACACACACACACACACACACACACACACACACACACACACACACACACACACACACACACACACACACACACACACACACACACACCACCATTCACCATAAATCAACCATATTCCAATTTTCCTCCATAATAAACAGAACTCAATCAGCTGTCAGCACGTCCTTGTAGGACGGATTGACGACATGACCGCGTAAAAATTAGGCCACCGCTTCCACAAGCAGCTATAGACTGCTCATGGGACCAACCCCCCAAAAACATGGTTTTTTAATCCAAAACAAGTGTGACTGCCCGCGTTCAAGCAAACAGGAACCAGAAAAAAACACGAAAGAAGAATATGAACGAGTATTTAATACAACAAAACAAGACAGGCGCAAAATTTCGGCCAACTGCCTTTGTCAAGCGTAAGGTTGCAAACACTTACGCTTGACAAAGGCCAGTTGGCCGAAAATTTGCGCCTCTTGTTTTGTTGTATTAAATACGTGTTCATATTCATCTTTCGTGTTTTTATGCTTTTCTTAATTAAAAGGGGAAATAAAGTGAAATGAAAGGAAAAGAAAACTAACAGAAATTAAAACTAAAAATTTCAGTACCTGCAGCATTATTGGTTAGATCTGTTTTACTTCTGGAGTCTAGTATTTGTGTACAATTCTTATCTGCTTAAACGTCAGTTTATAAATTTGTCTTGATATCGCTTCCGCGAATAACGAATCAAATCACAACATCGTCAAGTGACATGCTGTGATTTTTGGTTTCTGCTTTTTGTTTTGGTTTAAGTTTCGATCGAACAACAACAACAAAGAAGAAGAAGAAAAAGAAAGAAAACGATGCTTGCAGTCGGATGAACATGAGCTTTCGTTTGAGTTTTCGTTTGAAGTTTATTATAGGTTAGTGACTGTCACGTTTTCTTCATTTTCTCGACAAAAACAGCATCACGTGGGGTCGGTCCCTCTAGGCAGTCTGTAGCGGAAAGTGCTGCTCCCTTGCTCGCACGCCAGCCAGCCAGCCTGGCCTGTCTGAATCCCGGCCATCAATAACCATGCACTTGCCACTTTCACGTGACCCAGAAAGAAGAAATGTGATTGGCAGATGCCAATAGCACCCACCTCCCCTTCCTTCCTTCTTCCTGTTCCTTCTCATCCCTCTCTCCTTTCCAGTCAGGGCAAGCGGAAAGGCTTCCACGAGTCCTCTATTTTCAAATCGTTATTATGTTGGTGATTTCATTTTTTTTTTTTTTTTTTTTTTAGCATTCCGAACTTTATCTGATGCGTATATGCACGTGGATTTTCCCACATTGTGCAAGTGGCACGTTGCTACATAGTCTGCTAAATCCGTCTTCTGTGGGCGCTTACGCTGGGTGATTTCGTGACAACTTACGCATATAGCTAATGACCCCCCCCCCCCCCCCCCCCCCAAAAAAAAATTGTGCCTTAAACCGCCGGCGAAATAACGATATTTCTTAATATACAGGTGTCTTTATATACAGCTGTAGACTTCAACCGTCTGCTCAAAAAACAAAAAAAATCCAATCTGGATTCTGATAATCTTGCATCAACCATGTCACAATACTGATCACACTCCTTTGGGCGCCGATAAACCGAGGGTCCCATGTGCAGTAAACACTCAGCACACGTTAAAGATCCCACAAAAGAAAAAGGAGATAATCATGACAGAAGCGTATAGCAAACTTCTTTTTGTTTGTTTTTTGTTTGTTTGTTTGTTGTTTGTTTGTTTGTTTGTTTGGCTGTTCCAACTTCCTCGCCGCCTCATTGATGTTGGTCTCACACTGTTCAGTCTGTCCCCCATAACACACCACACCACCCAGCCTCAAGTTCATTCAATTGGAGTCTCAGTACCTGGAAGTCCACAGGAGTCAGAGACGTCAAACCATAATGGGGTCACTCACCAGAGGAGATCCTGCATTGCTACTGGGTCACTTCTGTGGAGTTCAACAGGCCATTTCGAAGATTAATTAAGTTGCACGTATACAAAATAAACTAAATAAATAATAATAATGAATAAATAAATAAATAAATTAAATTAAGGAATAAATATATAAATAAATAAATGAATGAATGAATGAATGCATGAATAAATAATAATGAATGAATGAATGAATGAATGAATGAATGAATGAAAAGAAGAAAAATGGTAACTCTGCATGCTGCGAATCGACTTCCCCGCGAAGAGCAGTCCAAAATGTACAATGGAAATGATTTGACAAAGAGAGAGAGAGAGAGAAACACAGACAACAGAGACACAGACACAGACACACACACACACACAACACACACACATACACACAACACACACACACACACAACACACACACCACAGAGAGAGAGAGAGAGAGAGAGACTGACAGACAGACAGAGACAGACAGACAGACAGAGAC
>JAPXFY010000013.1:25656660-25661660 GCA_030674185.1 Monoplex corrugatus
CGGGTTTTCCTCCCTTGATATACTTTAAAAAGGGGTGTTATTTTACATCGACCAGAGGTGTGTGTGTATGTTTGTAAGTGCATGTGTGGGCGTGTGTGCGTGTGTGTGTGTGTGTGTGTGCGTGCGTGAGTGTGTGTGTGTGTGTGTGTGTGTATGTGTGTATGTGTGTATGTGTGTATGTATGTATGTGTGTGTGTGTGTGTGTTTGCTTATGTATGTGTGTCCGTGTGTGTATGCAAGACAGTACGTCTCTGAGTGTGCGTGTCTGTATGTATGTATGTATGTATGTATGTATGTATGTATGTATGTATGTATGTATGTATGTATGTATGTAAGTATGTATGTATGTATGTAAGTATGTATGTATGTATGTAAGTATGTATGTAAGTATGTATGTATGTATGTATGTATGTATGTATGTATGTATGTATGCATATATGTATGTATGGAAGAGAGTACGTCTCTGAGTGTGCGCGTCTGTATGTATGTATGTATGTATGTATGTATGTATGTATGTATGTATGTATACATGCATGTATGTATGTATATATGTATATATATATATATATATGTATGTATGTATGTACGTATGTACGTAGGTACGTATGTATGTATGCATGTATGTATGTATGTATTCATGTATGTATGTATGCATGTATGTATGTATGTATGTATGCATGTATGCATGCATGTATGTATGTATGTATGTATGTATGTATGTATGTATGTGACAAAAATATTGCAAACATTTTTTTCAGCTCTTTATGAGTGGATCTTTATTGATTTATTCTTCGTGAAAACTGCGGACTGTCGAGTAGTTGGAAAAGCATAAATTGGGAAAGTAACGATTCAAGGTCAAGGTCACAAAGACAACAACAAAAAAGATGTCGATGAAATTAACACTTTCAAAGAATTGTGTCTGAATTGCACTTTCTCAGAAACTTCTGAAAATATTTCTAACGTCTTTTCACTGCTGACAATCTGCCATTGGTCTGGTTACACGTTTTATTTATTACATCTGAAGTTTCTTCTAGGTCACATTGAACGATATTCTTGTTATGGTTATTGTTGTTTAAAGCCCAGCCGACTGCGTAGAGCCATATCAGGGCTATAACCGCTTCAAAACATACAAAACTTCAAAAGGGGGGGGGGGGGGGAAGAAGAAAAGAAAATTAAGTGCACATACCTGAATACAAATTCAAGCATACCTAAGGACACCAAAACATATCTAAAAACAGGCATAAACTACCCAAAACCGCTTTCGCAGATCTCACCTCCCTAGAGCCAAAAACGCACCCACTACACGTACCCAATCGTCAATCCCAATAAAAAGTACGTAAGACTTTATCGAACACTTACTGGTTAAAGAACCATCAAAGCAGAAAATGATAAGAAGAAATGACAGAAAGCAAAGGAACAAGTAAGAAACAAAGGGAGTGACAGAAAAGAGGAAATTTCCAGCACAGAATTTTCAGAAGGTGGGGATACTATTTACACTGAACGAGCTCCCGGCATCCACATGGGGAAACGATATTCAACGTCATCTTAGGGTCATGGTTACACTGTTTGAAACAAAAATTGTCAAAAATTCATGAAATCGACTTTCTATATTATCTTAAGAATAAAAACGGTTAACTGTAAATATCTCCCACCCCCACCCCCCCCATTTCAATAAGAGTTTATTGATATGCAAATTATTTTTCAATATGTGCCTATTGACACGCAAAATCTTTTTTCAGTATGTGCCTATTGATATGCAAATTCTTTTTCAATATGTGTCTATTGATGTTCAAATTCGTTTTCAATATGTGTCTATTGATATGCAAATACTTTGAGCTCAGTGGCCGATACACGCTTTGCTGTTATTATTGTAAATCTTTCTTTCTTTCTTCTTTTTTTCTATAAAGTGGAAGTTTATCACGATGGTTTGATTATCTTGTAACTGATTACAATACACACTTTACTTTGATGTCTTTATTGTATATCAAAGGATTAATAAAGATTGTTAATCCGTAAGGCATTTGCCCCACATGCCAGTCCTGATGGCAGTTTGCTGTTGTTGAAGGCTCATCATAATACTTTTCGTTTAAAGCACACCTGACTTTTAACAATATTTTGGGAGGAGATTATTTTGTATTACCGTAGATAGATGTGTGTTTTGTTACTTTGTGGTGTGTGTGTGTGTGTGTGTGTGTGTGTGTGTGGTGTGTGTGTGTGTGTGTGTGTGTATGTGTGAGTGTGTTGTGTGTGTGTGTGCTGTGTGTGTGTCTGTATGTGTGTGTCTGCCTGCCTGCTGTTCGCTTGCCTGCGCTGCCTGCGCTGCCTGCCTGCCCTACCTGTCTGTCTGTCTATCTGTCTGTGACGAAAAATTGTGTCATCAATACTTTTTGTCACTTGGATCTGGATGGACTGAATTAAATCTATGTCAACAATGTGGACTATTGAGGAATTGTGAATAAATAAGTTAGAAAGTCAAGGCACCAAGGTCAAGATTACAGGAACCAATAATGGTGTCAAAAATCAGCGATTTTGAGGAAGACATTAAAAAAACACTTTTCTCGGGAAATTCCGACAATGTTTCAATTTTTTTTTCTACCGCTTGATAGTCTACCACTGTCCTCACTTCACGTCAAGTTTTATGTCATCTGATGATTCTTCATACTTATAGTGATTTGAAAAACACAAAGCATGGATTTTCTGATCATCATCATCATCATCATCATCATCATCATCATCATCATCATCATCATCATCATCATCATCATCATCATCATCATGTGCCCTGCCGCATAGCATCGGCGATCATGGCCCTCCATACGAATCTATCCCTTGTCGCTGCAAGTACATCTCCCACCCTCTCTGTCTTGATCCACTCCGCAAGTCCGTCCGATATTTTCTCCTTGGGTCTACCTGATGCTCTTTTCTCTCCAGCTTTCCTGTTGTGACTAGGTGCTCTAATTTCTCTTTCCTCATAAAATTTCTATGAATGTTGCTTGTCTTTTGGATTTTCTGATGGGAAACAAAAACAAACAAACAAACAAACAAAAACAGATTAGTTTTTGTCAACTGTCTACAACTGCATAAACTTGATTTTTTTTGTAATCATTATACATATACATAAATTCTTGAAGACCACCAAAACGGACATGATCAAGGCATGGGTATTGTGCAGGTCATGAATGTTTGTGTGAAGAGCAACATCACCATTGAAGAATGAAGTGAACACCATCGGTTTTATCAGTTTAGCAGTGTCCTGAGTCGGACTTTCGACCATCAAAGCCTGGATGACCTTGTCCTGATCTCAAGGTCACAAAAAACAAGACTGTTGAAATGATTTATGTCGTTCAAGTCGCAGGTCTCATAGGTCTACTTTTTAATTGACTGCAACCATGTTTGTTTGCCTATTTGTCTGTTTTTTGTTTGTTTGTTTGTTGTTGTTTGTTTTTAATTCAAATAAAATTTCCTATCAAGCATTTGTGTTGGGTTGATCTTCGTTGATTTTCAAGGTCATCTGCACCTTCATGATCACGTTTGATGGAACAGAAATCGTTAGAAAGGGAGACGGTTAGAATGGCTTGACCCTTATTTTGTTTTCTCAAGGGAGATAAAAAAATGATTTGGTGGTGTTGGGTGCTAAATCTGAAGTGGGACTTCTTGATCATCATCATCGTTATTAATATTGCTATTATCATCATCATCATCATCATCATCATCATCACCATTATTAGTTTTGTTGTTAGTCTAGTAGTAGTACGTGTTTTTAATAGTAGTATTATCTTATTATTACTATTATCTTATTTTTTTTTATTGTTATTGTCGCTGGTTTTGTCGTTGTCGTCGTCGTTGGTGGTGGTGATGATGGTAGGGATGGTGTTATTGTTGTTGTTTGTTGTTGTTGTTGTTGTTGTCTCTGTGTCAAAGTTAACATCTCAGACAGGAATTTTGTGTTTCTTGGGATGGGTATATATTGCCTCAACTAAAACGGAGAATTTAAACAGATGTAAATTATTGGTGTCCTTTCACCCTACTTCACGGTTCAGAATGTTAGAGGATGATTAACAGCGACCTTACCAAGCTTACAACCTTCTACATAAAGAACTTCAAAACAAAACAAAACAAAACAAAAACAAAAACAAAACAAAAAACCAGGAATCTTCTGGTCCGGTATCATCTCCCACCGACAACTACTCGTTCAACGCCACAAAGAGAGTCTGGTCATCATCATCATGAAAGGGACGGTGGAGATGGATTGGGTACATCATCTGAAAACAGGACGATACAATGTCACCCGGAACTCCCATTCAATGGACACCAAAAAGACGTTGGAGAGGAAGCCCCAAAAACGCATGGCAGAGACGAACAGTAGAAGATCTTACGTCCTGTTGTTGTTATTATTATTGTTGTTTAAAGCCCAGCCGATTGCGTAGAGCCATATCAGGGCTATAACAGCTTCAATACATACAAAACTTCAAGAGGAAAAAAAAAAGAAAAGAAAATTAAGTACACATATCAATGCATTCTGCGCACATAATCTAAGGACATGCCCCTGGCGTTGACCATTCCGTCCAGTTTATTGCACTGGGTATTTAAAAACATACCTGAATATATAAATCTAAGCACAGCTAAGGACACTAAAACATATATAAAAACAGGTATAAATCACTAAAAATTGCTGCCGCATATCTCATCTCCCTAGAGCCAAAAATGCACTTAATATATATACCCAATAAGCAATCCTAACAAAAACTACGTAAGATTTTATTGAACACATACAGGTGAATACATCGGAAATAAAGGAAGAAATGACAGAAAGCAAAGGAACAAGGCAGAAACAAAGAGAGTGACAGAAAAGAGGAAACTTCTAGCACAGAATTTCCAGAAGTGGGGATACTGTTTATACTGAAAGAGCTCCCGGATTCCCCGGGGGGGGGGGGGAAGAATCTTACGTCCTGAAAACCACTTACATACCAATGACGTAATAGGCAAGTGAGTAAGTAATT
>JAPXFY010000013.1:25669160-25691660 GCA_030674185.1 Monoplex corrugatus
TGTGTTTATGTCAATCCGTCATACATTACTTCCTTCCACCCTGAGCTCATATACAGATACAGAGGATGAAAATGATCTTACGAGGGCCACATGTCTCACATCATTCAAGCTCAGATTTTATTTGGTGCACTTTACCACGTTGTTCATTGACCCTGTTGACCTTGCTGGACTGCCCTCTGGATTCTTCTGGTATGTACTTCGTTTTTCATCATTTGTATTACCATATCGCTCTTTGTTTTCCTGTAGCCTTTGACAACTTTTCCACATTTGTTTTACCAATCCCTGCTTAGTAGTTTGTGTGTCCGATTATTTCTGTGATCATGAAACTTTCTTTTGCCATGTCCACTACCTCCCAGGCTTTCCATTTTATGCCAGTCTTCAGCTTGGGCAGAACTGATCGCCTGAGTCCTCAAACATGCTTAGAGGCCTGATCTTTCCCATCATGTACTCCTCGACAGAGGATTTTAGGGGTAACTTTAGTTTTGCCTGTCGATAATAGTGTGCAATGTCAATGAGGCCAGGTGGGACACAAAGCTATTTCCTTGTGTATTTGTTGATTTTCACCTCCATCGATTCAACTTTATTACTGTTTATTATGTATATCAGTAGAGGACTAAGGAATTTTGAAATCAGCATAAACTGCAGGCGCCAGACTTAATATCTGCTACTGAGCCACACTGGTCAAGTACCTCAGATTTCTTCTGCCATTGGCTTGATTTCATTACTCCCCTTTTGTCTTTTTTCAGGGAGTCAAAATGCCATCTTCCAATCATAACATCTTCCAAGGATCTTGACTAATTCTTCTGTCACATTTGGAATGGCTTCGTCGGTACAGTAAACGTTGTGTTTATGTCAATTCGACTGGCAGGATGGTTCATTTGACAGAGTTGTTGTTGACTCAACATCTGATGTCTTGAGTGCGACCCCAGCCAGCAAAACGAAAACTGATCTTGTTCGTTGTCCGTCTTAATGCTCTCACCGTTCCGCGCAATGCCAACTTAGTGTTTGTAATGGTTACCCTCCCCCACCCCTAACTCCCATGCTTTCACAAACACACACAAAAACATACACAAAGAGGAAGAAATAAACAGATCGATAAACAGAGAATGAACGAATAAAACTTTATTTTTGGAGGATCATTAGCAGTAGACCACAATTCGAAACAGTTGTGGGATGTGGGGGTAAGGTTGCAAAATCATGTGTGTTACATATGCCTATGTCAGATGATATATATATATATATATATGTTTGTATAAATATATACATATATATTTGTTTACTCATCTATTTATTTATATGTATATATGTTTGTGTAAATATATATATACATATACATATATACACACATATACATATGTACATATACAGTCATATATATATGCACATATACATACATATACATATGTATATATACAGTCATACAAATATGTATATATATAAATATATATATTTACTATATAATAACTATACGTCTTGCAGGCCTACATCGAGAGGGAAGGGGAGGGAGAGAGGAAGGTACGGAGAGAGAGCGGGAGGAAGAGAGAGGGGGGAAAGAGAGAGGGAGAGAGAGAGAGCATTTGACAAATTGATGATTTAATGTCTTTTAAATCGTTCAGCCCAAACAAGACAGGGAGGGGCGGATTGATTTCAACACAAACAACAATAACATGGAAAATTGGAAAATAACAGAATTCGGTTACAATAATCATGCAGTTTAGTCAGCTGAGAGAGAACAAAAACAAGAACAGGAACAAGAACAGATTTCTATTCACGAGGGTATGGAATAAGCAAAATATATGCTTTTTTACATCCAGCCCTCGCCACATTACACAAAAATTATATCTTAGATAACATAGATACTCCACACAGAGAGCGAGAGAGAGAGACAGACAGACAGACAGACAGAGAGACAGAGACAGAGAGAGAGACAGAGACAGAGAGACAGAAAGACAGAGACAGAGAGACAGCATACAGACAGACAGAGAAGACAGAAACAGAGAGGACAGACAGACAGAGAGACAGAAGAGAGGCAGAAAGAGGAGAAGAAGAAAAGAGAAAGAGACAGACAGACAGACAGACAGACAGAGACAGAGAGAGAAATAGAGACAGAGAAAGGAACAAGAGAGGAAGGAAAGTGACAGAAACAGAGACAGAGACAGACAGACAGACAGACAGACAAGCAAGATAAGAGACAAAGACAGTATGGACTTCATCACAGTTTGCCATACAACACCAACAATGTGCTTTTCTCTTTCTTCTCTTTTCGCCCACGGCCGCCAGCAGATCTCTATCTGGCGACATCAAAGCCAGATCACCATCGCCTCTCTCTATATATACACATAGCCCGCGCCTAGCCAAGCGTTCCAAGGCCTATCAGTCATCAATACACTAGCTGTCTAGCTAGCTGGGATCGATAATACTAGGATCCCAACCCACATGGAGACAATTTCTGTGTCTCTGCTTGGATCAAGGTGGAGCGGTGTCCTGTAGTGGTTAAAACGTTTGCGATGGGACGTGAATAAGTCGTGGGTTCGGATCCAGGTCGGAGAGGGATCGATTCGTTGTTTTTTTTTTGGTTCAAGTTTTGTTTATGTCGTTTCATATTGGGGCTGAGGGGGTGGAGTTTGAGGGAGCCTGTGGTTTATTTGAATGAAATATTCAACATCATCTCTTTCTTTCCTTCTTTGTGTTCCTCTGTCTGTCTATCTATCTGTCTGTCTGTCTATCTGTCTGTCTGTCTGTCTACTTCTGTAATACGATTAAATGGCCAGCGTTCTGTGGTATATGTCTTTTGTGTCAGTATTTGTGTAATCATGGGAATTGTCGATGTGTTAAGAACAGATTCAATACTAATCATAGTGTTGATAGTTCCTACACGGTATCAAATGTGTTTCTCTGTGTCTTTGTCTCTGAATCTCTCTCTCTCTCTCTCTCTCTCTCTCTCTCTCTCTCTCTCTCTCTTTCTCTCACTCACTCACTCATTCACTCTTTCTGCCAGTCTGTTTGTCATGTCTCTCTGTCCATCTGTCTGTCTGTCTGTCTGTCCGTCCGTCTCTCTCTCTCTCTCCCACTCTCTGTCGCTTTCTTTCTCTCTCTTTCCTTCTATTTTCTCTTTCTCTCTCTAACTCTCTCTCTCTCTCTGTCTGTCTGTCCCGTCTGTCCGTCTGTCTATCTGTCTGTCTGTCTGTCTCTCTCGCTCTCTCTCTCTCGCTCTCTCTCTCTCAGTCTCTCTCAGTCTCACTCCTCTCTCTCTCTCTCTCTCTCGCTCTCTCTCTCTCAGTCTCTCTCAGTCTCACTCACTCTCTCTCTCTCTCTCTCTCTCTCTCTCTCTCTCTCTCTCTCTCTCTCTCCATACCTCCTTTTACATACTAATCAAATTTCACTTTGAAGTATTTAGATGTTTTTATGCTATTAAAGCTCATTAGTGCACACCTTCTATGGGAGAAGGCTGCTTATAAAAAGCAAAAACAACAACAACAGAAATATAAAAACAACCAAACATCATTCTGCTTACAGGCACCATTCTTGGCAAAAGCTACCTCCAACCATGATGGTGAGGTGATCATCCCCAACCCAACGGGTCGCAGGTGGTGGATAGCGGATGGATGGCCTTCAGATATGGAGGTTAGCTGTAAACCCTTTGACTACCGCAACCCGTCCATCAGCAAACTGCATTGTCAACTACGTTCATCATCATCATCATCATCATCATCATCATCATCATGTGCCCTGCCGCATCTATCCCTTGTTGCCGCAAGCACATCTTCCACCCTCTCTGCCCTCAGCCACCCTGCAAGTCCGTCCAATATTTTCTCCCTGGGTCTACCTGGTGCTCTCTTTCCCTCCAACTTTCCTGTTGTGAGCGGGTGCTCTAATTCCCCTTTCTTGATAAAATGGCCTATATATGTTGCCTGTCTTTTCAGAAATCTTCCTTATGAGATTAGAACTGTGTTGTGGCTGAACTGTCTGTCACTGTGCCGTCTGATCCCGTAGAGTACTCTGAGTCGCGCAACGTACGTGCGATCGACAGCGTTTTATTCAGTTCCGACCTTCGCATTCTCGTGACCCCTGACCTTTGCCCCTCTGTTGACCACTTGAGCTCTGCCCTCGTGTCTGTGTTTGACAAACACGCACCACTACGTCGTCGCAAGATGCGCACCAATCGCCTTGAGCCTTGGTTTGCCGCGGTTAAAGACGACCTTGAGGCAGCGAAAAAGCACAGACGCTGGGCTGAGCGCAGATGGCTCAAAAACCCTATTACGATCACTAAACATATTTTCAACACAGCAAAAAAGGCAGTTTCAAAAATTATTCTAAAGGCTAAATCTCTCTTCTATCTAAACGAAATCGCCTCCGCTACAAGCCAAAGAAAATTGTTCAATGTCTGTGACAGATTGCTAGGCCGCAGCAAAAAATCTCTACTTCCCAACACATACCCTTTAAATGACCTACCTTCAGTGTTTAATAAGTATTTCCTCAACAAAGTAAAAAACATCAGAAAAGAATTAGATCAGGCCACGTTGTCCCCTTTGGTAAAAAGACCTACCTCCACCACCCCCACTTCAACTTTCTGCATGTTTAACCCTGTTACTGAGTCTGAACTTAAAACCATCATTCTCAAATCAAAACCCACTTCATGTTCCCTCGATCCCATTCCTACCCCTCTGTTTCTCCAGTTTCTTGATGATCTGCTCCCAACTCTCACTGTAATCATCAACTCCTCTCTTTCTTCCGGTATATTTCCATCAAGTCTTAAAATAGCTGTTGTAAAACCTCTCCTCAAGAAACAATCCTTGGACCCAAACAACTTGAAAAATTACAGACCGGTTTCTAACCTATCATTCTTTTCCAAAATTCTTGAAAAAGTCGTTCTCCAACAATTACTTACATATCTTAATGACTACGACCTCTTCTCTCCTTCTCAGTCTGCTTATCGTCCTCATCACAGTACTGAAACTGTGCTCCTCAAAATTTCTAATGACATCCTTTTAGCTCTTGACTCTGGAAACGTCTCTCTTTTAACTTTACTGGACCTCTCAGCTGCTTTTGATACAATAGACCATACCATTTTGCTTAACAGACTCCAATACAGTTACGGCATTTCTCACACCGCTCTTTCCTGGTTCCGTTCATACCTCACAGAAAGAACACAATCAGTCTTTGTCAATAACCTCAACTCTACATCTGAAGAACTATTGTACGGGGTCCCACAGGGATCTGTGTTGGGTCCCGTGCTCTTTGTCCTCTATACACAACCACTTGCCGGCCTGATACAGTCTCACTCTCCTGAACATCAATCATTTGCAGATGACACTCAACTTGAACTCTCTACTCCTCCCGAGAACATAAACCCAGCCATTTCCTCTCTCGAACTTTGTATCACCGACATACGAATCTGGATGCTCGAAAACAAGCTAAAACTAAATGACGAGAAAACTGAAGCTGTCCTCTGTTCTTCCTCTTTTAAGTCTCTGCCGTCTACCACTCCTACATCTCTTACCGTTGGATCAACAGATATTCCCTTTTCCTCTACCGCACGAAATCTTGGCTTCCACTTCAGCAAAGACATGAGTATCTCAACACATGTACAGACAGTCTGCCGCAAAGCATACATTGACCTTAGACGCATTAGTTATATTCGCCACTTACTTTCAGAAGACGCTACCAAAACATTTCTTTCTGCCTTTGTTCTCTCCAAATTAGACTACTGTAACTCCCTCTTTTCTGGCTGTCCTCAAAATCAATTAGACAAACTTCAAAAAGTACAAAACTCTGCCGCTAAACTTGTTTCTCGTTCCCGCAAGCATGATCATGTCACACCTATTCTCAAATCCCTTCACTGGTTGCCTGTTCAAGCTCGCATTGACTATAAGCTTGCCTCACTATGCCACTCTTTTTTCTCTGATCTCTCTCCTCGCTACCTGGCTGATCTTCTCTCTGTGTACACTCCTTCTAGAAATCTCCGCTCCATTGCTGATACCAGATTGCTCCGTGTTCCACGCGTGCGCACAAAAACATTTGGACATCGCTCTTTCTCCTTCGCAGCCCCCACTATCTGGAACTCTCTTCCCTTTGAAATCCGACAACTAAAATCGACTTCTTCTTTCAAAACAGCTCTAAAAACTCACCTCTTTCAAAAATATTATCAGTAAGTTCAACCTCATTTCCCCCCAGCCTAATAGTAGAAAAGGTGTGTTAGTGTGTGTGTATGTTATAGTAGGTAGGTGGGGGGTGGGGGTGGGTGATTATAGAGCCCAATGTGCCTCACAGTACTTTGGGGATAGCCGTGGGGGTTGTGGGGTGCATTTGGACTTGCGTGAGAATCCGTGTATGATTGTAGCGTATGTAGTATTTTTATGGATTTATTCTATTACTTTGTATTGTGTATTTAGTGTATGTACGTGAGGTCCGAGAGATTGAAATATATGAGTGAATGATTGTAAAGCGTCATAAGCTCCGCCGTAGGCAGAGATGTGGGCTTATAAATGGTCTCTTATATTATTATTATTATTCTTCTTGTGTCTGCCTCCATCAAGATTGTCTCGTTAGTTTTCTTTGCTGTCCATGGAACTCTCAACATCCTTCTTAGAAACCACATCACGGCTGCCTCAATCTTGTTCTGGCTTTGTTGTTGACTTACATGTACAGGGTAGATATTTTGGTCATGAGCAAAGGGTGGGGTAACCCCCTACAGAAAATCTAGAGGGTCTGTGCAAGACATTTCCTCTTTTCTCTCACTCTCTTTGTTTATTTTTTCTCCTTTGCTTTCTGTCATTTCTTTCTATCACTTTCTGCTTTGCTGGTCCAATCTCCTGTATGTGTTCGATAAAGTCTTACGTACGTTCTCTTAGGACTGATAATTGGGTACATGTATTACGTGCATTTTTTGGCTCTAGGGAAATGAGATATGCGACAGCAAATTTAG
Organism: Monoplex corrugatus; assembly: GCA_030674185.1. Taxonomy (NCBI): domain Eukaryota; kingdom Metazoa; phylum Mollusca; class Gastropoda; order Littorinimorpha; family Ranellidae; genus Monoplex; species Monoplex corrugatus. The sequence continues at coordinate 25,676,086 of JAPXFY010000013.1, forward strand.
GTAATTTAGGCCTGTTTTTGTATATGTTTTAGTGTCCTTAGTTATGTTTAAATTTGTATTCAGGTATGTTATAAATCCCCTGTGCGATAAATTGGAGGAAGTGGTCAGCTTAAGTGTGCGAATGCATTGATATGTGTACTTCATTTTCTTTTGTTTGTTTTTGTCCTGTTGAAGTATTGTGTATGTTTTGAAGCGGCTATAGCCCTGATACGGCACTAAGAAAGTCGACTGGGCTTTAAACAACATTAACAACAGTAACAGGCTGAAATTAGAGGTACCAGGCCTGCAGGCGCCTTCTAAAAAAAACATCCTACCATGATCTCTCTCTCTCTCTCTCTGTCTATTTGTCTCTGTCTCTCTCTCTCTCTCTCTTTCTCTCTTTGTCTCTCCCTGTCTCTGTCTCTGTATCTATTTGTCCGTCCGTCCGTCCGTCCATCTGTCTGTCTGTCTGTCTGTCTCTCTCTCTCTTTCTCTGTTTTATCTCTTTTTCTCTTTTTTTCTGTCTCTCTGTCTCTCCCTGTCTCTGTCTCTCCCTTCTCTGTCTCTATCTGTCTGTCTGTCTGTCTGTCTGTCTGTCTGTCTGTCTGTCTGTCTCTCTCTGTCTCTCTCTTTCAGATAATTACTTTCAAGAACGGAGGGCATATTGCAGCTAATGAAAAATAATTTTGTGAAAATAATGAAATTGAAATGTTGAATCGCAACAAGTGTTTGGGATTCGCTTTCTCAACAAAACTGTCCTCTAACACTCGTTGTAAAGAAGTTTCCAGCAAAGCAAATAAAAACAAAATTTGACATTTAATGAAAACCATGAGGTCCCTCGTCTCCTTGAACACTATCGTTTTCTTCCAACTGTGTGACGCACTAATTAAACCAATGTTGGTATATGCATCGGAGATTTGGGGGGTGCCAAAGTCTGTATAACAGAAACAGGACACACGTCTGGATGCAAACGACTTTTGAATATGGGCGATAAAATTCAAAATCATATGACATATCATGAAAGCGTGACTTATCCTTTATACATTGAAAGTACCCATTGCAGCACTGGTAAAACTTGTTGAATTGCATTTTGAAGGTAACCTAACCAGGATTACACCAGGTTTTATTATAGCAGTTATTGTTATTGTTATTATTATTGTTATTGTTACTGTTACTGTTATTGTTACTGTTATTGTTACTGTTATTGTTATTGTTACTGTTATTGTTATTTTTGTTTAAAGCCCAGCCGACTGCGTAGAGCCATATCAGGGCTATAACCGTTTCAAAACATATACAACATTTCAACAAGAAAAAAAAAAAGAAAAGAAAATTAAGTATGGGTATCAACAAAATAAATAAATAAATAGAAAAAAAATTTAAATAAATAAAGGAATAAATAAAGACATAAATAAATAAATAAGAGAATAAATAAATAAATAATAAATAAATAAATAAATAAATAAATAAATAAATAAATGAATAAATGAATTTGATGAAGCCAATAAGCTTTATGGTGACGGTGGCAACGACAACGACGACGACGATGATGATGATAATGATAATGATGATTGTGAGGATTAAAGGGATGGTGATGACAACAACGGCAATAACAATGAGAATGGTGGTCGTTACACAAACGATCAAGCCTTACAAATATTTTTCTTTCTTTTTTTTTTTCATTTGTGAATGTCAGAAGATGGGATGTATTATGTAAAGAATAAGACAGAAAAGAGAAATAATAGAAATTGATAAATATGTCCCACAATTTACGTGCGGGTGGGTGTGGGGGCGTGCGTGTGTGTGTACGTATGCGTGCATTCGTGCGTGTGTGCATGCGTGCGTATGCGCGCACGCGCGCGCGCGTGCGTGTGTGTGTATGTGTGTCTTGAAAATGGGCATTCTTATTTCGATTCCTGATTCTCATCAATGTCGTGCCCGTTAACATTTCTAATCTCGACATTATTTTAACATGACATTCAAATGCATGATTTCAAAGCAAAAAGTGTGTGTTCTTATTATTTTAAGTTCACGGTTTCGAACTTAATCACGGTACGCCCGTTTATTGTCTATATTTTAACCTACTAGCAGACACAACGGGAAAGCTGGAGGGAAAGAGAGCACCAGGTAGAAAATGCTAGACGGACTTGCGGAGTGGCTGAAGACAAGGAGGATGGAGGAGATGCTTGGGGCAACAAGAGATAGAGACAGATGGAAGTCCATGATCGCCAACGCGATGCGGCAAGGCACCCGATGATGATGATGACTAACAGACACTACTGTTCTAAGGTTTTGAGATTTTGAACACAACGACAATATGTACCACCAGTCCATGAATTTGACCTGAGTATGGGCAGGCCTATGCAACTGTACTGAGTATACTGAACACAGAACTGGGTCGCCTTTGACACGTGTCCCCCAATTCCATAAATAGCTGTGAATGCCATGATTGCACGTTGACTCAGTGCCCATTCTGCGTCCTTCTGGCATTTGGTGACGTGATAAATGGCTGTAGATAATTTTTATGTCAGACCAGTCAAACATATTTCTGTGTGTGGGGCTCCTTTTTGCTTCAGACACGTACAGGTTTAACCCTTCGACTCCCGCACCCTATCCACCGGCTGCAAAAACTTAACCCTTTGACTCCTTCACCCCAGGAAGCTGGTGGATAGGGTGAAGGAGTCACAGGGTTAAGTTATTGCTTTGATAACATGGTTAGCAATGCAGAGTGTTGGTGGACAGGGTGCAGGAGTCAAAGGGTTAAGATTTTGCTTTGATAGCATGGTTAGCAATGCAGAGTGTTGGTGGACATCGACAGGGTGCAGGAGTCAAAGGGTTAAGTTTTTGCTTTGATAGCATGGTTAGCAATGCAGAGTGTTGGCTGACAGGGTGCAGGAGTCAAAGGGTTAACAACAGCACAGGTCGGTCCATAGACACGTTAAACTATAATGCTGACGTTTCGTTTCTTTTAAAACTGCGGGTGATTTTAACAGATATGTCAGTGTAAAGAGAAAAGATTTGTTTGATATTTGTTTAGGATTATTGTAGAACTTGAAATTGGTATTTATAAAAAAAAAATCTGTAAATGGCTGAGGAATTCTGCAGACACACCACAGTTTTATGATTGTTTAACCCTTTGACTCCCACATCCTGTCTACCAGCATCCTGTATTGCCAACCATGGCAGCAAAACAAAAACTTAACCCCTTGATTCCCTCACTCTATCCACCAGCTTCCTGCAGGAAACTGGTGAACAGCATGAGGGAATCAAAGGGTTACATTTTAGCAGTTGTAGAGCAGAGTGCTGCAGTCAAAGGATTAACTTCAAAGAGGCAGACACAAAAAGAAGATTAACAAAAAAGATTAGGAAAAGACAAGCAACATTTGATGCAAGGGAAATTAGAGCACCTAGTCACAACAGGAAAGCTGGAGGGAAAAAGGGCACCATGCAAACCCAAGAAGAAAATATTGGACGGACTTGCGGAGTGACTGAAGACAGAGAATGTGGGAGATGTAGGCCTAGTTGCAGCGACAAAAGATTGATTCGTACGGAGGACTATGATCGCCAAAGCCATGCGGCAGGGCACATGATGATGATAATTAAACTTGAATTCGGAGGTGGGTGAGTGTTTTAGTGTGTCTAATCACACAGTGTGTGTGATCCAAAATTTATCAAGAAGCAAAATCAGAATAAAACTGAGGCAACTAAAATGCGTTTTCTATGAAGAATGTTGAGAGTTCCGTGGCCACCAAAGAAAACAAACGAGACAGTCTTGATGGAGGCAGACGCAAAGAAGATCATTCATAAGGAAGATCAGGAAAAGACAAGCAACATTTACAGGACACTTTATGAGGAAAGGGAAATTAGAACATCTAATCACAAAAGGAAAGCTGGACAAGACCAGTAACATTTACAGGACATTTTATGAGGAAAGGGAAATTTAGAACACCTGGTCACAACAGGAAAGCTGGACAAGACAAGTAACATTTACAGGACATTTATGAGGAAAGGAAATTTAGAACACCTGGTCACAACAGGAAAGCTGGACAAGACAAGTAACATTTACAGGACATTTATGAGGAAAGGGAAATTTAAAACACCTGGTCACAACAGGAAAGCTGGACAAGACAAGTAACATTTACAGGACATTTTATGAGGAAAGGGAAATTTAGAACACCTGGTCACGACAGGAAAGCTGGAGGGGAAGAGAACACCAGGTGGACACAGGCAGAATATATATGGACGGACTTGCAGAGTGGCTGAGGACAGACATGCGGCAGGGCACATGACGATGATGAAGCTTCAAGTCGACTGGTAGTGATGAATAAGTTGTTGATTATGAACGATTCCTTTGATGTTTTATGGTTGTGTATCCATTCTTATTGATGTTTTATGGTTGTGTATCCATACTTATTGATGTTTTATGGTTGTGTATCCATACTTATTGATGTTTTATGGTTGTGTATCCATTCTTATTGATGTTTTATGGTTGTGTATCCATTCTTATTGATGTTTTATGGTTGTGTATCCATTCTTATTAATGTTTTATGGTTGTGTATCCATTCTTATTGATGTTTTATGGTTGTGTATCCATACTTATTGATGTTTTATGGTTGTGTATTCATACTTATTGATGTTTTATGGTTGTGTATTCATACTTATTGATGTTTTATGGTTGTGTATTCATACTTGTTGATGTTTTATGATTGTGTATTCATACTTGTTGATGTTTTATGGTTGTGTATTCATACTTATTGATGTTTTATGGTTGTGTATTCATACTTATTGATGTTTTATGGTTGTGTATTCATACTTATTGATGTTTTATGGTTGTGTATCATTCTTATTAATGTTTTATGGTTGTGTATTCATACTTATATGATGTTTTATGGTTGTGTATTCATACTTATTGATGTTTTATGGTTGTGTTTTCATATTATTGATGTTTTATGGTTGTGTATTCATACTTTTTGATGTTTTATGGTTGTGTATTCATACTTATTGATGTTTTAGGGTTGTGTATTCATACTATTGATGTTTTATGTTTGTGTATTCATACTATTGATGTTTTATGGTTGTGTATTCATACTTATTGATGTTTTATGGTTGTGTATTCATACTTATTGATGTTTTATGGTTGTGTATTCATACTTATTGATGTTTGTTGTATCATACTGTGATTTTAGGGTGTGTATTCATACTTATTGATGTTTTATGGTTGTGTATTCATAACTTTTTGATGTTTTATGGTTGTGTATTCATACTTATTGATGTTTTATGGTTGTGTATTCATACTTATTGATGTTTTATGGTTGTGTATTCATACTTACTTGATGTTTTATGGTTGTGTAGTCATACATAATGATGTTTTATGGCTGTGTAGTCATACTTATGAATTTATTTAAAGTCCCAAAAGAAACAAGGAAGCCAGCAAACCAAAAGTCTGGAAATGAACATGTTGGTGGCTGCAGATTGCATCACTGTGTTCTGATAGCTGCCTCCATTTTCTCACCACCACACAGCGCCGCGGATCATGTGTGTATCGTGTACGAAATAACCTGCCAAAAACCCAACAGCTGGCAATTGGAGTCGCTGTGCTGCTCACTTCAACTTCAAGGCTCGTGAGACCCCCTTCCCATGTCCCCCGCAGTCGTTTGTGTATAATAATGTGGCATTCTGTGATGACTAAAGCGGCGCTATGACATTTCAAAGGCTCGAGGCCTGGCTAAACTGACGCCGGGGTTCATAACCCGCCTGCCACCCCGCTCGTGTGTCGTGCTGTGTGTGTTACAGGAACACACAAACAACCGTTCTCTCTACTTTAGGGGGGCCACTATACATCATACCGGCTGATATTGTGTTTATTGTCGTGCACCATGAGCCACTATACATCATACTGGCTGATATCGTGTGTATTGTCGAGCACCATAGGCCACTGTTGAGTGTTTTCTTAGACTTACCGCTCTTTTGGGAAAGTTATTGGTGTTAAGATAATACGAAACGATATTTTCTAAATGATGGACGTTTTTTAATAAAGCTAGCAACAGACAATTTAATTACATATGCGCTCAGTCTCGTTTCTCTTTGAGAAGGAAAGAGTTTGACGTTTGGAGTTTGTTTATGAGGGATTCATTGCTCTCAGACAATTCCGTACGCGCTGTATTTAAATCTGCCTACAGTTATCTGGTGGATGCCTTGAGTCTACGCAAAACACGTCGTGCTGATTAAGTCTTGAAATGGGGACGGGAATGGGACCTAATAAAACACTGGCACCATCGAAATGATTGGAGCATGGAGATGGGCAGCCAGCAAGCCAACTTTCAGATATTTGTGAGAAACCTGATCATCGGAGACGGAAAATCAGAGATAATCGGACAATAGCATCGGTATCTCACTACACAACCAAAATGTTTTCAGGTTTCTTTGAGCAACCATTCTTATAACTAGTCCTCATTATACTCTGATGAGAGTGGTGGTACTTGAAACGAGACGAAACGGATCCCACTTTTATGTCATGAAATAAGACGGAACTCGAGATATGAAATACTGAATCCACGACTCTATCACTACGGAAGCAGCCAGCCAGCCTGAGGGGAAAATAATTAATCGCGACCGCCGCCATTTTGATGGCACTTGTTTTATTTCCTACCTTTTCAGAGGCGTTTCAACAACTGCAATCAAACATACGGTGTTATACAGCAAATGCCACAAATATGACGAAATATCGCGTGAAGCAAACACTACTGAACATATATGTAGGTCATGTTCTATCCACAAATGACGTTTGGTGTTTATTCAAGATGGATTCATTGCGCTTTCTGTAATTCCCTATACACTCCGTCCAAGTCCGCCAGCAATTATCTAGCTTCAGTTTCAATTTCAGTTTTCCAATTTCGGTTTCTCAGGATGACGTCTCCGTGCTCGGAATGAATTCCGTATGCACTAATGTCACAGATGCCATGAGAAGGTGATCATGGCACAAGCTTAAGCCTGTACGTATTTCCATGAGCTGGCCAGGTCCTGAGGCCCCACCTGGCCTGTGTTTACCTAGTCTACATTCCTTTACTAGTTTGTATCAGTGTATCACCGGAACAATCTTGGTTATATGAAAATGATATGTCTATCTGTGTATCTTACAATTCTGACTGCTAACTGAAGAAGAAGAAGAAGAAGAAGAAAAGGAGGAGAGAAGAGAGGAGGAGGAAGAAGAGGAGGAGGAAGAAGAGAAGAGGAGGAGGAAGAAAAGGAGAGAAAAAAGAGAGAGGGAGGAAGAAGAAAAGGGAGAGGAAGAAGAGGGAGAGGAAGAAGAGGAGAGGAAGAAGAGGGAGAGGAAGAAGAGGGAGAGAGAAGAAAGGGAGAGGAAGAAGAGGGAGAGGAAGAAGAAGAGGAGAGGAAGAAGAGGGAGAGGAAGAAGGAGAGGAAGAAGAAGAGGAGAGGAAGAAGAGGGAGAGGAAGAAGAGGAGGAGAGAGAAGAAAAGAGGGAGAGGAAGAAGAGAGGAGGAGAGGAAGAAGAGGGAGAGGAAGAAGAGAGGGAGAGGAAGAAGAGGAGGAGAGGAAGAAGAGGAGAGGAAGAAGGAAGAAGAGGAGAGGAAGAAGAGGGAGGAAGAAGAGGAGAAGAAGAGAGGAAGAAGAGAGGAGGGGGAAGAAGGAGAGGAGGAAGAAGAAGAGGAAGAGAAGAAGAAGAGAAGAGAGAAAGGAGAAGAAGAAGAAAAGAAGAAAAAGAAGAAGTAAAAAGAAGAAAGAAGAAAAGAAAAAAGAAGGAAAGAAGTTAAAAAGGAAAGAAGTTAAACAGTGCACATTATCCACACTGGAGCCACGGAACTGATCTTTATGTATTGTCCAGAAAACCACATTAAGAATGTATCCAGTTTTATGATAACAAAAAAAGTCGTGTTAGTCTGGCGATACAATGAATGTGAGTTTCCGTTTTTGCACCACATGAACCTAAAACGAAACCACAGGAAAAGTACTGTAACAGCTGGAAAAGGGGGGAAAAGTACTGTGTTAATTTTCATGGGGAAAACTGCACAGTTCGTACTGAAATGAAGTGATGCTGTACAGCGCATACTGTAATACCTCTTGTTCTTGTGTCTCATGAGGGGCAAAACTGACAGCACTTGTTCCTTCTGTTTTTTTATTCTTAATAAAAGAAATAAAAGATAGATAAATGAATGAATAAATTAAATAAATAGATAAATAAATTATATAAATAAATAAATAAATAAATAATCAATAAAGACAGACAGAAAGAAAGAAAGAAAGAAACAAACAAACAAACAAAAAATGAATGAATGAATGAATGAATGAACGAACGAACGAACGAACGAACGAACGAACGAATAAATAATAAATAAAATCAATAAATCAATAAATCAATAATCAATAATCAATAAATCAATAGATCAATAGATCAATAAATCAATAATCAATCAATCAATCAATCAATCAAGCCTGCACGATAGTCTGCAAATTGCAGATTTATAACCCAACACGTAGCAGTGTGCCCGGACTCAGTGTGTTCAAGAGACATATAGAACCAGTATGATACTTTCAGGCCTGAGTCTATACGTAATTCCACAACTTTCAGGCTTAAATGCTGCTATCAAGGTGGTTGGCAATAACGTGATGGAACAAGATGTACTTAAAACCAGTATGACAGGACTTGTTTTATGCTGACATGAAGCCACGCTACTGTCCAGGATTGTGTTTAAAGTATGTATAGCGTTGGAGAGTCATTTTCTCCAGTGTTTAAAGTCTGTATAGCGTTGGAGAGTTATTTTCTCCAGTGTTTAAAATCTGTATAGCGTTGGAGAGTCATTTTCTCCTGTGTTTAAAGTCTGTATAGCGTTGGAGAGTTATTTTCTCCAGTGTTTAAAGTCTGTATAGCGTTGGAGAGTCATTTTCTCCAGTGTTTAAAGTCTGTATAGCGTTGGAGAGTCATTTTCTCCTGTGTTTAAAGTCTGTATAGCGTTGGAGAGTCATTTTCTCCAGTGTTTAAAGTCTGTATAGCGTTGGAGAGTCATTTTCTCCAGTGTTTAAAGTCTGTATAGCGTTGGAGAGTTATTTTCTCCAGTGTTTAAAATCTGTATAGCGTTGGAGAGTCATTTTCTCCAGTGTTTAAAGTCTGTATAGCGTTGGAGAGTCATTTTCTCCAGTATTTAAAGTCTGTATAGCGTTGGAGAGTCATTTTCTCCTGTGTTTAAAGTCTGTATAGCGTTGGAGAGTTATTTTCTCCAGTGTTTAAAGTCTGTATAGCGTTGGAGAGTCATTTTCTCCAGTGTTTAAAGTCTGTATAGCGTTGGAGAGTCATTTTCTCCAGTGTTTAAAATCAGTATAGCATTGGAGTGCCATTTTCTCCATTGTTTAGAATCAGTACAGCATTGGAGAGTCATTTTCTCCAGTGTTTAAAATCAGTATAGCGTTGGGGAATCATATCAGGGCTATAACTGCATCAAACATGCAAAAACTTCAACAGGAAAAAAAAGAAAGAAAATTAAGTACACATATCAATGCGCTCGCGCACGCAATCTAAGGACATGCCCCTGGCGCCCACCACTCTCTCCAACCCATCGCACGGGGGATTTAAAAAACACACCTGAATACAAATATAAGCATACCTAAGACACCAAAACATATAAAAACAGGCATAAGTTACCTAAAATTGCTTCCGCATATCTCATCTCCCTAGAGCCAAAGATGCACTTAATACATGTACCCAATCATCAATCCTAAAAAAAGTACATAAGATTTTATCGAATATATACAGGTGAATGGACCATTAAGGCAGAAAATGATAGACAGAAATGACAAAAACAAAGGAACAAGGCAGAAACAAAGAGAAAGACAGAAAGAAGGAAATTTCTAGTACAGAATTTCCAGAAGGTGGGTATACTATCTATACTGAAAGAGCCCCCGGCATCTCCACGGGGGGCAGCTGAAGTACTTAATATGAGTGTATCCTTAATAGTTCAAGAGATGTTTAAAACGAGGAGACCATAGCAGACTATATCATTCACCTGTCTCACCTGTCGGCGTCACTGGGTTCGGTGTTGGCCGCTGTACACCTGGACACTACCATCTCCTTCCAGGCCGCTCTGTCTTGACTTTTGTGGACAATTTCTTGAATATTTAGGCCACTGATGTTGGTTATGTTCTCAATGTATGAAACTGGAGGTCTGCCTTTCTTCCTTTCTGCCACTGTTTTACAATATCATTAATACTTGAAAAGATGACGGAAACCGGCTAAGCTCAAAGGACATTTAAAACGAGCAGGTTCTTATTCAGACGTTCATCATTAATACTTCAAGAAATACCTAACATCAGTAAGCTATAGTTCTTAACAAAACTGTACCATTGATAGTTCAAGATGTATTTAAAATCAGTAAGTTAGAGTCGCTAAAAAATGCATGTCATTAATATTAATCAAAGGACATAACTCTTGAGAATTATCTTCCATGTTGTATACAACTTCTCAAATCTAAGACAGTTTGCGCTACCCATTCAGCTAGCATAGAAGCAGATACGAAGTACAAAAACAGTAAGCTCAGAACACTCCTCAAAAAAATAGCGCCCAAGCCTACTTTATACTCTGCAACTACCCTACACACAACTATGAGAGAGGAGAGAAATACATACAATATATTGGTCTTAGGTTCAAGATTGACATAGTCTTTTATTCTTGAACTGACCAAACACACACACATAGACAAGACAGAACATAGACAGGTTGCTTCCAAGGCATATAGGTAATACCAAAGAAATAAGAGGGAAACAGGAGAATTTTTATAATATTAATCAAAGGACATAACTCTTGAGAATTATCTCCCATGTTGTATAGAACTTCTCAAATCTAACACAGTTTGCGCTACTCATTCAGCTAGCATAGAAGCAGATACAAAGTACAAAACATGTCATTAATAGTTCAAAACAGTGGAACTAAAACTAGAGTCTGTATTTGTGCGAGCAAACGCGTATCATTAGCAGTTCAACAGATGTGTAAAATGAGCGGGCTACAACGCACCAACAAACGTGTATCAATGATATTCGTACTACATGGTAATAAACTAAAACCTTTAGGCCAGACTGTATGTGAGCACGAACAGACGTGTATCGTTAATAAACACCAACACGATAGATTTCCACTCTGTTGATTTTTCTAAAAGCTGCTGGGAGCTGTCACAGTTAGATTATATGAAGACTGGACACCCAGCTGTCACACACACACACACACACACACACACACACACACACACACACACACACACACACACACACACACAACATGCACACACACACACGCACACACACACCACACACATACATACATACATACACAACACACAGACACACACACACACACACACACACACGCATGCACACACACATACACACACATACACACAGAGACAGACACTTATATAATACATACACACACACATGCACACACACATACACACACATACACACACACATACACACACACACGCACACACACACACACACACAAGACAGACAACACACACACGCACACACACACACACACACGCACACACATACACACACACACACACACACACACACACACACACACACACACAACACAACGAGCTAAAAAATTAATTCACTCTAATATCAACCCCAAAGCAGCCACTGCTGTGCTGAACCAAGTTGTTTCTCTGTCTGTAAAAAGACTGTGTCGTCAAGTTTTGAATGGCTCGTTTTCTGTTACATATCAACATATACTTTGTGAGGTAAAATGCCGTGATGGAAACATTACAGTTCTATATATATCCATGACTCATATCTGTCATCGATAAGCAGATTGATAGACATAAAAATGACAACATGGAATATTAGAACAATGCTCTAGCAGATAAGGCATGAAAATGTCAACACAGAAATGGAAAGATTGATCATCAATATTTTAGGAATAGGAGAGGTGAGTTGGAGGGGAGGAGGCATGATAACATCGGGCAGCCATAAAATTATATATTCTGTAAGAGACAGACATGAAAGAGGAGTAACTATCATAATGGACAATGACAAGTCAAAGTCTATTAAAGGATACTGGGCTATTTCAGACCTCGTTGTACTAGTTAGATTGCAGGGCAAAGTATTTTGATACAAAAATCGTCGAAATATATGCACCAACCATCCGCAAGAACTTGGGGAGAAATGACAACGTCTATGTAGATTAGAGACAGTCAAGGCTCAATATCAATCACAGGACATTTTATTCACAATGGGAGAATTCAATGCAAAAGTGGGACAAAGAAAAAGTAGATGACATAACTGGACCTAACGACCTTGGCACACGAAATGAAAAAGAAGAGAAACTTATTGAGTGGGCGCAAATAAATGAATTCTTAGCAGGAAACACTTGGTTTGAGCAACCTAACAGAAAAAATGGACATGGATGAATCCAGTAAACAGCACAAGAAATCAAATTGATTACATCCTGATAAATAAGAGATTTAGATTTTCTTTCCTGATGGTAAAAAACACAGCAGACAGCAACAATGAACCACAATCCTGTAACGAGAAGAAAGTTTAGGTTGAAACTGAAGAGAAGAAAACAAACCAGAAATAACATCTCGCTAGATCTTGGACTCTTAAAGACAGACGAATCAACTCTCGCCAAGTTTGGTGTTTCTGTTCAAAACAAATTTAGTGATCTGGAAAATGTTGGGGACAGGAAGAACAATGGACAAATGTTAAAAAAAACACTGATAAATGAAGCTTGTGGAGAGATCCCTAGACCCCAGAGTTGAAAGAAAAACCAAGAAGAACTGGATGACAAAAGACATTTTGACTTGATCGATAAACGTAGGAAAATAAAGGGAAAAGAGGGAGAATACAACAACAACAACAACAACAACAACAACAAAGAAAAAAGAAAAAAAAAGAGAAAGGAGAAAAATAAAAGAAATCAAAAGGGAAATCAGGAATAATTGCAATGAAAACATTGTTATTGTTATTGTTGTTTAAAGCCCAGCCGACTACGCAGAGCCATATCAGGGCTACAACCGCCTAAAAACATACAGAACTTAACAGGAAAAAAAAAGAAAAGAAAATTAAGTAGACATCAATGCATTCGCGAACATAACTGAGGACGTGCCCCTGGCGTTGACCACTCCGTCCAATTTATGCACAGAGGAATTAAAAAACACACCTGAATACAAATTTGAGCATATCTAAGGACACCAAAACACATAAAAACAGGCATGAATTACCTAAAATTGCTTCCCATATCTAACCTCCCTAGAGTCAAAAATGCACTCACTATATTTACCTAGTTATCAATCCTAATAAAAAGTACGTAAGACTTTATCGAACACACACAGGTGAATGGACCAGCAAGGCAGAAAATGATAGGAAGAAATGACAGAAAGCAAAGGAAGAAAAAAGAAACAAAGAGAATGACAGAAAAAAGAGGAAATTTCTAGCACAGAATTTCCAGAAGGTGGGGATACTATTTATACTTTAAAAACAAAACAGGCATCCACACGGGATGGGGGCGGGGGAGGTGCAATGAAAGTAAAGAAGCTTGGCCAGAAACAAATGAGCACCAGGCAGACCCAGGGAGAAAATACAGACAGTTTTGTAGATAGACTGGGGGCAAAAAAGGGTAGGAGATATATTTGCAGCGATAGAAGGTACGTTCGTATGGAGGGCCATGATAACAACGCCAACTTGTGAGTCACATGATGATGATGATGATTATCGATGATGATGATGATTATCGATTATTTTTCACCTTTCGGTTTGTATAGTAGGCATACTGTGCTCATCTGTGATCATTCTGAAAGTGAAAGCAACCACTGCTGAACATGGACGGTTTTTTTTGCCTCTAAACACTCGTCTTGTTGATTGGTTGGTTGGTTGGTTGGTTGGTTGGTTGGTTGGTTGGTTGGTTGGTTGGTTGGTTGGTTGTGCGTTTGTTTGTTTGTGCTTTTGTTTGTGTGTTAGTTTGTTTGTGCGTTCGATTGTGCGTTGTTTGTGCGTTTGTTTTCGTTTGTCTGTTTGTTTGTTGTTTGTTTGTCTGCTTGATTGTTTGTTCGTGTGTTCGTTCGTTTGTGTGTGTGTGTTTGTCTGTAGGTTTGCTTGTTTGTTTGTTTGTTTGCTTGTTTGCTTGTTTGTTTATCTGCTTGTTTGTGTATATGTGTGTATGTTTGTTAAATATGTCATTTTATAAGCAATCCAACCACGGCATATTTGTGTGGTGTGTGTGTGTTTGTGTGTGTGTGGTGTGTGGCGCGTGTGTGCGTGTTTGTGTTTGTTAAACATGTCATTTTATAAGCAACCAACCAGAACCACAAACCTACACACAAACAAACGAACAAACAAACAGATGAACGAAGAGGCAAACGAACTCACACAAAATAGTATCAATGATGAATTTTTGAAATACAGTTCCTAAAAGAAGTAGCAATGTAGCGCGACGCCCCAGTGGATAATTCATCTTTGGACTTTTGCCAGATTTTAAATTTCCTCCGTTTGCAGATGACCTCAACTGGTCCTCCACATTAAATCTTGACAGCATTGTCAGACACAATGGAGAAACAGGCAGTGACACCAAAAGCCAGGTCTCAGTAAGGTCAGAAACATTTTCAAAATGCTAAACAACATGAGGAGGTTCTACACACACACAAACACATACCTACACACACACACATGCCTACACACACACACATACACACACACGCACACACACATACCTACACACACACACATACAACACACACAAATATACACATACACACACGCGCACAAACACACACACACCCCCCCCCCCCCCATAATTCACTCCATGCCATTTTCCCCGTCTAATATCACTTATAGTGAAGACGTAAATCAAACAACCGAACAAACACACATACACAACACATCACACACAAACACACACATACACACACATACACACACATACGCATACACACACATACACACATATACACACATACACACACATACACACATACACACACATAAACACACATACACACACAAACATACACATACACACAACAACCTCACACACACATAACACACATACCTACACACACACAGACACACAACACAGACACCACACACAACACACACAACACACTACACACACATACACACACACATACACATACACACACATACACACATATCACTATAGTGAAAAACGTTAAATAAACGAACGACACACACACAAACACACACATACAAACCACCACACAAACACAACCCATACAACACACACACACAACACACACACACAACACACACACACATACAAACACACACACAACACATACACACACACACAACAACACACAACACACACACATACAAACACACACATACAAACACACACACACTACACACACTACAATCACACACATACAACACACACACACACACATACAAACACTACAATCACACAACACACAACACACACTACACAACACACCAGACACATACACACACATACAAACACACACATACAACACACACACACACACACATACATACACACGTACAAACACACAGACACATACAAACACACACCACACACACACACACAGACACATCACACCATACAAACACAT
>JAPXFY010000013.1:25696660-25701660 GCA_030674185.1 Monoplex corrugatus
CAGAGAGGGTGGGGGATGTACTTGCAGCGACAGGGGATAGATTCGTAGGTGGGGGGGGGGGGGCACGATCGCCAACGCCTTGAGGCAGGGCACATGTTGATGATGACGATGTACTTTGCTATTGTGACAGTCTGTCAGTCCGTTTTCTGTCTTGATCCGTCTGTTTCTTTCTCCTTTTATTTTCTTGAGCAATTGATCATGAACTTCTGTCTCGCTGGACTTGCTGAAGCTTCACTACAGTCTTTTTAGCCGGTTGTTTCAGGGAGAAGATTTGCAGAATGGTTCAGACGTTCGACTGCCAATAACTAATCTCGAGGTTCCAGGGTTCTCTCCCAGTAGAGGCCTCGCTCGACTTTTCTCCTCAGTTTGACTGGAAAATCGAACTGAACGTCTTGTCCCTCGGAAGGGGACGAAACACGACTCGGACCTGTGTGCATTCTGGCTGCGCACGCTAAAGATCCCACGGCAGTTGAAAATCATGAAGTGCAGGGCATTGCCAGACTGCCTTGGTATAAACCATTGGAGACAGGTTGATTTCTCAGGGCCACCCCTTGAAGACCAATTAGCCTTCTTGCCTTTCTGAAGTCTTGGTTAAAAAAATGTGAACATGAATATGAATTTGAAGCAAGGGAGAAGGGGATGGACGCAGCCTTCGTGGTGCTGGCCCCGGGAAAAGTTGAGGTCTCTGCCACCTCACTCCCCTACGACCCCAGGATTATGGAACTATCTAGGTAGGACCTCAGGTCCTGGCCAGCTCATGGGTTCATTTACAGGCTGAAGGCTTGTGCCGTGATCATTCAGCATCCTCTCCATCACAGGGCACCTGCGAAATTAGTGCATATAGAATTCATTCCGAGCGCGGAGACGTCATTTTGAGAAGTTGAAACTGAAACTGAAACTTCAGGAAATTCAAAACAAGTGTGACTGCCCGCGTTCAAGCAAACAGGAACCAGAAAAAACACGAAAAAAGAATAAGAACGCGTATTTTATACAACCAGACAAGACAGGCGCAAATTTTCGGCCAACTGGCCTTTGTCAAGCATAAGATCACAAACAAACAAACACCAGATACAAAAATTAGGAGAGAAAGCCTGAAACTTCCCTGCTGCTCTGTACAGTGTGAGAAAAAGAATTCCTTTCAGAAGGATTCTTTCTCTCCTAATTTTTGTATCTGGTGTTTGTTTGTTTGTTTGTGATCTGATGCTTGTTTGTTAGTTTGTTTGTTTGTTTGTGATCTGATGCTTGTTTGTTTGTTTGTTTGTTTGTTTGTTTGTGATCTGATGCTTGTTTGTTTGTTTGTTTGTTTGTTTGTTTGTGATCTGATGCTTGTTTGTTTGTTTGTTTGTTTGTTTGTTTGTTTGTGATCTGATGCTTGTTTGTTTGTTTGTTTGTTTGTTTGTGATCTGATGCTTGTTTGTTTGTTTGTTTGTTTGTTTGTTTGTTTGTTTGTTTGTGATCTGATGCTTGTTTGTTTGTTTGTTTGTTTGTGATCTGATGCTTGTTTGTTTGTTTGTTTGTTTGTTTGTTTGTGATCTGATGCTTGTTTGTTTGTTTGTTTGTTTGTTTGTTTGTGATCTGATGCTTGTTTGTTTGTTTGTTTGTTTGTTTGTTTGTGATCTGATGCTTGTTTGTTAGTTTGTTTGTTTGTTTGTGATCTGATGCTTGTTTGTTTGTTTGTTTGTTTGTTTGTGATCTGATGCTTGTTTGTTTGTTTGTTTGTTTGTTTGTGATCTGATGCTTGTTTGTTTGTTTGTTTGTTTGTTTGTTTGTGATCTGATGCTTGTTTGTTTGTTTGTTTGTTTGTTTGTTTGTGATCTGATGCTTGACAAAGGCCACTTGCCCGAAAATTTGCGCCTGTCTTGTCTTGTTGTATTAAAAATACGCGTTCTTATTCTTTTATCGTGTTTTCATCTGATTCCTGAAACTTCAGGGTAACCCAGGTTGGTCTTCATGGCTGAGTAGCAGTCATGTAGGTAACACCTACGCCATTCTTCTTCCAGCCTGGCAATGCTATACTTTGGCCGTTTCCATTTCCCACGACGATGGACGAGTAAGGTGGAAACGGCCAAAGTAGGTGAATGTCACAGACCCCCCCCTCCCCCCTATGTTCATGGTCTGTCAGTCACAGAGGCAGCCCACCTGGCACTTGACCGTTGTCTCCGCCTCCCTGTGACATCTGATGGTAGAGGCGGCAGATAAAAAAAAGAAAGATAGTGGACAGTCTGCCATTGTCTTCAGTTCTTGTCCAGTTTTATTTTTCATCTGATGCTTCTTTCAGGATCAAAGTGTCTTTGAAAAGTACAAAATCTGGATTTTCTGTAATCATTTAAAAAAAAATTGTAATTTAAAAAAAAAATGTTGTGTGTGTACTTTAGTTTGTTTTGTTAGCGAAGATTTAGGGTTATGGATATACCATTATTTTTGATAAGTGACCGTCTTGGGTTTTTTATTTCCTTTCTTTCTTTTCAAAGAATACAAAAAGAGATCATTTCATATTTACACAGGAGGTGTGTGCGTGCGTGTGGTGTGTGTGTGTGTGTGTGTGTGTTGTGTGTGTGTGTGTGTGTGTGTGTGTGTTATGTGTGTGTGTGTTGTGTGTAGCGTGTGTGTGAGTGTGAGTGTGGTGTGTGTGTGTGTGTGTGTGTGTGTGGTGTGTGTGTGTGTGTGTGTGTGGTGTGTGTGTGTGGTGTGTGTGTGTGTGTGTGTGTGTGTGTGTGTGTGTGTGTGTGTGTGTGTGATGTGTGTGTGTGTGGTGTGTGTGTGTGGTGTGTGTGTGTGTGTGTGTGTGTGTGTGTGTGTGTGTGTGTGTTTATGTGTGTGTGTGGTGGTCTTTGATTTAATGTCTATTCACTAAAGTGATTTTAGACAACAACAACAAAACAAAAAAAAGGGGGAGGGGGGATACAGGAGGAGTGAAGAGAATATTTGAAAATTGTCAATTTTGAATTTGAGAAAAGATGATCCAGAAAACAACTGTTTTGAAGAGGAGAAGGTAAAATTAACAAAATAATGTTACCATAATTATCGATTTAAACAAACAAACTAACAAACAAAATTAGTAAATATCCGGAAGAAATGAATAAAAAGTAAAACTAATAATTGACTAACCACAACAGCGAACAAGTCAAATAACATTTTAAAGGTAATTCGCTATAGGACTTTTTGACAGGCTAACAAAAAATTCTTACAGTAATGATGATGAGGCAAATATGTCAGAAACTGTACTCACAGATAGTGTTGGAATATGTCGTTTTACCCTAACGCAAGAAAGAATATGACTATGTGTTATCTTCTTTCCACACAGACACACTATGTTATTGGTGTATTTTGTTTTGAATGCATCAAGTTTCCATCTGTACATAAGGGACTGTATAGTTCTGCTGGCATGAAGCTGCTTAAGTATTTTGCTAACTTCAAAGTTCATGTGACATTTATCATACTTTTTCTGTTTTAATTGGAACTGCTTCCAGACGTAGTTGTCCACTAAAGTGTAATTATCGTGCAACGAGAGAGAAAGCTGGATATTGTTTGAATCTGGTGAGTTATTAGCTCCCCGTTTGGCAGCCCTGTCAACTTTATCATTATAACTAAAAGAACTATGAGAAGGTATCCAGCAGAAAGTAATATCAGTGCCTCTTAAAGATAAATTATGAATCAAGTGACTTATTTCCAGAATCATTTCTGATCTTGTTTGTAATTTTGATAATTCAAGAGCCTGAAGTACTGATTTTGAATCAACGCAAAGAAGTATCTGAAAAATTGTCCTAGGAAGACTTATCAGAAAGTTTAAAGCCATTAATATTGCAAAGAGTTCAGCTGTAAAGACAGATTTATCAAGTCCTATGTAGAAAGATTTTTCAATTTTGAGAGCAGGTATTAAAAACGCTGAGCCTGCTTTTCTTTCATTTACTGATCCATCAGTGTAAATTTTCAAATGATCAGAATATACGTCGTCTATATGACATTTAACCTGACTTGCCAGTAAGTTTATATTGTCTCCTTTTTTTAAATTAGTGTGGTGTACGTCAAATCGTGCTCTTTGGAGTTCCCAACTGGGTACTGGCGAAAAGGAAGGTCGTATAGATACAGGATCTACGTCTAGATCAATTCCTGAGTCTTTCATGACGTCAGATGTGTATGTTGCAAGTGTGACCTGTGAAGATATTGATTTAGCTCGTTTTGGAAAGTCGGTATCTGATCTCAGTTTAATTTCTGTTTCTGAGATGTTTTCTACGGTGGTGTTTCTTAACAAAAATTTAGTAGAAGCGACTTTCCTTTGCTCATCAAGTGGCAACAGTTTGATTTCATTATATGTCCGAAGACAGGAAGCATGCATTGGAAGACCCAGTGCAAGTTTGAAACCTTTACAATCTATGCTCTGCAGCTTTTTTAGTAAGTGTTTCGGTGCACTGAAGAGGATTTCTTGAGCATAGGTTAATTTAGATCTAACAAGCGATTTACAAAGATGAACAAGTGTTGATGAATCTTGACCCCATGTCTGTTTGCGAACTATTTTTAAGAAATTTAAACTTTTTTGAGCTTTGGTTAATAAGTATTCAATATGCTGATTCCAAGATAATTTTGCTGTAAGGAAAACTCCTAAGAATTTAATCGACTCGTTAAACTGAAGAAGAGTATCTCCCAGTTTGAAAGTGGGAATATTTACTGGGTTAGCTCCATTATTAAATAAAACTATTTTTGTTTTTTCCAGTGATAGATGTAACCCATTTTCTACCATGTATCGCGCTATTTTATCAAGTTCTAATTGGTAGCACTTGCGTGTATAATTGATACAGCGCAAAGTTTTGTGTGTGTGTGTGTGTGTGTGTGTGTGTGTGTGTGGTTTTGGCTCTCCAACATATCTCCAAATCCACCGAAGTTAGACATTACCATGACAGCAAGTCACAAAGGATCACAAAATCTGAGATAATTTTTCACAGTGAGAACGTAAACGATACTGAGTCATGATGAAACGTAATTCCATTGGGACTGAGACTGCT
>JAPXFY010000013.1:25706660-25709160 GCA_030674185.1 Monoplex corrugatus
TGTGTGTGTGTGTGTGTGTGTGTGTGTGTGTGTTTGGTTTTTTTTTCTAGTTCCTACATACACGAGGGTTTTAAATTTCAAGCCTGCGTGGGGAATATCAGTTTGAGAAAATTCGCCTTTGATGCCTGTTTTGGGTCCATTACCTCGTTGCCTCGAATGCCAACATGACCGGGAATCCCAGCTACAATGATGTTGTAACCGTCTTCTCTCCAGTGTTGTACAGTTCATAGAGTGATTGATATTCCGACTAGAAATAGCCTCCAGCGAATCCAAGAAAATCATCACCTTTTTTTTTTTTTTTTTTTTTTTTGGTTACGACATTCAAAAATAGTTTTCATGGCCAATTACAGGGCATGAAGTTGAACGGTCCAAACAGATGGCTGCTATCTGGACAGGAATAAGTTTGGATGTTGACAAGAATTGACTTAGTTATTGTTTAGATGGTTGGTTTTCATATACATACACACGCACGCACACACACACACACATTCACATGCACACCATACACATACAGACATGCAGGTTCGCGAAAACACACACATACATACATGCACGCGCGCACACGCACACACATACACCCACACACATACACGCACGCACATACACACACACACACGAACAAACACACACATACACACACATTTTCTTGTTCTATTGTATGCGTGCGTGGGTGTGTGTGCGTGTGGGTGCGCGCGTGGGTGTTTGTGTGTGGGTGTGTTTGTGTGTGCGTGTGTGTGTCTGCATTCGTTGCTGCACACGCGTGCATGCCTGCATGTATGTGTTTATGTGTATTTCTTGTATTATGTATTTTGTTGAAAATGTGTTCTCCCCTCCCATTTCACCACTTTACTCCTCCTTTTCAAATTTGTGAAGCGCTTTGAGTCCATAGAAAGCGCTATAAAAATCTACATACTTACTTACTTACTTACTTACATACACGCACACACACACATATACACATACACACACATACACACACATATACACACATACACATACACACACATACACACACGCACATATACACATACACACACAAACACACACATGCACACACACACACACACAAGCACACACACACTCACACACACGCACACACACACACATACACACACATACACACACGTATACATACACACTCACACACACACACACACACGCACACACACACACACACACACACACCACACACACACACACACACACACACACACACACACACTAACTCACTCGCTCTTGTCGATCTGAATCAATGTGCTGCGCTCGCTCTTGTCGATCTGAATATATGTGCTGCACTTCAGTCTTCGTTTCTGCTTTAAGTATTGGAGTATCTTTCATTACACGGGTGGATTGATAGAACAACCGTGGACCCAAGATCTGATATCTGGAGTTCAAACCTTGCATACAACAGTAAACACAAGCCTGCTTGTTGCCCGTCCATCATTCTGGTGATGTCATCTTTAGTGTGGCATAGGTCCCTCCCTACCCTCCCCATTCTAAGACCCCTGCCAGCGAGGACAGTCAACAAGCAAAGCCAGAACAAGATTGAGGCAGCTGAGATGTGGTTTCTAAGAAGGATGTTGAGAGTTCCATGGACAGCAAAGAAAACAAACGAGACTGTATTGATGGAGGCAGACACAAGTAGATCATTCATAAGGAAGATTAGGAAAAGGCAGGCAACATTCATAGGCCATTTTATGAGGAAAGGGGAATTGGAACACCTGGTCACAACGGGAAAGCTGGAGGGAAGGAGAACACCGGGTAGACCCAGGGAGAAGATGCTAGACGGACTTGCAGAGTGGCTGAAGACAGGGAGGGTGGAAGAGGTGCTTGAGGCAACAAGAGATAGAGACAGATAGCAGTCCATAATCGCCAACGCCATGCGGCAGGGCACCTGATGATGATGATACCAGCGAATACAATTTTGCGCTGGCTCAGGGAGTCTGAAATACGTAAGCCATGCGATCAGAAATACCAATACAGATTTGATATCAGCGGCCCTGTAGGGGAAAGTTGAGACGAGGAGAAGGGAGTGACGACTGCACACCTCCTACTTCAACAACATCGATGATGTCTGTGGTCTGGGGATCCAGGAAGTCGTCCACAGATGTCCAAATCGTGTGACCTGGAGAAGACTTGTGACGTCGAGCGTGGCTTCTACCGCCGATTCCGGCGAAGGAGAGAGGTGAGGTGAGGTGGTGAGGGAGTCTGCCGGATAATTGCTGGCAGATGTTGGTGGAGCGCATATGGCATCGTCCGAGTGCGATATATCCCTCTCTAACAAACTCCATGGGATTTCAGAGTGCTATGTATCCCTCTTTAACAAACTCCATGGGATTTCAGTGCGCCATGTATCCCTTTCTAACAAACTCCATGGAATTTCAGAGTGCCATGTATCCCTGTGGAACAAACTCCATGGAATTTCAGAGTGCCATGTATATCTCTCTAACAAACTCCATGGAATTTCAGAGTGCCATGTATATCTCTCTAACAAACTCCA
>JAPXFY010000013.1:25714160-25719160 GCA_030674185.1 Monoplex corrugatus
ATCAATGAACAGCTTTGACTCTGAATGACTATTCAATCAATGAACAGCTTTGACTCTGAAATGGACAATTAATCAATGAACAGCTTTGACTCTGGAATGGACAATTTAATCAATGCACAGTTTTGACTCTGAAATGGACAATTTAATCAACGAACAGCTTTGACTCTGAAATGGACAGTTTAATCAACGAACCATTTCTGTTTAAATACGTGCATGTTGTTAACCAACGTTGACTCTGAAATGGACAATCTGATCAATGAGCAGCTTTGACTTTCAAATTGACAATTGAATCAGTGAAACACTTTTGTCTTACTATAACATGTTGTTAACCAACTTTGACTCTGAAATGGACAATTTATTCAATGAACCATTTACTGTCTCAGTACATACATTTTGTTAATCAAGGAACAATTTATATCTAAATGTGTGTACGTTGTAATTCACTGTAATTCAACCCTGACTCGGAAATGGACAATTTAATCAGTAAATCTTGTCTATCCAAAGATGTACAGGTAGGTCCGTTTCCCCTTTTCTGGTTTTTCCCTCTCCCTTATTCTCGTCTCCTCTACCCCCCACCCCCACCCCCCTCTTCCTTTTCTTATTAAAGTACAGTTGTGTCGTTTCGCCCCCAGGAGCTGTGTCAGTCCGCCCTGTTCTTGTATGGTGTGGAAACGTGAGATAAGACAGTCAATGTTAATGTTTTATTTAATGGCTCGTGAAACCTGGTTGTTTATTATTTTATGATTGTGGCGAGTTGCTGCCGATAAGTCGTTTCGTTTCCTAGCACACAAAACTTCACTGTCAGTTTTTGAAGCTGCCTTCTTGTCGAAACTCCTCATACAGATTTCGTGTGATTTCCATGAAATGAACGGAGAAGGTATTTTGTTAAATGGTTACCTGTATCTTTATGGTGATATGATACGTTATGAAAATATCCTTTATCATGAGGGCGAAATGAGCACGGGCGAAGTAGAAACCGAAATGAGGATTTGTAATGTACACCGGGGATGTCCTCATGTGTACATGCTCTTAGTCGACTTATGATTCTGAAATGGACAATTCAATCAATTGAACAATTTATGTGTAGAAGGGGGGGGGGGGGAGAGGCTGATTCTGAAATGGAATATATAATCAATTGAACCACTTATGTGAAGAAGGGGGGGAGGGGGTGTTATGTGTACATGCGATTAGTCAACTCTGATTCTGAAATGGACGATTTCATCAACTGAACCATTTATTTGTAAGGGTGGGTGGGTGGGGGGCTTATGCATACATGTTATTAGTCAACACTGATTCTGAAATGGACGATTTCATCAACTGAACCTTTTATGTGTATGGGGGTGGGGGCGGGGTGTACATGTTATTAGTCAACTGTGATTTTGAAATGGAAAATTTAATTAGTTATACCATTTATGTATAGGGGGGAGGGGGGGGGGGGCTTAAGTGTACATGTTATTAGTCAACTCTGATTCTGAAATGGACAATTTAATCAACTGAACTATTCATGTGTGTGTGTGGGGAGGGAAGTGGGGTGTTATGTGCACATGCTATAAGTCACCTCTGGTTGTGAAATGGACAGTTTAATCAATTGAACCATTTACGTGAAGAGGGGTGGGGCTCCTTATGTGTACATGCTATTAGTCAACTCTGATTCTGAGATGGACAATTCAATCAATTGAACCATTTATGTGTAGGGGATGGGGGTGGGGGTGGGGCTTTTGTGTGCATGCTAGTAGTGAACTCTGATTCTGAAATGGACAATTTAATCAACTGAACCATTTATGTGTGGATATATACATTAGCCACTCTTTGTGAAGTCAAATTTACAAACAGAAACCTTTGACTATTTTCTCTTAAGCTCGCCCCCACCACCACCACTACCCCCACCCCCGCCCATGACCAAGCGAACTCCGTTTAATTAAATCTGACAATAATATTCTTAGTCTTTTCATTCTGACTTTTTCTTTTTGTTTGTTTGTTTGTTGTTGTTGTTGTTGTTTTGGTTCGATTGTTTGCTTGCTTTTTTTTTTTTTTCATTTTGCCAACTTGTAGGGCTTATGTGTAGACTTGAGGCTTATGCCATGAACATTTTGGATCTTTTCCATCACAGTGACATCAGTGTATTTGGAACTCATTCCGAACGTGGAGACATTATCTTGAGAAACTGAAACTGGAAACTGACACATCTAAACAAAAATTTAATATTTATTTTAAAAAAATCAGTTTTACTTGTACGCTGGGTATTTCTATTTCAACATTCTGACCAGAATTTGGTAACATAATTCAAAGCTTACATCACAAAATGGTGTAACACAACAGACATAAAAAAGCAAGATACACCATTCTGCCAGGTAATACTCGAAGATGTGTGTAAGTACTCAAGAGTATTGTCTAAAATGTTGGCATTGTCGCATTACTGTCCCTGCAGTAACAGTAAATAATACGAGTAAATTAATCATTATGCATGAGAAATCGCGACTTCCAAAGAGGGCAAATATTTTACCCGAACATGCAGATTTATTTATCAATAGATGATAAAGCACACACCCACAGCCTTATCTTGTCTCTCTGTCACGTATTGCTGTTTCGTACTCAATACTTCACTCTCCCAACGCTTCCCCCCGTGGGGATGCCGGGGACTCCTAAAACTATAAATAGTATCACCACCTTCTGGAAATTCTGTGCTAGACATTTCCTCTTTTTTGTCACTCTCTTTGTTTCTGTCTTGTTCTTTTGCTTTCTGTCATTTCTTCCTATCATTTTCTGAGATGTGCAGAAGCCATTTTAGGTAATTTAGGCCCGTGTTTATATATGTTTTAGTGTCCTTAGTTATGTTTCAATTTGTATTCCGGTTTGTTTTTTAAATTTCTTGTGTGATAAGTTGGACGGAGTGGTCAACGCCAGGGGCATCTCCTTAAGATTATTTGTACGAATGGACTGATATGTGTACTTAATTTTCCTTTCCTTTTTTACCGTATTGGGTATGTTTTGAAACGGTCATAGCTCTGATATGGCTCTACGCAGTCGGCTGGGCTTTAAACAAAATAACAACACAACAACTCTTCCAACGTGAATTGTGCAGGCAGTTGCTGTGTGGATAGACGTGTGGACTCCAGATCTGATGTGTCCAGTTTATTTCTAGGATACAACACAAACACTTGTTTGTGAGCTGCCCATCTGATGGTCTGGTCATTCTGGTACCATCAGCTTCGTGTTTCATAGATCCCCGTTCCCCCTCCTGCCCGTCCTCGTCTGTCAATTTCCAGATCTTACCAACACACAGGTGTTTTGAGCAGGTTCAGGGAATCTGCCAGATAATTTACTGGCAGATTTGGGTGGAGCGTGTAAGGAATTGTCCGAGTGCGATGCACTCTTCATCTTCTTCTTCATCATCATCATCATCATCATCATCATCATCTCTCATCATCATCTCATCTTCTTCATTTTCTTCTTCATCTTCATTTTTCTTCTTTTCTTGTTCTTCTTGTTCTTCTTTCTTCTATCATCATCATCATCATCATCATCATCATCATCATCATCATCATCATCACCATCATCATCATCACCATCACCATCACCATCATCATCACCATTCTTGTTCTTGTTCTTCTTGTTCTTGTTCCGGTTCTTCTTTTTATTATTATTGTTGTTATTATTGTTTTATTATTGTTATTATCATTATTATTATTGTTAATATTATTAATATTATTATTATTATCATCATCATTATTATTATTATCATTATTGTTGTTGTTGTTCGTTGTTCCTTCTTTTTCTTCTCCTTCTTTTTCTTCTTCTTCTTCTTCCTTTTCTTCTTATTTTATTATCATCATCATCATCGCGCCGCGCGCCGCCGCGCCGTCGTCGTCGTTTCTCATCATCATCATATCATCATCATTTCATCTCATCTCATTAGTATTAATGTTCACCAGTACGTTAGTGTAGGGCCCAACGACTACATTAACAACAGGATAGATACACAGGTGGGGTTTTTTTTTCCAACATGTGGAGGAAGGCGAGCAATCCTCTTCGAGCACTCTGATGCATTGACGTGCATAGTTCCAGCTGTGGAAGGCCTACGGACTTTCGATGGCTGAAAGATAAGTCAAGTGGGTAAACGTGGATTACATTTGTCTAGTTCTCTCTGGTGTACTGGCGTCCATTTTGGAATGCCATTTTTTTGCATAGATTCACTTGCATAGAGAGAGTGAAAAAATATCTTCGTGTGAGACGGAAACTCCCATCGTTCCGTAAGATTTTAAGCATAATCGTCTGCACCACTGGAACTACGAACGAAGAAGAAGAAGAAGAAGAAGAAGAAGAAGAAAGAAGAAGAAGAAGAAGAAGAAGAAGAAGAAGAAGAAGAAGAGAAGAAAGAAGAAGAAGAAGAAGGAAGAAGAAGAAAGAAGAAGAAGAGAAGAAGAAGAAGAGAGAGAAGAAGAAGAAGAAGAACAAGAACAAGAAAAAAAAAAATAATAATAGTAAATAATAATAAAATGATAATAATAATAATAAAATAATAATAATAAAAAAATAATGATCAATAATAAATAATAATAATCATGATAATGATGATGATGAGGAGGAAGGAGGAGAGGAGGATAATAATGATATTTAGTGCCAAGTCTGCAATACAAGTGTTTCGGTGTTTCTGTCGTACCTGTCTTTAGTATATGATTTTATTCTATATAGACAGTTGTTGTTGTAATGATTATACTATTGTGATTCAACGTTTAGGCGTGTTTGTCCCGGTTTCCTGTACATCGCTTGTGACATTAACTCAAACATTCATTACTTCATGCACGACTGCCAGAGAATACTGTGAAAGCGTCCATCATCAGAAAGCATTTGAAAATCCAATCATTTTAAACCGTTCTTGTGTGGCGCTATTCTCCACTCCTTTAGATAGACTCACTGTGCATTACACATTATCAGACTTCAGTGGAGCACGGAGAACTCAAGCTGACAGGGAACTGATCACACTCCACTATGTTGTTGTA
>JAPXFY010000013.1:25724160-25729160 GCA_030674185.1 Monoplex corrugatus
TGTTCTGTTTGGTGGTTCTTGTCCTGAATATTGTGACTTGGTCTATTCATTGCCTTCTGTGTATGTTTGACAAAGTTAAGTGTTCTGTTGTTGGCGTTCTTGTCCTGAATATTGAGTGACTTGGTCTATTTATTGCCTTCTGTGTATGTTTGACAAAGTTAAGTGTTCTGTTCTTGGCGTTCTTGTTCTGAATATTGGTGACTTGGTCTATTATTGCCTTCTGTGCATATTTGACAAAGTTAAGTGTTCTGTTCTTGGCGTTCTTGTCCTGAATATTGGTGACTTGGTCTATTCATTGCCTTCTGTGTATGTTTGACACAAAGTTAAGTGTTCTGTTGTTGGCGTTCTTGTCCTGAATATTGAGTGACTTGGTCTATTCATTGCCTTCTGTGTAAGTTGACAAAGTTAAGTGTTCCTTGTTGGCGTTCTTGTCCTGAATATTGTGTGACTTGGTCTATTCATTGCCTTCTGTGTATAGTTGACAAAGTTAAGTGTTCCGTTGTTGGCGTTCTTGTCCTGAATATTGAGTGACTTGGTCTATTCATTGCCTTCTGTGTATGCTTGACAAAGTTAAGTGTTCTGTTCTTGGCGTTCTTGTCCTGAATATTGTGTGACTTGGTCTATGTATTGTCCTTCTGTGCATACTTGACAAAGTTAAGTGTTCTGTTTTGGCGTTCTTGTCCTGAATATTGTGTGACTTGGTCTATTCATTGCCTTCTGTGTATTTGACAAAGTTAAGTGTTCTGTTGCTTGGCGTTCTTGTCCTGAATATTGAGTGACTTGGTCTATTCATTGCCTTCTGTGCATACTTTGACAAAGTTAAGTGTTCTGTTTTGGCGTTCTTGTCCTGAATATTGTGTGACTTGGTCTATTTTATTGTCTTCTGTGTATATTTGACAAAGTTAAGTGTTCTGTTGTTGGCGTTCTTGTCCTGAATATTGTGTGACTTGGTCTATTCATTGCCTTCTAGTGTATTTTGACAAAGTTAAGTGTTCTGTTTTGGCGTTCTTGTCCTGAATATTGTGTGACTTGGTCTATTTATTGCCTTCTGTGCATATTTGACAAAGTGAAGTGTTCTGTTTTGGCGTTTTGTCTGAATATTGGTGACTTGGTCTATTCATTGCCTTCTGTGTATGTTTGACAAAGTTAAGTGTTCTGTTGGTGGTGGTTTTGTCCTGAATATTGAGTGACTTGGTCTATTCATTGCCTTCTGTGTATGTTTGACAAAGTTAATGTTCTGTTGTTGGCGTTCTTGTCCTGAATATTGAGTGACTTGGTCTATTATTGCCTTCTGTGTATATTTGACAAAGTTAAGTGTTCTGTTCTTGGCGTTCTTGTCCTGAATATTGTGTGACTTGGTCTATGTATTGTCTTCTGTGCATATTGACAAAGTCAAGTGTTCTGTTGTTGGTGTTTTTGTCGTATATTGTGTGACTTGGTCTATTTGTTACGTTGTATATTTTGACAAAGTTAAGTGCTCTGTTGTTGGTTTTGTCCTGAATCATGTGACTTGGTCTATTTATTGCCTTTTGTGTATTTTGACAAAGTTAAGTGTTTGTGTTGTTGGGTTTTGTCCTGAATATTGTGTGACATGGTCTATTATTGCCTTTGTGTGTTTGACAAAGTTAAGTTTGTGTTGTTGTTGGTTTTGTCCTGAATATTGTGGCACTTGGTCTATTTATTGCCTTTTGTGGTGCATATTGACAAAGTTAAGTGTTTGTTGTTGTGTGTTTTGTCCTGAATATTGTGGCATTGGTCTATTTATTGCCTGTTTTGTCTGATGTTTGACAAAGTTAAGTTTGTTTGTTGTTGGTTTTGTCCTGAAATGTGACATGGTCTATTTATTGCCTTTTGTGTGTGTTTGACAAAGTTAAGTCTTGTGTTGTTGTTGGTTTTGTCCTGAATATTGTGGCATGGTCTATTTATTGCCTTTTATGCGAGTTTAGCAAAGTTAAGTGTTCTTTGTTGGTGTTTTGTTCTAGATATTGTGACTGGTCTATGTATTGCCTTCTGTGCATATTTGACAAAGTTAAGTGTTCTGTTGTTGGTGTTCTTGTCCTGAATATTGTGTGACTTGGTCTATTTATTACCTTCTGTGCATATTTGACAAAGTTAAGTGTTTCGTTGGTGGTGGTTTTGTCCCGAATATTGTGAAGTTCTTGGTTTGTCGCTTCCGTGTATGTTTGACAAAGGCCAGTTGGCCGAAAATTTGCGCCTGTCTTGTACGAGTTTTTATCAATTTTGTATTCCAGTTTCCTTTTATTTGACTGCTGGCGATTGCTTTGATTCAGATATCAACAGAATATTGACCAAATGTGGACCACACATTACACGTATGACCCTATCAACTTCAAAAAGGCATGGAGCAGATTCCAAGCCACAATTTCCCCCAAACTACCTTTGATCACAAAGGCAGTTTCTGTTTACTGTTCTATAATTAAACCCCTTGTCCTGGTGTGTGCGTTGTCTTCTTGTCTTGAGTAAGGTAGTCCTTTTTGGTCATATCTATGTATCTATCTATTTATCTATCTATCTATCTATCTATCTATCTATTTATCTATCTATCTATCTATCTATCTATCTATTTATCTATCTATCTATCTATCTATCTATTTATCTATCTATCTATCTATCTATTTATCTATCTATCTATCTATCTATCTATCTATCTATCTATTTATCTATCTATCTATCTATCTATCTATTTATCTATCTATCTATCTATCTATCTATCTATCTCTGTGTCTCTCTGTCTCTGTCTCTCTATCTATCTATCTATCTATCTATCTATCTATCTATCTATGTATCTATCTATTTATCTATCTATCTATCTATCTATCTCTCTCTCTCTCTATCTATCTATCTATCTATCTATCTATCTATCTATCTATCTCTGTGTCTCTCTGTCCTGTCTATCGATCTAACTGTGTGTGTGTGTGTGTGTGGTGTGTGGTGTGTGTGTGTGTGTGTTGTGTGTGTGTGTGTGTGTGTGTGTGTGTGTGTGTGTGTGGTGTCTGTCTCATTCTCTCTCTCTATATATGTATATGTATATATATATATGCGATATATATACATATGTATATGTATATACATATGTATATTTTTATGTATGTATGTATGTATGCATGTATGTATGTATGTATGTATGCATGTATTTATGTATGTATGTATGTATGTACGTATGTACGTATGTATGCATGCATGTATGTATGTATGTATGTATGTACGTGTGTGTATGTATGTACGTACCTACGCATGTATGTATGTATGTATAAACTAGCTAACCGTACACATTCTAATTTTGCTCAAACTTAATGTATGGGTCTTTTGTTTTTGGTTTTGTTGTTTTTTGTTTGTTTTGTTTTTGTTTTTGTTTGTTTGTTTGTTTGTTTTTTTGGTCGATTATTTGACGAGTGTCATGTTTCTCCATGTTTCCACAGGACAATATGAGACAATATCATGTCTGTTCTGTACAGCTCCTACCTGAGTACTTACTGTTTTTGTTTTTAGTTCAGTGTTGTTTCTTTTGTTTAGTGTAACTATTGATTTATCGGTTGATCACAAGTGTGCCAGTTTTCCATACATCTTACCAATGTCCCATTTCTGGCATGGACGGTAGTCTTTATCAACAACATGTCTTTCTTTCTTTTGTTATTCTCATCAATGCTGTAAAGCTTGGAATTCCGTTCTGCACTTTGCTTTTGTATACAGGAAATTAGACAGCATTCAAGAAAATGAAAAGCGTTCTTAACAATGAATTCCTATCAATTAACATCAGGAAGAGAGTTCTTAGAGTGTTTCTATAGAACCGATACTGTTGTACGGTTGTGAGGTGTGGACAGTCAAACACGCGAAGTCAGAACGAAATTGAGGCAACTGAAATGCTGTTTCTAAGAAGAATGTTGAGTTCCATGGACAGCAAAGAAAACAAACGAGACAGTCTTGAAGGACGCAGACGCAAGAAGAACATTCACGAAGAAGATTAGGACGCAACAAGCAACATTTATAGGGCATTTTATGAGGAAAGAGAAATTTGAGCATCCATTCACAACAGGAAAGCTGGAGGGAAAGAGAACACCAGGTACACCCAGGGAGAAAATATTGGACGGACTTGCAGAGTGGCTGAGGACAGAGAGGGTGGGAGATGTACTTTCAGCGATAAGGGATAGATTCGTATGGAGGGCCATGATCGCCAACACCATGCGGCAGGGCATATTATGATGATGATGACGATGATGATGATGATGACAGAGGCAGGGCATATTATGATGATGATGATGATGATGATGATGACAGAGGAAATTTTCGGAACAGAAATAAACCAACAACAGTGTCAGTTCGGTATTAGAGCTTGACACCAACTGAAAGCATGTAAGAAAATGCTTAAATAGTCATTATGCTGACATGTGTCAGACATTTTTTGTTAGCGCTCGTCTGTTTTTCCCCCATACAGGAGGAACGGGGAGTCAGGGAGAGGTGGTGGTGGAGTAAACTCTTAAAAAAAGAATAGAGAGAAAAAACACACACACACACAAAAAAAAAAAAACGAAAAAGAAAAGGCAAAACAAAACAACGAGTATCACGGTCTTGTGTTCTGTACAATTTTTTCTCCTCTGCGGAGTTTGTTGGTATGGACTGATCATTTTGACAGTACAAGGAGAGATGCTTGTGTTTAGTGTTCTTGTTTTCTATTAAAAATCTTAAAGTAATTAGAGACTCACCACAGAGAGAGAGAGAGAGAGAGAGATTGCTAGTATGGTTCGACCATATGTATAAGAGCTCAAGAACAATTTTTTTGTGCATGTTCTTGTTTTCTGAATTAACACACGCACACACACACACACACACATACAACACACACACACACACACACACACACACACACACCACACACATGCCTCTACCACTTTTAATAGCTCCAAAAAGTATGATAAGATAAATAAATAGAATAAATAAATAAGTAAATAAGTGAATAAATAAATAAATAAATAAACACACGT
>JAPXFY010000013.1:25734160-25779160 GCA_030674185.1 Monoplex corrugatus
TCGCAATAAGTGCTGTCACTTTTTAGAGACAGAAAAAAAAGAAAAAGAAAAAGAAAAGATAAATACAGATAATGCACACACAAAAATGTACTACTTGAATGTTTTGTCACAATGTATCCTTTCATGTTTTAAAGACCAAAAAAAAAAAAAAAAAAAAAAATATATATATATATATACATGTATATATATAGATAGATAGATAATGTAAAATTTACTATTCAATTAACTGTCTACTGAAAATTAAGTCAAGAATTTAAAGTTGAAATTATTATAGATAATGTTAAAAATTACCACTGACTATTCTGTCTAAAGACAGTATAGTGACAACATAATTACCCTGTCACGTTTTAAACATCCAAAAATACTACAGATAATGTGAACATTTTTCACTGAATATTCTGTCCAAAGACACTACTCTAGTGACAACATATCCTGTCACGTTTTTAAGACAAAAAGTATTATAGATAATGTAAAATTTACCACTGAATCTTCTGTCACGTTTTACAGACCAAGAAATTCAACAGACGATGTAAAATGTATCACCCAATATTCTGTCCACTGACAATCAAATCACAACATAACTCTGCCATATTTTCAGAAGGAACATGCCTAAATCACCATCATCTACTATCTAGAAAATAAAATGTTGTTCTGTTTTAAAGAGGAGTAGTATTATAACTGAAAAAAAGAAGCCTGCATATGGTATTTGTTTGTTCTGGTTAGTTGTTATCAAAATTTTGTCCATCCGCAATTCAGTCACATTAAAAAAAACTGCCCTGGTTGATAGAAGAATCCGCTGCTAAATCAGTAGTGTGTGTGTGTGTGTGTGTGTGTGTGTGTGTGTGTGTGTGTGTGTGTGTGTGTGCGCGTGTGTTCGTGTGTGTGTGTGTGTGTGTGCGTGTGCGTGTGTGTTCGTGTGTGTGTGTGTGTGCTGTGTGTGTGTGTGTGTGCGCGCGCGCACGTGTGTGCGTGTTTAAGTGTGTATACGTGTGTGTGTGTACGTGTGTGTGTACGTGTGTGTGTGCGCGTGCGTGTGTGTGTGGTGTGTACATATATATGTGTGCGTGTTTGTGTATGTGTATGTATGTGTGTGAGTGTGTGTCTGTGTATGTGTATGTGCGTTTGTGTGTGTGTATGTGTATGTGCGTTTGTGTGTGTGTGTGTCTGCGTGTGTTTCTGTGTCTCTGTGTGTGACATCAGCACTTCTGCATACATTACACTCTGTCTTGTAAATGTATAATGCGTAATGAGTGCATCTGAGCTTGAGGAGTTAGGAGAAACGCGCTAAACCAAAAATAATTTACTATCACTTGATTCTGTATTTTCTTTTATAGAGGGACAGTCCCATATCTAATGTACAAAGTTGCCAATCAGTATTTTTCTGTCGACGATCTAGTCACCCAAATCTCCAGTCACTTGTTTGAACTAGACGAAAGAGTCCTGCAATCAATTACTTGTTAAAATATGACCATCCACTCGACCTATATTCAATACTGTCAGGCTATTAAAATACTGTCAGGCTATTAAAATCTGTCTGGCTATTAAAATACTGTCAGGCTATTAAAATACTGTCAGGCTATTAAAATACTGTCAGGCTATTAAAATACTGTCAGGCTATTAAAAATAAACAAAAAGTCCTGATACAATGGTAAATGCTACCAATCAGTACACCAGCAATAACAGATCCCTTGCAAGAACCAAATTCAGCAACAGAAGTCTTCTGTTCAGATTAAACTGAGGAATAAGTACTGTGTTCACATCTTGCGTTCAAACTAAATTCAACAATTACAGTCTCGTGTTCACACTAAATTTAGCATTAACACTCTTGTGCTGTGCTCATTCTAAAATCAGCAACAACAGTCCTGAGCTCGTATCATATTCAGCAATAACAGTCTTGTGTTGATTCTAAGTACAACACTGATACTGATAGTCTCATGTTCATACTAAATTCAACAATAAAAATCTTGTCTTCATACTACATACATCGGCAAGTCTTGTGCTCAGATTAAAATCAGCAGTAACAGTCTCACATTCTTACTACATTCAGCAGTAACAGTTTGGTGTTCATACTAAATTTAGCAAAAACAGTCTTGTCTTCATACTACATTCATCAACAAGTCTTGTGCTCATATGAAAATCAGCAGTAACTGTCTCGGCTTCTTACTAGGTCCAGCAATAATAGTTTGGTGTTCATACTAAATTCAGCAGTAAGTCTTGTGTTCACACTACATTCATCAACAACAGTCTTGTCTTCATATCAAAATCAGCAGCAAGTCTCATGTTCTTACTAAATTCAGCAGTTACAGCTTCGTGTTCACACTAAATTCATAAATAACAGTCTTGTATTCATATTAAAATCAGCAGCAAGTCTTGTGTTCACACTACATTCATCAACAACAGTCTTGTATTCATACTAAAATCAGCAGCAAGTCTCATTTCTTACTAAATTCAGCAGTTACAGTTTCGTGTTCACACTACATTTATCAACAACAGTCTTGTATTCATATTAAAATCAGCAGCAAGTCTCATTTCTTACTAAATTCAGCAGTTACAGTTTCGTGTTCACACTACATTCAGAGATAAAAGTCTCGTGTTCACACTGAACTCAGAAATAAAAGTCCTGTATTCATACTGAATTCAGCAATAGCTAGCTAATGGGCCAGCGCTTTCAAACGACAGATACAAGGCCTACGCATAACTGGAATCTATCGTAAGCCAGTTGTTAATGGAATGCTTGCTGATTAACTAGCTTAACATGCTACCGGCCAATGAAGCTATTCTTCCAACTGAGCTATTCTTCCAACACTAACCAAGCTATTCTTCCAACTAAGTTACTTTTAATGCAATCCAGATAGTCTGGCCGTATGTCACTTACCGTGTATTTATCTAATGTTATCATTGTCAAAATCTGAGCATCATCATTTTCATTGTACTGTATGGAGATTAAACTGAAATTTTATGCATTGCATGTATTGTCTATATCCTTTTAAAGTGCTCTGTGTGTGTGAAAGAGAGAAAGAGAGTGAGAGAGAGAGAGAGTGTGTGTGTGTGTGTGTGTGTGTGTGTGTGTGTGTGTGGGTGGGGGTGTAAGCCATTAAAAAAAAAAAAAATTACAATCCACACAAATGGCTTTCTGGCTGTTATTTCTTCTATTTCAAATTGGACCTAAGACATTATTTTCGTCCAAGCATGATCCAAAATACAGTAATAAACAAATAAGGTAATAAATAAACTGATCCAAAAATAAATGAATGAACGAATAAACAAATAAATAAATAAATGAATGAATAAATGATGTCAGAAACAAAACACAAGAAGAAAACCATGTCAGAAAACATGTTTAATAAGTGTGCATGCAGCCTTCGCCTAAGGCACATAACACATGATCTTCACCTGCTCACAACACACGGACATCAGCACGTTAGGTTTGTCTCAGCCAGTGTAGCCAGAGTTAAACTCTACATTCCACTGGCACTTACCTGTAAACTTGCAGATTGAGTGTCCTCAGATCAACCACATCCTATCGATTCAGTTCAATAACCATTTTTATTTTACTGTCAGATGAACTAGTGTGGAACTACCACACACACACACACACAATATACATATACATACACATATATACATAATATATATATATATATATATATATATATATATATATATATATATATATATACACATGTATATATAATATATATATATATATATATATATGTGCGTGCGTGTGTGTGTGTGTGTGTGTGTGTGTGTGTGTGTGTGTGTGTGTGTGTATGTGGTGTTGTGTGTGTGTGTGTGTGTGTGTGTGTGTGTGTGTGTGTGTGTGTGTTTGTGTATCACAACCGGTGTGAACTTTTTCCCTATTCTGTACGCCCCGTGGAAGGGGCGACAGCCTAAAATGAATCAGCAACTGATCTATACTGCCTCCAGTGACTCAAGTATACAAAAAATATGACAGAACACAAAGGGCAAAGTCTGAAATAGCCTAAAGGACAAAGACAAGTATCCTAGATGACCTGCAGACGACAAAAGATCAAAGTTTATAACAACACACAGATGACACAGTCCAAAACCCGTATAACAATACCATACAGGCCAAAGTCCAGCCTAGCACTCACCGGTTCCAGACGTGTGTACTGCCGTGTGATGCTGACCACGCTGAGAAGACTGCAGAGCTCTGGACGCATTGTGTCGACTTGCCCCTTCTCGTATGACAGGCGGGCATTGGCGTCCATTTTTGCCTTTGGTAACCTAGCTTTATGATGTTTCAATGTCAATCATACAGCTAGATAACCAAAGACAAAACCGGAGCCTGGGGCAATACATTCCCTCGTCATCCTCGCGTCCTGCGATGCTGGTGTGTTGGCGATGAAGAAGGTGAAGAAGACGATGTGAGGTGCTCGATGCTAAAAGAGAAAGGGAAGCTAGCTACTAGTACTAGCTACTTGCCAATGTTCACAAGATAGTGTGCCCCAGGCTGAGCTCTGACCAGGGTTTCAAAGGTGCACATTTATGAATGGAGTGTCAGGTGATTAGATAAACAACAACAACAACAATGATCAGCTGAAATGTTTCAGTGCAATGAGGTAAACTGCTTTAGTTTATCTTAAACCTCCTTCAGGGTAATATTTATCTTAAACCTCCTTCAGGGTAATGATGTTTATCTTAAACCTGCTTCAGGGAATGATGATTAAGGCAATGATTCTGAAAAACCAGTTATTAGCGTAAATGAAATCCAAACAAAACAAAATACAGTTCGCCTTCAAACTACAGCCAATCACTTCTTTTTTACACAAGCAAAGTGATTATACATACATACATACAATAATAAAAAAAAAATATATAAAAAATATATATATATATATATATATTATATGTATATATATAATTTATAAATATTTTCAGTACACACAACAAGAAATGGGACAATTTTATGAAAAGCTGTGATAGCCCATTCGCCTTCGCTCAAGTTGTAGCAGAGGCGAGCGTTCCCATGCCCCTTTTGTGAGTGGAGGTGAAGCAGTGG
The DNA here is from genome assembly GCA_030674185.1 of Monoplex corrugatus. NCBI lineage: Eukaryota > Metazoa > Mollusca > Gastropoda > Littorinimorpha > Ranellidae > Monoplex > Monoplex corrugatus. Next base: position 25,739,187 of record JAPXFY010000013.1, read on the forward strand.
GCCCACAAAAGCCTGGAGGACCCTTCCCTACCAAATGGAGCTTTTTGTGCAGAACTAAGTGAGTATTAAAAGGCGGGACAGGTGCTGATGGGCGCCATTGTGGAGCTTGTTGTGCCCACACCTCCACAGCCTTGCCCCCCCCCCCCCGTCACAGCCCTCCCCCCACGTGGCCTTTGTGCCGGCTCGTGCTGCTTGGTACAGCTTCACACATCTTGGCCAAGTCTCTAAGGTCATTGTGGGTTACTGGTTCTTTTCCTCTCGTCGGTCATTGTTCTTGTCTTCTTGTCCTCGCTTACTGTTCTTCGTCTCCTTGGTACCCGTGTGTGGAAACAGCTGCCAGCCACCCTCCCTAGTGTTGGTAGTCTGACATGATGGGTCCTGACTGTACACAGCTCTCTGTCTGATGCTAACTCACTGTACAAATTGTCATCATGTGCACCTGTCTTGTCATGTGGACCTATCTTGTCATGTGGAGTCCACATTATCATCATGTGCACCTATCTTGTCATGTGCCCCATCTGCATAAACATCTTGTCATGTGGAGTCCACATTATCATCATGTGCACCTATCTTGTCATGTGGAGTCCACATTATCATGTCATATGTGTGGCACCTCATTCACTTTGTCATGTGGAGTCCACATTATCATCATGTGCACCTATCTTGTCATGTGGAGTCCAAATTATCACCATGTGGACCTATCTTGTCATGTGCACCTATCTTGTCATGTGGAGTCCATTTTATCATCATGTGCACCTATCTTGTCATGTGGAGTCCAAATTATCACCATGTGGACCTATCTTGTCATGTGCACCTATCTTGTCATGTGGACCTATCTTGTCACGTGGTGTCCAAATTATCATGTGGACTTATCCTGTCATGTGGACCTGTCTTTGTCATGTGGACCTGTTTTGTCATATGGACCTGTCTTGTCATGTGGAGTCCAAATTGTCATCATGTGGACCTATCTTGTCATGTGGACCTATCTTGTCATGTGGAGTCCAAATTGTCATCATATGGACCTATCTTGTCATGTGGACCTATCTTGTCATGTGGACCTATCTTGTCATGTGGACCTATCTTGTCAAGTGGACCTATCTTGTCATGTGGACCTACCTTGTCATGTGGACCTATCTTGTCATGTGGACTATCTTGTCATGTGGAGTCCATATTATCATCATGTGGACCTGTCCTGTCATGTGGACTTATCCTACCAGAGACATCATGATGGGATACAGTTCCATCTTGCAGAACCCTGGGTTGGCTGCTGGCCACGTTGTCAGGGTGACAAGACAATGGCGTGGTGGGTAGGTTGACATAAGCACTAAACTGACGGCTGGCAAAAGACGACAGACACAAGTATTGTCTGGACCAAACCACCAATGTGGCTCAGTCGATAAACATTGCTCCATAACCCTGATTACTGATTGGTTTTTCCCAATAGGAATCTGTAACGAACACTATGAGCCCTGCCGGAATACGTTACAAACAACATGTATCACGTACTACTAACTGATAGCTACGAAAACGGTTTTGTAAACTGCACGTAGCGAGCGTATTGACTCCCAATGTTTTTTGGGTTTTTTTTTCAAGAGCGATAGGGTGGTTGTCAACTGTATCATGCCACATGTTATTAGCCTTATTACTTTTTCTGTTTTGCTCTTTTCGTTGCAGGTTGTTTTTTTTTTTTCAATGATGTCATCTTTTGTGCCTGTGATTCTGTGATGACGTAGTTGTTGTCTCCATGGTCACGCCGGCTAGTGATGAGGATTGTTGTGGTGGCAATGGTGGCTGTTGTCGAGATACTGAATAGTCTATCACTATCAACTTGCAGACAAGCAAACGGAGTACACGTATGATTATACACAACATACATAATATATATTATGTGTGTAGTATACGTACACACACACACACATACATATATATAACACACACACACACACAATATATATATATATACATGATATTATATATATATTATGTATGTATATATGTGTATATGTATGTATGATTAAATAAATTATCATGAATGAAAACTGAACGAATAAATTAAAGAAAACAACTTTTGAGTGGTAGTATATATGCGCAAACATATCGAAATTTTTGGACAGAAAAAAAATTACAGAAAAGTGTACAGACACACAAAGAAATGACTTAACCTTGAAGTGTGCATACAAATAACGTAAAACTAACACTTGGTGCAGCTTAATCTCGCCATTTTCGGAAAACTCTTCACTGTCACCGATGGAACTAGTGATGAAGAAATACCGACTTTGTGTACAAACAGAAGGGAGACTGCACAATATTCTGCTTCTACTACATCGGTCCTTTGATCGTACAAACGTATCAAATTCGCTGAAAATGTTTAAATGAACTATACAAATGTCAGAAAATTCAGTAGCTACCAGGAGAACCCCAAACTGCCCTTGAAAAACATTGGAGGTTACTGACTTACACACAAAATGTCGCCGCAATCGTACATGGCAATCGGTAATAATGACTACTGAAAACGATGACAAAGCTGAGATAATGACCACTGAAAACGCTGACAAAGCTGAGATAATGACCACTGAAAAACGCTGACAAAGCTGAAATGCAGGATATGAAAACATCAAACACAGCGGTTATCACAACTTCAAAACCCTGCAGGCAACAGATGATGTTCATGAAAGGTACGACCTTAACAACTGAGTGAATGACTTGTACACAACATTTTGCTGAGGAACTGTCCTGACTCTTGTCACCTTCATGCTATGCTCTCATGGGTCTGGAAGCCTGTTGGACAACCGAAATGAGCGGCAGGGTGGGGGTGGGAGGTTAGTACCATAGGGTTCGTGCAGAATGATATAGGGCAGCCAGAAAAAAAGTGGCCAAAATACTAATACGACACAGGTGACAGTCTCTAACTGCGAATACTGAAAACGTTGACAACAGCAGACTTTAGGTAAATGTGTTTAGCCCTGATATGGCTCTATGCAGTCGGCTGGGCTTCAAATAACAATAGCAATAACAATTGATAATGTGCTGCAATTGCAATGTATGAGAAAAATGTGAACCACCTAAACATTTAGATTTTTTTTTCATGACAAGTATGGGGAAAACCAACAACCTGACAGACAGAGCAGATAATGTTAAAAAAAATCACAGACACCCAGAAGCACAGGCTTAACTTTCCATGGGGCTTAGGTATAAAATCAACACTCGTAGACTATTCTTTTTCTCACACTGGATGGAGCAGTAGGGAAGTTTCAGTCTTTTTCTCCTAATTTTTGTATCTGGAGTTTGTTGTGATCTTACGCTTGACACAGGTCAGTAGGCGGAAAATTTATGCCTGACTTGTCTTGTTGTATTAAATACGCGTTCTTATTCTGTTTTCGTGGTTTTTTTCCTGGTTCATAGGCTACGTTTTGTCTGCTTTGTGGAGGTTTTTCCTCGAAGGACTTCTGCTGTCCGACTGTCCCCAGAGTTTCTTACTACCACAGACGTCAATTCAGTGAGGGTGTGGGTGTCTAACCTGTTTTTGTTTTTTTTCCTTATTTCTTCTTTTCCAAATAATGCCAAGTCACCGTGTTTGTCCGCAGCCAACAGCTACAAACTGTAGAAGATGATGCTTCAAAGGTTGTCCTACATCATCACTATCACTACGACTGTCACCACCTTTTGCACCCACCAGCCACGATGCTGACGAAGGCAATCTGCTAAGGACCAAGTACTTATGTCCCAACATTATTTTTTCCAGCTGCTGGTCGACTAACAGTGATGATGACGTTGATGATAATGCGTCACTACTGATCGATACAAATTATGCAAGCTGTAATTCTCTTACTCTCAAGCCTTTGTGTGTTTTTCGGGTTAAGATACGTTTTAAAAGAGATTTTTTTTCGTTTTGTGTAATTCTTCGTTTTGTGAATTTCTTTCGTTTTGTGTGATTGTTTTTCGTTTTGGTGATTCTTTCGTTTGTTGATTTCTTTCGTTTGTGTGATTCTTTTCGTTTGTGTGATTTCTTCGTTTTGTGTGAAGTTTTTTTCGTTTGTGTAATTTTTTTTCGTTTGTGTAATTTCTTTTCGTTTGTGTGAATGTTTTTCGTTTCGTGCAATTATTTTTAGGGTATCACAGAACAAGACCGAGAAATTGTTCAAAACTGTAAATAAAAGGATCGCATGATTCTGAAATTTTCTCCATGTTGCTGCATATCTAAAACAAAATTCACCTTACCTGTTGGATCTGACTAGTCCTATTTCAATGTTATGTGTGTGTGTGTGTGTGTGTGTGTGTGTGTGTGTGTGTGTGTGTGTGTGTGTGTGTTGTGTGTGTGTGTATGTGTGTGTGTGTGTGCGTGTGCTGTTGCATGAGTGCGTGTATGTGAGCACGCGTGTTTGAAGTTTGGCACCAAAACTGGTCACTGTTCTCCTCAGACACTACTCTATTTTTCAGTCATATTACGTTAAAAACAAACAAATAAACACGAACACATTCAGCAAAAGGTTGCCACAAAGCCATACACCTTTTTTTGCAGTCGATGACCTTGCCTGTCACTTAGCTGTGTATGTGTTGATGTACATATAAAATATGACCATGCTACCTTCATTACTTGAAAACAAGACTCATGTGTCATACAGAAAACAAAGTAACAACGCAATGTCAAATACCTTCACAACATGTAAGTCTCCTATAGCATTTTCCTACCTATCAAAACCATCTATGCATCCACATACACAATGTTCTTTCGGCAGGGGTCGTGGGTTTTGTTGTTGTTTTTTGTTTTTCGTTTTTTATTGTTGGTTTTTTTTTTTTTTGGGGGGGGGGGGGCGGATTTGGGTGGGGGGTTTGTCGCGGTAGATAAGACATTCATGACAAAAAACAAACAAAAAACCAAACCAATCAGTAATCAAGATCGTGGAGCAACGACAGTGAATTGTGACATACCGATTCAGCCAAAACTACACTCGTGTCCGAAAGCTGCTATTGCTACTACATGTAGTGCTACCACACAATAACCTGTAAACGTAGCCAGTATGGACTGACCATGACCATGCTTCGTACCTGACATCTACTGTCCCTCTATGACACTCGTGTCCATCTCCAGTCCACGAAGTGAGACCCCAGCTTTGAGACAGGTTAAAACAGTGGATCGTGAACCTACCAGCACAAACCACCACTGGTGGTGTTCCCCTGTCCCGGTGCTGTCACCACAGACCAAGAACTCGTCTGCGTTCTTGTACCAGTCACTAACGCCATACTCCCATCCTGCTTGTCAATGGACGGCTGAGATTCGCATCATGGTAGCAGAAAGCAGGTTTGTGGTCTCGCAAGTTAAAAAAAACACGATAATATCACTATGACCCCCGAGTGTGACCAGGAGCAGCAGCAACAAGGACCTGTTTAAGGTTCACAGAGATACCACCACAAAGTCTTTGTCATGGCCTCCACGTCTCTGTCTGTCCGTCCCATGGCCGCCGTGCCGCACTCCATCTGTGTACTGCAGTCTTGCCCTGCCTGCACGCCACAGCACAATGAAGCTCAATGGCTGCAGGGTGCGCGGGGGGTGGGGGACAGCAGCAGGTCGAATCTGCAGCGACGACGGCAACAGCCTGGGCTCTCTGCAACACACAGACACAGACACGGACGGTGAGGGAGGGTTGGCCACCAAGCTTTAGCCACACAGTCATCACAATACTGGGCTCACAACGGGAGGAGGAACAGGAACAACACACACAAGACGTCTTAGTGGCCGCGGGGGTCTCCTGCACTCATGCATCTTTCAAGACCCAGACCCAGTGTCATACAATATTCAGGGGAGGAGAGGCAGAGTCGGGGAGGGTACGGTCGGCCAGGTAGATAGGCTGGGTAATTGGCCCTCCTGTTAGCACGCACTTCCAGCACGAACATGGTCACTACCACATCAAACACAGCCCACTTTCTCACACCTCCAGCACACATCACCGTTAATCAGTTGTCCGCAGTGACCAGTCTTCTTCACAGCATCATCACACCGTATTCCAGGGTTTCCCACCGCGATGGTGTATCTCTCTTCTTTATTGCTGTTGAGATACACCATTCTGGCAGGGAACCCTCGAATCATGGAAACTGTTTACCGACCTCAACTCTAAGATCAATAAAAAAAAAACCCACACACCTATCATTCAGATAGCCTTAAATGAAGTCGTATCAATTAAAAACATACCTATCATTCAAATAGCCTGAAATGAAGTCGTGTCACTATAATGAATAATGCTGATTTTGTATCAACTCTTTATCGTATAAGAACTAGACCATTTTCAACACAAACGGAATCATCGCTGTCGCTCTTGCGAGTACAGCTTAATAACACATCATTTGAAAGGGGGGAAAAGTGGCCCGACCTTCCACAAAGAACCATTCATCATATCGCTACTGCAGTATAAGATCTTTCAGAACAGGTCTGTGTGATGTACAACCGGTATGACCAAAATGACCAAAGACGACAACATTCTCAACGTGACAAGTGTTAGCCAACCTCACCACCATGCCGGCCTGGCCTGGCCTGGCCTGATCAATACATCTCTCTTGTCAGGCCACGTGAGCTCCACACAACAGCCATTTTAAAACACTTCTGACTAGTTTTCCTCAAGATACAGAAAAAAGACACTCGCACAACCATCCCCCATCCAACCAACTTCAAACCAAAAATTGATGATGGTAGTGATGATTAATTCTTCAAAGTAGGGCTACGGTTTTGAAAAAGAAAAATACTCTAAGCAAAAACGATGATGGTAATGATGTTCTTAGTATTTCACACCGACTGTAGACTTTAGGAAAACAACACTGTGATCACGTTAGCAAAACACAGCAGGAATATAATGCAGCTTTAGAGACAGTGAAAAAAAAGCAAACAAAGAGGACAAAGAGGACGGAGATGAAAGCCAGTGATGTCAGCCAGCAATCCGTCACCTTCAGTCACCACAGACAGCTCTCAGCCATAGCACAGAATCGGCACAGCAGGGTGTCAACATCATAAGAGGACACTGTAGTCAACAGTAGTCAAACTCCACACACACACACACACACACACAAATCTCCCCCTTCTCCTTTCTCACCTGTCTGAATTCTCCAAAATCCTGACCTGGCCACACTACCGTTACTACAGGTAACCCGAGAAATGAGGTGTTGCTCATCCGTCTCCTCCCTCACCGAGCGCCAAGCCGCTGACTGTCAGACTGGGCCGCTCCCCACACACACCCTCCTGCCCTCGCTTCAACTCTCCTATCCCCCTTATCTCCCACCCCTCCCCTTTCTCTCTCTCTCTTCTCTCTTTCCTTGGCCTGCCAATATGTCTGCCGTGCTCAGGTCTGACCTAGATATTTATTGCTCCACGCTTCAGTGACTGGCGGAGACCTCATCAGCCTGAAGAACCAGTCTCTCAAAATATAAAATTGACGTTGTCTGCCAAACGAAGTTTCGCCTCTCATTCCAACAGTCTTCGTGGCCGTTACAACTGGTGATCAGTGTCTGGCAGCGGCGACCTGTCAGTGATGGCGAACGATGGTCTGAGAGGATGGCAGGTGTCAAAAATCGATTTCCAACATGAGTTTCGATGTATCCAGGTAAAGCTTTACCGCACAGATCAGGACCCTTCCGTTTTAAATCGAAGCTGTACAAATATGAACAAGTGAGCCACACAGGCACGGTGAAAGGACACAAACACTACTTTCCAACAAGTGAATCCGGGAACATCCCAGTATGGTACTGACCTGATGACAGAAAACGTTCAGACGCTGACGGCATAGTGAAGTCTGGGGGCGTGATGCTAGACGTAATCAACCCACGGGTTGTCAATCTTCAAACGATTCAAACGATTTAATAACTGCACCAGTCACCAGCTTCACCGCTGATCACCCCAAACCAACAGGGCTGCCTGTACACAAAGTCCTGCCAAGCCAGACTGCATTATAAAACGTACACTTCTGGTCCTGTGCCAAGCGGGGGCCGCCATACTGGCGGAAAACCCGCAATATGGCGATGACGTAGCACCAATAAAGACAAAAGGGCCCAAGCCAAGGATCAAATCCGGAAAGAGCGACGGTTCAACCATGCACGTCGTGGCGAGCCGCGCCATTGGCTGAGGGAGAAAGAGGCAGGCTGTGATTGGCTGAGGCCGAGGGGCGGTATGAAGCGCTGTCAATCACGCCCACGGACCAGCGCTGTGCGCCTTTGGTGCTTTATGTGTGTCTCTCATTATCAACATTTACACAACCCACCGACACATATACTTCACAAACGATGTCAAGTTGTCTACCAGCGCCGTAGACTTTGTACCAACAGCAGCTTGACTTATGTCCAAAATTTTCCTCCATACTTTGTAAAATACCCCCACCCCACTCCCCACCCCTCTCTCTCTCTCTCTCTTCCCGTGTGTTGTCACTTCAGAGGCTGACGGTTGCTTCGTCAATGAAAGTGAAGCCGCCGACAGGCCCAGGCGTCGCGCGCCAGCACGAGACCCGCCGTCCCAGTCAAGTTTTCATATGAAACACGTTTCTTCTTCGTCTGTAACTTCCCCCCCCCCCCTTCCTTCCTCCCTGTATTTTCTGTTAGTCCAACACGAGCAGAGGGGGGGGGGGGTAGAGAGTGTGCTCCACATCTGGTAAGCCATCAACATCCTAAGAGGTGACAAATTTTCACGATGCGAAGGGAAAGGCGGAGCGGAGAAGGAAAGAACGGTGTTTGCTCACTCACGTATCACGCCACTCGCCGTCGTCGTTGCTTGTTGCTATAACTAGGTTTGTCCCTGCAGAGAACACGTTGTTTTGATTCAAACACACCACCCATCATCCTGTGCATGTTGCTTCATTATGGAATAGCGCACAGTTTCCAAAAATCATCTACGGACCAAATTCACGGCGTGTGGAAATAACTAGATCAGATCTAGAGGTCCACTTCAATCCAATTTAACAATCATTTATCCGTCAGATTAACTTGTACTGACAAACAAGTCTAACCATAGCGTACTAGAGGTCTGTATTTGAACGCACTATCACGTTTAGCTTCCTCGCCGTTTCATCTCATCAGAAAATACCGTGTTTAAACACACACACACACACACGCACACACATATATATTACACACACACACATATATTTCACACACACACACAACACACACACACACCAAACACACAAACAACAACACACACACATCCACACACACACACACACACACATCATAGCGTTTTGCTCTATTCGCGCTGAAACAATCCCAGAGCTCTACCGTTTAGTAAAACATCAACAGGGAAAAAAAATCAGTTTGTGGACCAGTAAACAACTGTACGTTTACACTTGGGACTGACAGAGCTGACAGAGAACAAAGTTAGCAAGGAATGGGTGTGAGATTAATTAAAGTACTCACTGACCGAACTGTCAGTGTATGTATGCATATTTATGTTACGTGTGTGTATGTATGTGTGTATGTATATATGTATGTATATATGTATGTATCTAAATATGTATGTATGCATGCATGCATATGTGTGTATATGTGTAGTATACGTGTATCTGTGTATGTATGTATGCATGTATGTATGTATGTATGATGTATATGTATGTACATGTATGTATGTATGTATGGATCATTTTACCCGTACATAAATACAGCATAAACGTTTTGAACGGATGTCGTTTATTGTAATCATTTCCTGTTTCCTACGAAAAACAACACTACACGAAGTTTCAACATGGCATCTTTCAGCAAATGTTTGAGTAATGTTTTTTCCATTAAGGTATTTATTTATTTATTTATTTACTTTTTAAAAAAAAATCTATTTATGTATTTATTTATTTATTCATTCAGATGTTCATTCATTCATTTATTTATTTACTGAATGAATGATTGATTTTATCTATTTAATGTACTTATTTATTCATTTATTTATTTGTTCATTTAAAAAAAAAATTCATTCATTTTGTTTTTTCGATGACAGTTCTTTCTTCTGAATACAGTTTGAAAAAATTTACAAGCGTTTATACTTAAAATTACAGAAATGCACAGCACAAGATTGCATACAACCTGGCATATATATATATATATACATAAGATCACTATCCACATTTAAATGAATTCAGACCAGCAAAGTCAAAGCTACGTACGAAAGAGTGACTTCACAATCTGAACACCTGGCTTCAGGTGCAAAAATAATACAAACACAAACACGGTACGATATGCATTAAAACAGTATTTGACAGCATAAAATGCACGCAACACACATGCTTCTAAAACATTATTCAAACACTTATTTAAATTTCCAAATTTTCAGCCCACATACCCGCTATTTATCCACCCTGCCTCAGCCATTTGCGTGGCACGACCCCTTCGAAAATAAACACAAACGTCGATATCAAAATGATTCTGTATGCATTCAATTATGTGTCTTTGTAAAACGTATATAATGAGTTTGGAAAACAACGCTATATAAGAATGATCCAGTAGTAGTAGTATCATTATCATTATTATTATTATCATTATTATTATTACTATTATCATCAAGCAATGGAATCAAAGTATGATTATCTTTCCACCCTCTCCATCCACCACCACCCCACCCCCTTATCATATTTGTTTATTCTATTTCTGTTTATCTTCACCAGGGTGGTCTATTGTTAGTTTTATAGCAAGACAAGCGATCAATCACCAATAACACAACGCAGCTTAAAGGTAGTCTGGCTGGAGACAGAGGGAATGGAAAGCATTGTAAGGCACACAAGGTGGTCACTGGATATAGAGACAGAATCCTTCACCACAAAATGAACTCAGGAAGACTAGACCCCCCCCCCCCCCCCTGCACACAGTAACGACTGGCGGGATGTCTGGCTTTGTGGACAAGAGCTGTGGACTCAAAATCCGATATATCGAGTTCAATCCCAACCCGCAACGTGATAGCTTGCCCGTTCGCTCGCTCATCTTGGCACTCTAAGTCATTCTGGTGGTATCGAGAGAAAAGAGTGGCTGAATGATTCAGACGTTCGCCTGCCAATAACTAAACTCGAGGTTCCAGGGTTCGCTCCCCGTACAGGCTTCGACTTTTCACCTCAGTTTGACCGGGAAATCGAACTGAATGTCTAGTCTTTGGAAGGGGACGAAAAAACGAAGGACTTTAAAGATCCCACGGCAGTTGAAAATCGTGAAGAGCTGGACACTGCCCGGCTGCCTCGATATAAAACATTGGAGAGGTAGGTTGATTTCCCAGGTCCCACCCCTTGAAGACCAATTAGCCTTCTTGCCTTTCTGAAATCTTGGTAAAAAAAATTGTGAACATGTTGAATTTGAATCGACGGAGAGGAGATGGGCGCAGCCCTCGTGATGCTGGCCCCGGGAAAAGTTGAGATCCCTGCCACCTCACTCCCCTACGACCTCAAGGTTATGTAACTGTCTAGGCAGGACCTCAGGACCTGGCCAGCTCATGGCTTTATGTGCAGGCTTAAGGCTCGTACCGTGATCATTCCGCATCTTCTCCATCACATGGCACCTGTGACGTTAGTGCATATGGAATTCATTTCGAGCGCGGAGACGTCATCTTGAGAAACTGACGCTGAAAATGCTGGTGTCAGTTCAGCTTGTCATTTACGGGTCCCCCCTCCTCCCCTGCCCGTTTCAGTTTCAAGACCTTGCCAGTGTGTAGCGTTCTGCGCAGGCTCAAGAGGTCTGTTGGATCATCATTGGTAGATTTGGGGGGAGCATATATGGAATTGTCTGAGCGTGATGAATCCCTCTCCAGCAAACTCAGATTAAACTGTGAAGGACCAGACCCCCTACAACAGGACGGAACTGCTTTGTTCATATGTACCATGCCAACAAACACTTTGTTTGTTCATTTTTACGCGGATACATGAGGTGGTAAGTGGGAAGAGAACCAGTGAGCAAGCGAGCGAGCGAGAGAGAGATAGAGAGACAGACAGACAGACAGACAGACAGACAGGCAGACAGACAGACAGACAGACGAGAGAGCGACAGCGGAGAGAGAAGATACAGAGAGAGAGACAGACAGACAGACAACAGACGAGACAGAACACAGACAGACAGAGACAACAGACAGACAGACAACAGACAGACAGCAGACAGAGAAGCGACAGCGTGAGAAAGAGAGAGATACAGAGAGAGAGACAGACAGATAAACAGAGACACAGAGAGAGAGATGAAAAAGAAGAGAGACAGAGGCAGACAGACACACATACACACACGGAGAGAAATGAACAGACAGAGCGAGATAGACAAGACATACAGACAGACAGAGACAGAGAAAAACAGACAGAGAGACACATACACAGAGAAAGAGACAGACTTCAGACTTCAAACGTGACCTTTTTACCTTATGGCACATGTCATGTATATATATGTGAAAGATTACATAATATGTCACGAGATCAGTAGAATTTCACACAAAGTAACAGTAGTACACACGGCACATGGTGCTCATGTGTAGGATGATGATGCATCGTTCGTTGCGCTCGCACCGATCTGGTTCCGTGCCAAATGTTCACGAGATATATTGTTCACACAGCAAATATTCCCATTACAACTTGCTTACGCTCAAGACATATGCCATAAGGTAGAGGCATACGGTAAACACTTTCAAGGATAAAAAGGAACAGAGAACGCCAGCTAACAACAATTTTCCATTTCAAAACACACGACGTTGCACATTTTCAAAATTCTCTCTCTCTCTCTCTCTCTCTCTCTCTCTCTCTCTCTCTCTCTCTCTCCTCTCTCACTTTCTCAGTGACCTCCTCTCTTCCTTCTCAGTGACCTCCTCTCTCTCTCTCTCTCAGTGACCTCCCTCTCTCTCTCTCTCATGCCCTCTCTCTGTCTCTGTCTCTCTTCTCTCTTCGCACACACACACACCACACACACACACACACACACACACACACACACACACACACACACACACATACAATTCACATCACTCACTCGCCATTTAACAGCATACCAGTTTCAAAAAGGAAAGATCAACGGCGAGATTTCTACAGTAATTCTACCCATCGTGTTTAAGTAACTTTATTTATGTTTGTGTGTGTGCGCGTGTGTACGAGTGTGTGTCTGGTGGTGTTAATCACAAGAATGTATAAAAATGCATAATTCACTCATACTTGTGAAAGTTTTGTGTATGTGTGGTGTGATGCGGTGTATGTATGTGTTATGTGATAGAGAGACGGAGAGAGAAAGACAGACAGACAGAGAGACAGACAGAGAGAGAGAGAAAAACCAGCCAGCCAGACAGAAGAGACAGACAAACAGAGACAGAAAGACAGACAGACGAGACAGAGAGATGGAAGCATTTTTACATTATGACTACTGACAGGAGAACTAGGTAGAGGTCAGAAAGGAGGTCGATACAGACTGTTGTTGCCTTAGTGGGCGTAACTGAACCCAGGTGAGCAGCGTTGTCAACAGAGAGCATGTGACATACTTCAAATACCACTTCTAGAGGACAGGAACTGTCCTTATAAATGACAGAGTCTGACAACGCAATACTTTCTTACTACTTTCTGCCAGTGATACTTATACCGATGCCTCTGGTTCTGTCTACTGCTTAGAGAGAAGGAGGAAAACCCGGCTTGGAGTGGGTTTTTTTTCTTTTTTCTTTTTTTTTCGTCCTAGCGTTAGTTTTTAAATCTCATGTCAGTTTGGCAGCGTCTCTCTCTCTCTCTCTCTCTCTCTCTCTCTCTCTCTCTCTCTCACTCTCTCTCTCTCTATTAGAGCTGAAGGCTGAAAAGCTGCTTTAGGAAACGAGTCAAAGTCCAATTCAATAAAGGTCCACGTTGGTTTAATTCCATCCAGTGTTGGCAGGCGGGTGCCAAAAGAAGACCCAGAAGAAAAGGGGCGCAACTCGCACCTGCTCCACTCAGCCCCAAAGAGAGTGGTTGTCCTTTGAGAGGCAGTGACATGGAAAATGTCGCCCCCTTTTTCAAGCCTCCAGCAACGATTGAAAAGCTGCGCTTTCACACCGGGCCGCTGGTTTCAATAGAGCAGAATGGAGATTCACTGCAATGAAACGTCGGCAGGCTCAATGTTGTGTAAGGTAAGGAACTATTAACGGTCGTAAAAGGCCCCAGGATGTCCATGGACATTCCCCCCAAACGGATTGGGGAACTGTGAAAAGGTGCAAGTCATCGAGATTGAAATTTCAACACTGGCTGCTTGCTAGATCCTGCAAGCTGTTGCTGCTTCACTCGGGTCAGTGATTTAGTGGCGGTGGTGGTGACTGCTAGCTTCGGTTCTTCCGTCACCGACGTCAGCGTTGTTGATGGCCTCAACTTTTATGACGGTTGTGTGGCCAACAGCGTTGGACAGTCCCACTAGTTTTGCCCCTGGAACTTTTATGGTGGTGGGCCCACAGGGGATGGTCGTGTCCTGAGTAGGTTTCCCTTTCCCGGCATGGTGGTTGACAGCCTCAATCGACAAGAGTGAATTGCCTGAGATAGCATCGACAGATGTTTAGGATTGTCCTGGCGGATCGTAAAATAAAAAAAAAAAAGGCACAGTAGAACTCGTCAGGCTTGTACAGCGTTGGGACGGACGGATGGCTCGTGCTTGCTGCCAAACCTGCCCCTGACGCGGCCCGACCTTTTCCCCAGCCAAGCGTGGCAGGCCGGCCTACAGTACTGTATGGATGGCGGTGGGCGACGTTTGAAGCCTTTGTGCTAACGAGGGAAATTAACGTGTGTCGATTACCCCAGGCCTCAAAGGGCCCAGGCCCCCAAGCCCTCAAACAGTCGCCTCCCCCCCCCCCCCCTCCTTCCAATCTCTTGGCGCTTGACGGCGAACTGAAATGAACCCGCCGTCACAGTCAGTTGAGTGAAAAAGCCAATTCTCATCGGCCCCACACATCTTCAGGTTGGGGCCAAGGCTTTTATGCGTCCTCAATGAAAGTCAGTTCTCTGCTCCTCAACACACACACACACACACACACACACACACAGAGAGAGAGAGAGAGAGAGAGAGAGAGAGAGAGAGAGAGAGAGAGAGAGAGAGAGAGAGAGAGAGAGAGAGAGAAAGCAAAGGGGGAGAAGACACGTTCGCTCCCTGCCATTATTTATTTATTATGCTTTTTGCTATTTTTGTCAATATCTCTAAGAAAGAAGAGGTTGGTTGATTTAAACCGGCTGGTGGTGGCAGTTTGTGTATGTGTGATTACATGCATGTGCGGGGTGTGTGGGTGGGTTGTATCCTAAAATTGTTCCAGTTGTTAAAAGACCTGTATGGGTGATAGGTCGAATTAGATCTATTGCGAATACTTCTTACTAGTGTAATGTTCCAACTGCATGGCTCTGTTTTGTTGTCAAAGTATTTTACTGTCACAGTGGGACAAGATATTGAAAGACTTACAAGATTTTTTCTTAAAGTGAATCTTCACGAAGTCTATCGGATTAGAGGGCTAGAGCGTTACACGTTAAACCGCGTGATTTATCGCAGGGACACCGCTCGGGTGGGTCTTCATTGCTGTTTGTATGTATACAGATTTCATGCAATTTGTCGTGTCAATGAGAATGGCGATACTTTTATATAGTATGAATCCCGAATTCTCTTTCACCCTTTCTGTCAGTTTTTCAGCGGGAAATTGTGACCTTACACTATCCTGACTTCGCCGACTCCACCAAGCTTTCTGCAGCCACAATGACGTCTTCGTACGAGAGACAGAAGACAGGGAGCGGAACCCGCTGAAAAGGAATCATTCCAACAAGAGTTATACAGCACACCGAAATAATATTCTGCCGGGAAAAAATAAAAATGGCTATGGCTCTTGTGTCAATGTGACCACTACAATGCTGACTTTGGAAACTACACACTGAAATAAACTAATTATTTCGCCTCTTAACTTGTTAAATACGTTAAATCAAGTTCATATTGCTTAATTAAATCAAGTTCAAGTTCATATTGCTTATAGCCCAACCGACTACTAGAGCCATATCAGGGCTAACGCCACGTCAAACACAACAACCAGTTAAAATATGTTAAATAAACTGGGTCATATGCAAAGGATACCATCGCAGTCGACGTAAAAACAGCACGTCAAAGACGGAGAATTTGTAAAATCTCTCTACATCTTACAAACAGTGTGTTGATTTTTACCTTCATTTGTTTCAGCAAGCCTGTCTTTAAAAATGTTACAGATAATGAAAATGTCCAAATCTCCCTAGCTGAAATATTTAATTAAATTGGAGTGTTTTTCGATTGATCTGAGCTAAAGCTTCTCATTAATCATGAAGTTTAGATGTCAGGCGGACAACGCGTACGGATGGCTAGAATGAAGTTCAGAACAAGTATCACAGCCAATTAACTTGTTGCTTATAGCAGAGAAAAAATATGAATTATTCAGGTTTCAATTAAACGTAGCACACTGTGTCAGCAGATTATTTGTCTGGCAAAAGAATGACCCTTACTCGCCCATATGCAATAAAAAGCGAAACTAAGGACATGAAAACTCTCTTTTCTTGCAGCCCCCATCGAGACAGACAAAGACGTCATGCATCTTTCGTGCCTTCCAAATCAGTCAAGTTTCCAAATCAGTACGAAAGACACAGTGTGCTGCCATACATTTCAGCAGGGGGAGTGGATCAAGACGATTAAGATGCCAGGTATACAAGCAGACAGGGGGGTGGGGCATGGGGAGATCAGGGCCTTAGCTACAAATCCTTCCCTCCGGGTCCCGGCAACTGTTTCCACTTTGCCTGTTGCAGACTCCGGGTTCAGAAAGTAGCACTATTTGCACTCGCACTAAGTCTCTTTGCAGGCAAAACAACACCCGGTTTCAATGCAGCCGGATAAACTCATCATGCCAGAGCAGAGTTCCGACCGTCGTCTTACCGAAACAACAAGCTTCTGTAAGCTGCGTCTCTCACAATTCAAACAATATGCACAGCAAAACAGAGGAGTCTTCACAACGTTCATGCAGTCTGACCATAACTACACGAGCTTTTGAGAAAGCTCAAAATAATATCACAATGTTCAACAACAATAACGACAACAACAACAACAGTAACAACACCAAAAACAATACCAATGAGAACAACAACAATAGTGTATCAGTGTCAGTGTCAGTCCACCGAGTGGTTTTGTGAACCTTAGGGGCCTACCACTACTACCACAGTCTGTTCAACGTGACAGCCAAAACCACTATAGCTCTGTTCTCTTACTGACATCCACACACCAACCTGTCTCCTTGCCTTACTACCTAGCTATACCTCGGGGCTGGCTGTAGATGGGCGCCCACAAACACACTGCCTCCAGCTTACCTTGCAGCTGTTGATGGGCGATTTTATGGGTGGTGGTGTGGTGACAGCGAGGGATTGATGGTGCCAATGGCCCATAGACAGCCCTTGCCTCTACTTGCCGCTTCTATCAAACAGCGGGGAGCCCGCTACACGTCTTCTTCGACTTGCTGCCATTCTAAGCCGCCCCACTCACCCCCCTCCCATCTCTCCCTCTCTCTCTGTTTTCTCTCTTTCCGTCCCATCTCTCTCTCTCACTCACTCCTCTCTTTCTTTCTCTCTCTCTCTCCCTCTCTCTCGTTCTCTCTCTCTCTCTTTCTCTGTCATCTCTCTCTCTGTCTTGCTCGCTCTCTTTCTTTCTCTGTCTCTCTCTGTCACTTCTCTCTCTCTCTCTTTCTCTCTCTCTTTCTCTCTCCCTCTCTCTCTTTCCTTTTCTCTCCCTCTCTCTCTCTCTCTCTTTCTATCTCTCTCACTATCTTCTCTCTTCCCCCCTCTCTCTTTCTCTCGATCTCTTTCTCTCTCTATTCCCCTCCCATCTCTCTCTCTCTCTGTCTCTCTCTCTCTCTGTCCTCTCTCTCTTCTCTCTCTTCTTCCCCCCCCCCCTTTCCCTCGTCGAATCTAAAGTTATCCTTTTCTTTCTTCAGCCACTATTGTTGTCGCCTACCTTGGTGGATTCAGTTATATAAATTCGCGATGGATATAGGTTACGTTCAAGTTATTTGCAAAAAGAGTATTCAAGGACATTACCAATAGGTTCCGGTAGGTCTGTCTTACAGCTTGTCCTTCTTTATTCTAGAGAGAGGCAGACAGACAGACAAACAGACAGAGACAGACAAGAGAGATAGAAGAGACAGAGAAGAAAGAGAGACAGAGACAGACAGACATAGGGAAAAACAGAGACAGACAGAGACAAACAGAGACACAGAGAGAGAGACAGACAGACAAAGACAGAAAACAAACTTGAAAACATAATTATTACTCACAGATAGTGGCAAAAGTTCTCGTGGATATAAGTGCTCGCGATTCGACTGAACAGACAGACAGACAGACAGGCAGGCAGGCAGGTAGACAGACAGGCAGGCAGATAGACAGATTTTTAAATTATAAAGCTAGCAGAGGGAGGGGGGTAAGAGAACATGCCCAAAAGTGCGGAGTGAGCGGTATCGAGGGTGCTACACCTCTGGCCACAAGGCAGAAACGCGAGCCACAAGTGGCTGCCGCCTTGCATACTTCATCCGTGTCACACGGTACATACTGATTTTTAAAATGAAATCATTCTTCTTCTCTACAAAAGAAGGAAAACGAATGAAAGAAAACTGAAAGAAAAAAAAATAAAAGGATAAAAAGAAACGATATACAAGATCAGAAATATAGAAAGAGCGAAAACAGAGAAAGATTGAAATTGATTTGTAAGATTGAAATCGATTTGTGTTCTTTGTGTGTGTTTGATTGTGTGTGTGTGTGTGTGTGTGTGTGTGTGTGTGTGTGGTTGTGTGTGTGTGTGTGTGTGTATGCATACATATGCGTGTGCGCCGTTGATGTGTGCGTGTGTGATTCTATGATGTATGTATGTATGTATGTATGTATGTAATGTATGTATGTATGATATTATGTATGCATGTATGTGCGTGTGTATGTATGTGTGTATGTATGTCTGTCTGTCTGTATGTATGTCTGCACAATTACAATCGTATATAATTTGACATTTATTTTGGACTTATTTGAGTAAACGGAACTGCAAACATAAGTTGTAAAAAATAACGCGCTTGCATGGGTGTTCCTACTTCTCAAACCTGGTAGTATAAATATCTTGTTATTTATTTATTTATTTATCAGCTTCCACTTCGCCAGACAATTATCCTATTACGAACAATGTGGGTATATTGTCTTCATATTACTATTATCACGACGATGGCAACGATGATGATATGAATATCCTCGTATGTATGAGAGCTCTTTTTCAAACGATTGCCGTCAATCTGGTCTGTCACGCCAAAAAAAAAAAAAAAAAGGAAAGATTTTAATATGGCTGGGCCATCTAAAGTCTTCGCCCCTGCCACTTGTTTTCTGTCGATGGCCACCAAAACTAACAAGACAAATTGGCGCACGCAACAAGCCCCAAGCAGCAGGGAAGAGGACTCAAGCCATGGGGATCCTGAGGGATGAACAGATTCCAGTGTCAGGACTTCCACAGATAAAGCACACACACACACACACACACACACACACACACACACACACACACACACACACACACACACACACACACACACACACGCACACGCACAACACACACACACACAACAACAAACAACAAAACACACACACACACACAAACACAAACAAAACACACACACACACACACACACACAACCACACACACACACACACACACACACACAATCCCTCCCAGGTAATATAAAATAATCCCCTTTACTAAATAAAAAAGAAAGAAAGAAAGAAAACGAAAATAAAAGATGCCTCTTAAATCCTGCCTCACTGAAAAAACCTTCTGCCTCAATGAAAAACCTTCTGCCTCACTGAAAACCCTCTGTCTCACTGAAAACCCTATGCCTTCACTGAAAACCCTCTGCCTCGCTGAAAACCCTCTATTTCACTGAAAACCCCCTATTTCACTGAAAACCTACATCTACAGACGCCGACTAATTTTTTCCCCCACTGGAAAGAGGGCAGGGGGTGGAGTCGGGGGGAAAAGGGGGGGGCGGGGGGGGGGGGGGTCAGGAGCTTTTCAGGGCACTAGCTAGGGTGCACATGCAGGCCAGCCCCCACTTTATGTACAGCGGGTTTTGACACGACCATTAGCCTTGTCCGTGCTCCACGTGCAAGGAGCGCGCGCACCGCCTGACCCCATGTTGTAATCTCCTTAAAGGGTAAAGAGATTGAGGCTAGGACAGAGAAGATGTCAGATGGATCTGCTATTATCGTTCTGTGTGTGTGTGTGTGTGGTGTGTGTGTGTGTGTGTGTGTGTGTGTGTGTGTGTGTGTGTGTTGTGTGTGTGTGTGTTGTGGGGGCGGGAGGGTGTATGTGTGTGCGTGTGTGTGGGTGTGTGGTTTTTTTGTGTGTGAGTGTATTGTGTGTGGTGTGTGTGTGTGTGTGTGTGTGTGTGTGTGTGTGTGTGTGTGTGTGTGTGTGTGTGTGTTGTGTCCTTAAATGTCCTTACGAACTGATATAGATTTATTACATTATTTGTAGTGTAGAGTGTGTGTGCGTGCGCGTGCACGTGCGCGCGCGTGGGGGAGGGAGCTAGAGGGAGTTCAGATATAGAAGTAGAGAGGGAGGGAGAAGGAGGAGGAGGAAAAGAGACAGAGACAGAGAGATATAGACAGTGAGACAAACAGAAAGAGACAGAGACGGAAAGAGATAGAGACACAGACAGCTAGAGAAAAACAGACAAAAAGAGACAGCGACAGCGACAGACTGAGAGACAAAGACAGCGTGAAAGAGAGAGGGATGGAGGGAGAGACAAGACAAAGAAAGACAGACAGGCAGACAGGGGAGAGTGAGAGAGAGTGAGAGAGAGACAGAGGGAATATGTTGGATACAAAAGATCTTTTTGCCAGATCTTTACCAAACAAGAATCCAAACTTTACCACAGCACGGTTTAAATGGAATGTTGCGAATGCCTTTCAGTCTGAATGGACACGGTCCATTTAAAGGGTCACGCTGACCAGTTACATGGACATGTTTTCACAAGGATTTCTTGGTCGTTTACAGACAGATTTTTAAGAACACAACAGAAAAACAAAAACACAGAACCAAAACGCCTGTTTGATACAACAAAACAAGACAGGCGCAAATTTTTCGCCATTTTCTCGTACCTAACGAAACGTCAGGGAATGTTCTAAGTTTTTTTTTTCACTTTTTTTTTTATTCTATTCTTGTTATTTTTTGTATACGTCTAACAAAAGCCAGTAGGCCGAAAATTTGCGTCTGTCTTGTTTTAGTAGTTGTATTAATCACGCGTTCTGATTCTATTTTGATGTCTTCAGGTCGATGTTTGCTTGAACACTGGCGTTCATTTTAATTTAGATTTTGATCGATTTAATCAAGCATAGTTTGAGGCAGCCGAAACATGGTTTCTAAGAAGAATGTTGAGAGTTCCGTGGACAGCAAAGAAAACACACAAGACAGTCTTGATGGAGGCAGACACAAGAAGCTAATTGATAAAGATTAGGAAAAGACAAGCAACATTTACAGGACATTTTTATAAGGAAACGGAAATTAAAGCACCTGGTCACAACAGGAAAGCTGGAGGGAAAGAGAACACCAGGTAGACCCAGGGAGAAAATATTGAACGGACTTGCAGGGTGGATGAGGACAGAGAGGATGGAAGATGTACTGGCAGTGACAAGGGATAGATTCGTATGGAGGGCCATGATCGCAAACGTCACGCGGCAGGGCACATGATGATGATGATGATGATGATGATGGTTTGAATGTCTGGGCGAGGAGCCAGTCGATTGCCTCTACACAAGTATAACAAAGATCATAGTTTTCAGGATCATCAGTCCCGCAATACGTGTGCCCAGCTGTATCAACAAGAGACATTGATAGTGTATATCTATAGTCAGGTGTTAGTGTATATCTATATCAGGTGTAGTTTCTATAGTCAGGTGTTAGTGTATATCTATAGTCAGGTGTTAGTGTATATCTATAGTCAGTTTAGGTATACTATAGTCAGGTGTTCATAAATCACCACAATGTTCTGCTTTACCATTTCCTGCCATTTACGATACATGAACATGAAAAAGGAAGATTTTTAGTGTAACTCTACCATCACATTTTCTTTTTCGATCAACCCCCAAATTGTGTGTGTGTGTGTGTGTGTGTGTGTGTGTGTGTGTGTGTGTGTGTGTGTGTGTGTGTGTGTGTGTGCGTGAGTGCGTGCGTGCGTGCGTGTGTGTATGTGTGTGCAGGCGCTTCCTTATCTCTTCTAGATACTTTAGATGCATTTGGGCACGAAAGCAAAATTGTTTTTACCTTTTTTTTTCATTATCATGGTTCTATCATTTTAACTTTACCTCAATCTGTGCCTTAACTGTTAAGCTCCTTCCAGGACGTGACAAAGAAGATTTTCAGAATAGCTTGACCATATTTTTTTTCCTTAAATAATTTTCCCAAATTGTGCTTCTTTGCCCCTTTCTTGGCATTGCGGATGCACTTGGAAGCTGTCGCTTCACGCAGGGCTGGCTTCGCCGGTAACACACCACACACACACACACACACACACACCTCTCTCTCTCCTTTCTCTATGGAGGCTTGAATTTCCCCTTTGCCGTTCACACGCTTCCTCCTCAACGCTTATCCCGACAGCTGAGCTGAACCAAGCGAAAAGAAATGCAGTTCATTTTTCTGTTAAAAAAAAGATTATGGAGGGGAGAGGAAGGAACGGGTGATAGTTAGGCAGTAGGGGGGGGGGGGAGTCTATTCATACTGATCTAAAGTCGTCTGTCAATCTGTCTTCGCTGTTTATGTATGCTGGAACTTTTTAAGACATATGATCATCAAGTTGGGTGAAAACTAACAAGTTCGCTGAGTTGAGACTTGGCCTATTTTCAAGTCTGATGCATAGTTTTGAATGTTGAGTTTCTTGAGACGTCGTCGTAAATTCCATGACACGAATATAGTGTATAGTGATGAAGAGAAAGAGGGAACGTTGTTACATAGTTCGACCGTCTTTGAATCTTGTTCTTTCTTACAAACAAAACTGGAACCCCAACATCAAAGATTATATGTATGTATGATGTATGTATGTATGTATGTATGTATGTATGTATGTATGTATGTATGTATGCATGTGTGTGTGTACGTGTATATATATATATATATATATATATATATATATATATATATATATACACATTTGTGTGTGTGCGTGCGTGCGTGATGATAACAATTATACTAATCTAGAAGACAGACTGAAAAACGAAAAATAAAGACCAAGCAAATACGTTTTCAAAAACAAAACAAAACAACAAAAAAAGAAATATTTCTTTGGTCTGTCTGTCTGTGTTTTTCTATTAATTAATGGCCAAAAGTTGAGAGCCAGTTCACGTGAAAAAGGCACACAGCAGCATCAAGCCACCCCACATCACACCACACCACACCACACCACACCAGACAGTCAGTCACCCAGCCATCAAAGCCGCACCGTGTAAGTGGTGCAATGAAGGTAATGGCGGAGAGGCGGGCACATCACGTTGTTTTTCCCACTGATCTCAGGAAGTCGTTCATCAGTAGCCACTGTGTTGTGCCCTAACCACCATGTCCCATTGATGCTGACTGCGCTCGTCTCAGCTCTCTCACACGGTCTGCCTAGTCGGTTAGGATTGTGATAAATATGCCCCTCCCCCACCCACCCACCCATTTTTTTGCCTGTATATAGAATCTAGTTTTGATTGCGTTGGTAAAGCTGTTGATTAGTGTTAATTGTATTTTACCTGTATTTCGTATTTTTACTGATTCCTTGTTTGTTTCTTTTTTCTTTTTTGGTTTTGTTGTTGTTGTTGTTTTGTTTTTGAAAACTACATCATTGATCACGCTCGATATGCCAGCACTAAAAGTCAAATGGATTTCATCATCATCAGGTGCCTTGCCGCATGGCGTTGGCAATCATGGCCTTCCATCTGTCTCTATCTCTTGTTGCCTTTTCCTAATCTTCCTTATGAATGATCTTCTTGTGTCTGCCTCCATCAAGAGTGTCTCGTTTGTTTTCTTTGCTGTCCATGGAACTCTCGACATTCTTCTAAGAAACCACATCTCGGCTGCCTTAACCTTGTTCTGGCTTTGCTTGTTGACTGTCCACGCCTCACATGGATGTACCATGTAAAAATCCGACTGCTCTTCCTATGGAGAGCTCATCGCCGCAGTGCAGCACCACCTTTTTCGTTTCGTTTTGTTTTACATGCGTGTGTTTATGTTAACCTATAAAAGTGAATTTTGCCACCGAATTTTGACAAGGGCAACTCTTAGTTGTCGTGGGATCTTTAATGTGCGCTGAAGGTATACTGCACACCGGACATCGATTTATTTTGTCTTATACGAAAGACTAGCACCTAGACCATCACTTCAGCGAGAGGGAGAATAATCCATACATTGATCACCTAGACCATCACTTCAGCGAGTGGGAGAATAATCCCTACACTGATTCGTGATTCGAACCCGGTTTTCTCGTGTCCTAAGTAAGCATTTTAACCACTAGGCCAGACAGTCCTCTCCCCCCGTGGGGATGCCGGGGGTTCTTTCAGTATAGATAGTATCCCCATCTTCTGGAAATTCTGTGCAAGAAATGTCCTCTTTTCTGTCACTCTCTTTGTTTCTGCCTTGTTCCTTTGTTTTTGTCATTTTCCTTGTTTGTCATTTCTTCTGTTCCTTTCTTCCTTTGCTTTCTGTCATTTCTTCTCTTCTGTCATTTTCTTTTCTGTCATTTCTTCCTTTGCTTTCTGTCATTTCTTCCTTTGCTTTCTGTCATTTCTTCCTATCAGTTTCTGCCTTGCTGGTCCATACACCTGTGTGTTCGATAAAGTTACGTACTTTTTCTTAGGATTGATGATTGGGTACATGCATTAAGTGCATTTTTGGCTCTAGTAGGTGAGATATGCGGAAACAATTTTCGGTAACTCATGTCCGTTTTTATATGTTTTGGTGTCCTTAGGTATACTTATATTTGTATTCAGGTGTGTTTTTTAAATCCCCTGTGCGATAAATTGTACGGAGCGGTCAACGCCAGGGGCATGTCCTTAGATTATGCGCACGAATGCATTGACATGTGTACTTTATTTTCTTCTCTTTTTTTTTTCCTGTTGAAGTTTTGTACGTTTTGAAACGGTTATAGCCCTGATATGGCTCTACGCAGTCGGCTGGGCTTTAAATAACAATAGCAATAGGCAGTCCATTGACTGTAGCCATCATCACGTTGATTGTGACGGATTGCGGTAATAAGTTCGTTTGTCTATGGCGATGTTACGCTGATTGTGACGGATTGCGGTGATAAGTTAGTTTGTCTATGGTGATGTCACAGCGCTGATCGAGTCATTGTTTCCATGATCAGTGCACACTTCAGCTTGTCTGTGTTGGTGCTGATCGCTCTGATCAAATCCTTTCTATCACTTTGATCTGACCTTTCCGGTCGCCCAGGACTATAAACAAACATCATGAACTGAACTGCTAAAGTCGTTTGAATGAATACTGATTACGTTGATAAAATCGTTAGCTTTCGATCCACCGTTGTGCTGGCGTATCGTTTCGTGCGTGATGAATGATGCAGCGTGCAAATCCAATAATTCTTATCTATTTCTGATCATTTGCTGGTCTGTTTCTCACCCACCCCCACCCCCGCCTGTCTGTGTGCTTTTCTGCCCCGCAGTTTACATTGTTGAAATGTTCAAAATCGATGTTCCGCACCCCGTATATGTATCTATTATTTATTTATTTATTTATTTATTTATTTATTTTATCTATTTATTTATCTATTTATCTGTCCATCTGTTTTGATTTCATTATTACTTTTCTTTTCGTCTAAAACACACATGTGAATAGACGTTAAAAGAAATAGCAAACAAACGAACTCTGAGATCAGCCACATGTTCGACATAGACTGCACTTGTACTATCTATCCCTCAATAACTGGGAACATTTTCATCATGATAAGATAGATAGATACAGATAGAATAGATAGATAGATAGCAGACAGAATAGATAAGATGAAAGATAGAATAGATAAGATGATAGATAGACTGATAGACAGATAAGATAACAGACAACAGAGTATAGATAGATAGACAGATAGTATAGATAGATAGAGGATAAGATAGATAGATAAATAGATAGATAAGACAGACAGATAGATAGGAAGATAGATAAGATAGATAGACAGATAAGATAGATAGACAGACGATAGATAGACACAGATAGGTGGATTGAAGAGGTAGATAGGACATAAAATGCAGGTAAAACTGACCCACAAGAAAATTTTATCGACGATAGAAATAAACCAAAAAACCAAACAACAAAAATTTATACACGAATGAATGAATGGTTAAATAAACGAATAAATAAGTAAAATAAATAAAAACGACAGAATCCTAACCTGACAAAGCCTGCTAGCCCAGCTTCGGGGCGAAGTGGTGGTAAAGCAGCGAAGCAGAACAACATGGCCGTTCACACTCGGCTGACTTGTCTCGAAGGGCCGCTCGACCATAACGGTCACTCGGTTCCAACCGCACGGAAACACATAGAAGACACCCTTTTGGACCCCTCCCTGCGTCCCTCCCTCTCCACTTCCCCATTTCCTTCCTCGCCAATCTCTCTCTCTCTCTTTCCTCTCTCTCTCTTTCTCTCTCTCTCTCTCTTTCTCTCCTCTCTCTCTCTCTCTTTTCTCTCTCCTCTCTTCCTCCTCCTCTCTCTCTCTCTCTCTCTCTCCTCTCCTCTCCTCTCTCTCTCTCTCTCCTTCTCTCTCTCTCTCTCTCTCTCTCTCTCTCTCTCTCTTTCTCTCTCTCTCTCTCTCTCTCCCTCTCTCTCCTCTTTTCTCTAAAACCTTTTTGATGTTGCTTTTGTAATAGTGTCAACCACTCTCCAAGTATTTAAGAAAAGGACGCGTAATGTAGATACGAGTAATGTCCTCTCTGTAATATATGACATAAATTATAAAACCTAATCATAGGTTACACATTTAAAAGTAATGTATCCCCAGAAACACCCTGCCTTCAAAATGGATATTCTACATAGTCTACTCTTTCTCTCCTCTCATCTCTATTCTAACCGTTTTCTCTTTGTATTCAAACTGTATTCACTTTTCACTTGCAGATTTAAAAGCACTTATGTCTACTCCAATCAAATTTACTTTGCCATTTTTCTGTCTGAATGCCGTTCACAAACATTTTCAAGCATAAAAATACAAATGACATAAGTTTTAAGCATTGCCTCCCATCCTCCCCTTTACGTCCTCCTTCATTTATACAGAATTATATTAGATGTAAACTGAGTTACCAAACAAGTGACGATGTAACAGGATTTTACCAAAATATTAGACGACTGTCTAGAGTTACCAAAACTGGCGACTGTCAAATTGCCAAACATATCCTAAACAGATTTACCAGAATTGGACTGTAACTAGTTTATCAACAATTGAATGTCAGATTTATCAAAAATACGACTGTAAGTTTACAAAAGCAGTTACACTGTCATTTACAACAAACTTGTGACACTTAAAGAATTTAAACCAAAATAGTAACCGTAAACGATTTATAAAAAGACTCACAAGTTTGCTGCAGGTATGCAGAATGTACTGCATACTAAAATATAAGCTTGTGAAAACAATTAAACATGGAAATTATGTCACTGTGCCACTGAGCACCAGTTGCAGTTTGCTTTGGGATGTAACCGAGTCTTGTTGACAAAGGAAAAAAGCAAACTCATTTCGACGAAAGAAATGGATTTCTACAACTGAATAACATGATAGCTTACTTGACAAAACGTGAAAAAAATCACAAAAACAACAAAACGAATAAATTTGGCTATGTCATGGTAACTATAAATTCTGGAATATGGTAACAGATGCAGTATATGCATTATATTTGGTTCACACCTGCTATTTGTTTGGAGGAATTTTTTAAAATGTCTGCGATGAACTGGTCATCATGTCTCGATAACTTGTTATGAGTTACGATGAACGATGCTTATCATGGTCTCAATGAACTGTGTTCAGATGGTATTCATCTGTGTTAAACATGCCCGATGAACGTGTCAAGGCCGAAAATTTCCTATAAATGCTGTTATTGATGTCTCCAGAACTGTGTTCATCATGGTCCAGACGAATGGTAACTGGTATACCATGTGTCTTGAATGAAACGGTTATGGTAATGTTTTTGGTTTTCCTTCAAGGAGCATGGCTCATGAAACCAGTTTATTCTGATTTTCGACAAAGACTTATTGATTGTAGATGGCAAAACTGGAATGACCATATACAGACAAGTGGAAGATATGATTTTTATAGAACTGTCATAGATTCTCACAGTGTTAAACCGTACATAAGCCTTGACCTGGATATTAATTTGAAAAAAATAATAGCAAAATTCAGACTTGGTTTATCAAATTTAAAAACCCATCAGTTGAGATACAAGCAACACAGAGAGTCTGATTTGCTCTGTCCCTTATGTATGCAAGCGGAAGAAGACGAAATACATTTTGTCCTGTGTTGTCCAGCTTTAGATGAAATCCGCTCAAGGTTTATCCCTCAAAAGTATTTCAGATGCCCAAATATGTTTAAACTGTGTTTGTTAATGTGTTCAACTCGTTTTGATTATATTAAGAATTTTGGTTTGTTCCTGCTTAAAGCAGTAAAATCAGGGAAATTGCTTTATCGTAATACACAATATATTTTGTTGTTGATTGTTAATCCTATATGATATAATATCTGATTATCTCATTATGTTTATAAGCACCCCTTCAGTAGGGGCTATGGCCTTTCTTGAATAAAATTCTGAAGTCTGAAGTCTGAAGTCTCTCTTTCTCTCTCCTCTCTCTCTCTCTCTCTCTCTCTCTCCCTCCCTCTCTCTCTCTCTCTCTCCCTCTCTCTCTTTTCTCTCTCTCTCTCCAAAACCTGTTTGTTTGTTTTGTTAGTCCAACCACTCTCAGAGTATATGAGGACTAGCGATGTGAGATACCGATGCTATCGTCGGACTCTCTGGGTATGATTGATTCACAATGATTTATCAAAACCTAAGCTAGGCCACCTATTTATAGTACTGTGGCCTCCCCCACACCCTCGCCCCTCGAAATATGGCTTTCTATCTCTGCTTTCCGTCTCCCACTCTCTCTCTCTCTCCCTCTTTTTCCACATTATTCACAACAGTTTTACAGCCTTTGGCTACCGATTTAAACCACTTATGTCTCTCCACATCCACACACCTTCACTCTTCCTTTTTCTGTCTGAATGCTGTTCACAAACATTTTCAAGCGTGAAAATACAAATATGGACATAAGGTTTTAAGCACTGCCCCTCCCCCTCCCTCCCTCTCTCTCTCACGTCCCTCCCCTCTTTTAAACATTACAGAATTATATTGATGACTGTAAACAGATTTACCAAAACATAGTGACGACTGTAAACAGATTTATCAAAACATAGTGACGACTGTAAACAGATTTATCAAAACATAGTGACGACTGTAAACAGATTTACCAAAACATAGTGACGACTGTAAACAGATTTATCAAAACATAGTGATGACTGTAAACAGATTTATCAAAACATAGTGACGACTGTAAACAGATTTACCAAAACATAGTGACGACTGTAAACAGATTTACCAAAACATAGTGACGACTGTAAACAGATTTACCAAAACATAGTGACGACTGTAAACAGATTTATCAAAACATAGTGATGACTGTAAACAGATTTACCAAAACATAGTGACGACTGTAAACAGATTTATCAAAACATAGTGACGACTGTAAACAGATTTATCAAAACATAGTGACGACTGTAAACAGATTTATCAAAACATACTGATGACTGTAAACGGATTTATCAAAGCATACTGACGACTGTAAACAGATTTACCAAAACATAGTGACGACTGTAAACAGATTTACCAAAACATACTGATGACTGTAAACGGATTTATCAAAGCATACTGACGACTGTAAACAGATTTACCAAAACATAGTGACGACTGTAAACAGATCTACCAAAACATAGCGACGACTGTAAACAGATTTACCAAAACATAGTGACGACTGTAAACAGATTTACCAAAACATAGTGATGACCGTAAACAGATTTATCAAACAAGCACTCACAAAGTTTGCATGCGGGTATGTCAGAAATTACTGTGCATATCTAACGATATACAGCATCGGAAGAAACAAGTTGACATGTAAATTATGTCACTGTGCCACTGAGTACCAAGTGCATCTTGCTTTGGGATGTGACCCGAGTCTTGTTGATCAAAGGAAAAATAAAAATCTCATTCTACGAAAGAAACTGGGACTTTCCTACAACTGAACTACACATGACTAAGCTTTTCTCGACAGGAAACGTGAAAAAAACACAAAAACAAAACAAAAACGAAACAAAAATCTTGGCTATGTTCATGTGTAACTATAAATGTCTGAATATGGTAACAGATGTTTCGTATGTGCGTTATTTTTGGTTCATCACCTGCTATGTGTTTGGAGGAAATTTGTTTAAAATGTCTCGATGAACTGTGTTCATCATGTTCTCGATAAACTGTGTTCATGTTCTCGATGAACTGTGTTCAGCATGGTCTCAATGAACTGTGTTCAGCATGGTTTCGATGAACTGTGTTCATGTTTCGATGAACTGTGTTTCACGGTCTCCATGAACTGTGTTCATCATGTCTCGATGAACTGTGTTCATCATGGTCTCAATGAACTGTGTCTTCTCGATGAACTGTGTTCATCATGGTCTCAATGAACTGTGTTCATTCTCGATGAACTGTGTTCAGCATGGTCTCAATGACTGTGTCCATCGGGTCTCGATCAACTGTGTTCATGTTCTCGATCAACTGTGTTCAAGGTCCGATGTCTCGATGAACTGTGTTCATTGTGGTCTCCATGAACTGTGTTCATCATGGTCCGACGAACTGTGTTCATGGGTTCCAGTACATCTATGGCTAAGTTGATGTATGTTTTGTGGATTCACATCCCTTCATAAGGAGCAATGGTCTACATGGGAAAACAACAATCATGATTCTGACCCTGATTCCCTACATTCACCACACTACTGAAAGATTACATGGCTTACACAATCACGGAATTTAACCTCTGTCTGCACTTTCCCTTTCCTTACCCCCTCTCTCCACTCTGTCTTCACAAATTGCTTTCTCCCGTTGGGTGGGTGGGGGGTGGGGGGGTTGGGAGGGGGTACTGCAGGTGCAGAAATTACGGTCCTCTCTTGTTTTGGGACCACAGGAGTTATCTAGTTTGCTTTTACGTAGTTAGGGGTCCCTCTGTCCCGTCATGCTCGCTTTCTCTCACGTAATTCTGTCCTATTTCCGACTTACAAATCATTCCTCTGTATTTTTTTTTTTCCAAATTCTCTCCTCAGCTCCCCACAGACGGAGTATGACCGCCTTTAAGGTTGGATAAAGAACGGTCCTAAACGCCAAAACCCGCTCCCTCTGCTACGTAAAACAGGTTTGTATGAATTTATATGCGTAGATAGGGAGTGCTCGCTGAAGCTTTAACCCGCGTAAGAAGAAGGTGTAAGAAGAACATGAGAAGAAAAAAAAACGCTCTACAGTGCTGCTCTCTTTCTCCGAGTCTTTCCTGCATCCTATCGCCGATCCTCTCCACCCCACTCCCCTCTCTCTCTCTCTCTCACAAACACACACACACACACACAAGTAGAGAGAGAGAGAAGTAGAGAGTGAGAAGGAGAGAGAGAGCTAGAGAGTGAGGAGAGGGAGAGAGAGGAGGAGAGAGAGAGAGAGTGAGGGAGAGAGAGAGAGAGAGGAGAGGAGAGAGAGGAGGAGATGAGGAGGGAGAGAGAGAGAGGAGGAGATGAGAGAGAGAGAGAGAGAGGGAAGAGAGAGAGAGGAGGAGAGAGAGAAGAGAGAGAGTGAGGGAGGGAGAGAGAGAGAGAGGAGGTGAGGAGGAGAGAGAGAGAGAGAGGAGGGAGAGAGAGGGGAAGAGAGAGAGAGAGAGAGGAGAGAGAGAGAGAGAGAGGAGAGAGAGTGAGGGAGAGAGAGAGAGAGAGAGAGAGGGAGAGAGAGAGGAGAGATGAGGCGAGAGAGAGAGTGGAGAGAGAGAGAGAGCGGAGGAATACTATCGCTATTACTCGAGAATGACAAGACCAGTGCAATCACTGTTTCTGGCCACTTATCGTCGAAAAAAATCCGCCAACAGAAGAATCCGTTTCTTTACTGAAAATGATAAAAAAAAAAATGAAAAAAAAATCCCAACAGGACATAGCGCTTAATTAAGCAATGCGCAACTCATCCAACGGTGTACACCCCACAAGCCAGCCCCCCTGACAGATCAGGCCTTACACTGCACATGTTGTTGCCTCATGTCACAGAGGCCTCACAGTTCCAGCAACTACACACCAAACACCCGCCTCCTCCCTCTTCGCCCTCCCCCCTCCCTCCCCCCCTACCCACGATCCCACTTTTTGCTACAACTCGGTAACAAAATATGACAAACTAATATGCAGGCCCATAAAACAGCCCAGGAACCTTCACTCCCAAAAAGTCTTGTTCCCAGCAGACCTAGGGCACAAGCATCAATCAAGACAGTTGTTACCCAGTTTTCGTGGAGTCTATATAATAATAGCCTTTCCATCCTTACAAGCCAAAGGTAGGCCAAAGAAAGTAGGTAGTTGTTCACACTTCTTCTTTACAACACCCCACCCCCACCCACCACCCCACCACCACCCAGTTCAGGCCACATTCCCCCCCCCCCCAAACACCTACCCCCACTAAATAAGTGGCAAAAAGTTATGAATTCCACGCTGCTGGCTCTTCACAGACACCCCATTTCCCCCCCCCCCCCCCAAAAAAAATCATACCGCCTCCTACCCTCCTTCCTCTTTTCAAAAAAAAAAAATCTTCCTCCTCAAGCTTCAGCTCCTCTTCCCCTCCTCCCAACAGCTGCCAGTCAGCGGCCGTGCACTTGATATGTCGAGTTGCTCTTTGAAGTTCAATCTCTGCCAAAACCTTTGAAATTACCGCTGGCTAGATTTCATCAACTCCAACATTTAAGATGGTATCTTTGAAATATTCCTAAAAGAGCCAGATGAGTTTTTTTGAAGAGTTGAAAGAGCGATTGACTTAGAGGCTATCTCAAAGAAGGGGGGGGGGGGGGGAGGGGAAGGTGTGGGGGGTGGGGTTAGGGAGGTAGGGAGGGGGATGCAAGGAGAAGACCTCTCCTCCTTACTTAAGAACAAACTGGAATTGTTTTAACATTATTGAAGAAGATCTGGAGGACAGGGGCCCTGAGATCAGTGAGGAGAGAAGTCCACAATAAATGATCTGTCTTCTCTCTCTCCTCTCTCTCTCTCTCTCTCTCTCTCTCTCTCTCTCTCCTCTCTCTCTCTCTCTCTCTCTCTCTCTCTCTCTCTATCTGTCTGTCTGTCTGTTGGCCAGTTCGTCTGGCTGCCCATGTGGCGATACGTATGTGTGTTGTCTGCACCAATTACCCTGACACGCTATTCTGCCAATCCTGGAATCAGTTAGTTGCTTTAAGATTTCAGTCGTGATTAAAAACAAGATGGTTGTGTTGTACTAAGAAGGTACACATTTTCCAGTAAAAAGATACACGCAAAATACAATTCTACGCTGAAGAAGAAAAATAAGTAATCATGAGAAAAAAAATTAGATTAAACTGAAATATTATGAAACGAGGCAAAGCTATTTCCTTTCTAATGGTTTGCACGTAAATGTTTTGCACGTACAAACACAACATACAATGCTCTCTCTCTCTCTCCTCTCTCTCTCTCTCTCTCTCTCTCTCTCTTCTCTCTCTCTCTATCTCTCTCTTTCTCTCTCTCTCTATCTCTCTCTTTCTCTCTCTCTCTGTATATATGTATGACGATGATGATGATGATGATTCAATTCCAGATCGAAATTTTCACACACACACACACACACACACACACACACACACACACACACACACACACAACACACACACACACACACACACACACACACACACACACACACACACCACACACACACTCACCAACATGCAGCAGGTTTCCAGACGTGCAGCGAGCAAGCAAGCAAGCAAGGAACCAAGCAAGCGACAGCGAGCGAGCAGCAGTCACGTTCTTAAGCTAATGACGCACGCAACACGGACAGGCTCGCGCACTGCTGCACTGCTGCGCTGAGCAGTTTCGGCCGTCCCAAGTCAGAGGGCGAACAGCGGGGGGAAGAGAGAGGCGAGGGTGGAAGGGGGGAGGGAAAAGAAGGGAAGATGGGGTGGGGGTAGAGGGGGGGACCCATCATGGAAGCAGGAGAAAACCACGCCCCACTCCCCTCCCTGATCGATCAGCTAGACAATCGCTGTCCCCACCTCCTCCCCATTCCCCACCCTCACCCCCCTTCTCCTACTGTCTGGCCTGCCAACTGCCGCTTTCTACTGGTGGCAGGCCCAATAGAATGAACTTACTTATCTACCTGTCTGTGGAGGTCCCATATAATACCAATATGATACGTGTGTGTGTGTGTGATTATGCACCTTTTGTTCGACTGAATATGTGTCAACAAAACTTTTTTCCTGCTTTGTACAATTTTTTTTTTGGGGGGGGGGGGGGGGGGGGGATTCATTTTAAACAAGAAATACATGCAAATGGCATAGCAATATTTTTTCCGAACTTTTCAAACAATAATACATACAAATGGTATAGCAGTATTTTTTCCCTCAATATTGAAGAGAGACAGAGACAGACAGACAGACAGACAGAGAAGCGTGGGTGTCTATGTGTGAGTGTATGTGTGTGTACGTGTGTGTGTGTGTCTGTCTGTCTGCCTGTGTGTTTGTGTGAGTGTGTCTAAGTGCGTAAATTGAACAAGCAAATTCGTGTGAATGTGTGTAATTACCATTGATTATTTCAGACATGTTTTGGGCACTGCAATTACATATCAACACAATTTGAACTCGATACAATAATTGTCCAGATGAACTGAGAAAATAGTGGGTTTTTTTCTTCTTTTAAATGTGCAACAAATATCACGAGACAAGAAACTTTCAGAAATTCTTGTCAAAAGTCTGTTATTATCGTTATCATCATTATTGCTTTTATCATTATTTTACTGGGTTTGTTGTTGTTTTTTTTATCATTCGTAGCAGTGTTCTGTATCTTAGTATTATATAGGTCTAAATACGTATAAAAGACATATTTTGCTCGACCTCTAGATTTTTAAGCAGTTCTTTTACAGGATTAATATGTGAATTATCAATAAATAAGTAAACATTCAATTTCGAAGCATATTATCAGTCCCATGCATTATATCATCATCATTTACTTGTATTGTTATCATCGTTTACTAACAGTATTATTAATGTTTACAATTACTGTCGTTATTATTATTATTATCGTTATTATTATTATTATAATTATTATTATATTGTCATTATTATTATTATCATTTATCATTACATTATTATTATCATTATTATTACTATTATTGTTATTATTTCGTTGTTATGTTGTTGTCACTGTCATTATCTAATTACTATTATTACATGTCATTATTTAATTACTTCCTATGTTTATTCATATTTCATGTAATTCATTACACACTCTAATAATAATTAACGGAATTGTCAAATTTATAAACACACCGTTAGCAATCGTTCTATAGGCCAAGTCTGCAAATTCTTCCGTCCTCATTCATACCCAAGTTGCTGATAACCATAATATGTGATTTCATAGCAATACGAATTATTGCTGTTATTTTTCTACTGCTAATGCTCCTTCAAGTAAGACTGGCTGAACTGAGAAAGAACTGTACCAAAAGAAAGCATTTTTGTTATGATATTCTGTAATTTGCTATTATCACTTGTAAAAATGAAACAAATAAATTAATAAACAATTTGAAAATAATGTTTCTAAGCAGTACATCTCTCTCTCTCTCTCTCTCTCTCTCTCTCTCTCTCTCTCTCTCTCTCTCTCTCTCTCTCTCTCTCTCTCTCAAATACGACTTATTTCAATCATTTCGTTAACTTTCTTTTGGGGAAAGGTAAATCGCATCTAATCCTGTATTATCGTTTTCATTTTCAACAATTTTCCAAAGAAATATGCTGCAAGTGGAAAGTGTTTTTTGTTTTAATTCATAAGTTTATTTGTCTATTTACCTTTTTCTTTTTTTTTTACCGTTTATTCTTTAATACGTTTGTATCTGACAACAAATCAGATTCGCCGATATTTATTTATTCATTTATTTATTTATTCATTTATTTTGAGAGAGATACCAATATCAATGATCAACATAAAAAAGCACGTCACGCTCTGAAATGAAATATCTAGCGATGAAATGAAATCTTCAGCCCAGTATTTCTGACAAACACAACCAAATTATTATGATGACATACGATTTGCAAACGTCCAAGTTTCTATCCATCAGTCCCCCATTTCTTTGTTTTTATTTTTTTTTCTTTCTTTCTTTTTTTCTTTCTTTTTTTTTCCTAACTGACCACTAGCATGTAAAATGTTTGACTCAAAATATGACAGGTTGAAAAAAAATCGTCACACTGGTGTTCAATGGCTGGGGAAGGGAGGAGAAACGTACGTTAACTGTACTGGTTTCTTTCTTTCTTTTATCTCTTTCTTTCTTTCTTTCTTCTCTTTTTTTCTTTCTTTCTTTCTTTTTTTCTTTCTTTCTTTCTTTTTTTTCTTTTTTCTTTTCTTTTTATTTATTTATTTACCTATGTATTTGTTTATATTTATTAACTTATTTATTTTACTTATTTACTTATTTATGTATTTATTTATTTATGTTTTTTGTTTATTTGTTTTTTTGGGTTTTTTTTATTTACCCATTCATTTATGACTAATTCATTCATTTATTATCTTGGCAGTGTTGGTGCTGCTATACAGAAAACCAAACTTACCCTCATTTTGCCATTTGAAGAAACCGTCTGCAGTGGACGCAACAAAAGGCACAAAGCTTGACGTCAAAAATAATTTTCATTACAGGTAATTGTAATTCATGATTGTTGGTGTTGATGTGTCCTCTACGTTCCATAAAACTGTTGACTTTCACCGTTAGTTTGCCTTCATCCTACAGTGCAATGTGCATAGAGCTCACAACAGGTGGGGAATGGGCGCTTTATACATTACGGTATCCGTTAATGCGATTCTGTCGTTTCCATATGGATAGAAGGAATCATTCGTTGTATTATGGGATTCTCTCCCTTCTTGCTCTTCTTTTGGAGAGAAGGGCTCATTTTCATTTGTTGTCTTTGTAGTGCGGGATTCTTCTTCTTCTTCTTCTTCTTTTTTCTTCTTCGTCTTCTTCTTTTTCTTCTTCTTCTTCTTCTTTTTCTTTTTCTTCTTCTTCTTTTTCTTCTTTTTCTTCTTCTTCTTCTTTTCTTTCTTCTTCTTTTTCTTTATAGAAGGAAATATTTTCATTCCTGTATGTATTATGGGATTCTTTCTCTTCCTCTTCTTTCAGATAAAATGAATTATTTTCATTCGTTGTCTTTGTAGTACGGGATTCTTCTTCTTTTCTTCTTCTTCTTCTTCTTCTTTATAGAAGAAATTATTTTCATTCCTGTATGTATTACGGCATTCTTCTCTTTTTCTTCCGTTGGATAGAAGGAATCATTTTCATTCGTATTCTCTGTATCATGGGATTCTTCCTCTTTCCTTCTTTCGGATAGAAGGAATTATTTTCATTCGTATTACGTATGATGAAATTCTCCTCTTTCCTTTTCTTTCGGATGAGAGGAATTATTTCCATTTATACATCCTTTGTATTATGCGATTCTTTCTCTTCCTCTTCTTTTAGATAGAAGAAACTGAATTATCTTCATTTGTATATTCTTTGTATTATGCGATTCTTCCCCTTCGTCTTCTTTTGGATAGAAGGAATTAAATTATTTTCATTTGTGTATTCTTTGTATTATGCGATTCTTTCTCTTCCTGTTCTTTTGGATTTAAGGAACTAAATAATCTTCATTTGTATATTCTTTGTATTATGGGATTCTTCATCTTCCTCTTCTTTTGGATAGAAGGAATTGCATTAGTTTCATCAGTATATTCTTTGTATTATGTCATTCTTCCTCTCCCTACTCTTCTGGATAAGAGGAACTACCATGTGTATCAAGGGATTCTTCCTCTTCCTCTTCTTCTGGATGGAAGGAATCACAGTCACAGCAACAATGAATCATTTCTAATACCAGTAAAACTGCAAGGAATCACCGTCACAGCAACAATGAATCATTTCTAATACCAGTAAAACTGCAAGGAATCACCGTCACAGCAACAATGAATCATTTCTAATACCAGTAAAACTGCAAGGAATCACCGTCACAGCAACAATGAATCATTTCTAATACCAGTAAAACTGCAAGCAATCACCGTCACAGCAACAATGAATCATTTCTAATACCAGTAAAACTGCAAGGAATCACCGTCACAGCAACAATGAATCATTTCTAATACCAGTAAAACTGCAAGCAATCACCGTCACAGCAACAATGAATCATTTCTAATGCCAGTAGAACTGCACAGTTATATACAGCGCAGTTAGAAGAAGAAATCAGACGGCCACTTGTTATAAATACGAAACGAGAGAGAGAGAGAGAGAGAGAGACAGACAGACAGACAGACAGACAGACAGACAGACAGAGACAGAGACAGAGAGACAGAGAGAGACAGAGAGAGAACAACAGAATCTCTGTGAAGGCAACAGAATGTTTGTATAAAAAATGTACACAGATAATATCAATAAGTAAAAGAAAGAACAAAACAAAACAAAACAAAACAGAAAGAAAGAAAAAAATATGGAAGAAATAAATAAACTTGAATAAAAAACACAAAAATACAAACAAACAAACAAAAACCAGACACACTCATACACATCACATACAGTAAACGAGAAAGAACGAAAAGAAGAGAAACACACTTTTATTTCAGAGGGCAATGGCATAAAGAATAAATGCTGTTTTCATCGAACCCTCGCCAGTTCAGAGCCTACATTAGCGCAACTACACTGTAATGCCCATGGGTGGTCCATACAACTACAAATGAATGATAACAGCAGAACGACATCAAACTAACACAAAACTGGAATATCAGAAGCACCGAGATAGAAAGGGTGACAGGGACGGAGGAGGGAGGGAATCAGAATCACAATCAGCAATTCATTGAAAAAAAGACCAAAGCCCTATTTGAAGGGATGTGCACATATCATAAACACTATCGAAACACAAAATTTAAGTGTACTATAGAGCTGCTCTTTGATGATATATACTTCAAACATTAAACTCACTATGGCTCACAGAGTCATTCTTCAAAACGATGGAGTAAGAATATGTAAACTGATAGCAACAGCCGTACATTTACAGATAGTAACTTTAGGACAAGGCATTTTTTTTCATCTGTTAAGAGCTTTATAGATGTATGTCGCCGGCTTTCTAACAGTACGTTCATTTGTTTGAAGCCCTGAGTATGATCAGTCTGAAATTATCTGGATTATGATAGTACTTGGACTGGCCAGCCACACCCGACGCTGTACCAGAATGAACACCTAGAGCGCAACTCCATAGTTTTCCGAGACTGAAGGATGCCTATATATATATATGGGCTGAAATAACTTACGTCTCAAATTTTCAATGGCTGGACATTATGGAATAAAGCGAATTTCATTTTCGGTGATGTTTTCACATAATGGACATTTGCTGCCTCTTCGCTGTGTCTCACTTGTCTCAAAATGTGTGCTGAAGAGGGAGAGGAAGAGAAAGAGACAGACAGACAGACAGACAGAGCGAAATATTACAAAATATAAGAACTTTCACCATCACCATTATCATTGATTCTGCTACTAATAAAGAAAAAAAAACCTTAGTTCCACGAATACACAAACACACAAGAAAATGTAATTTCTTACAAAAAATTATTATACACCAGAACATTGGTCATCTAACAGTACTACAGACCGAATGACTTACATAAAATGTGATACTGTATAGCTGTAATGCACCGTACATTAGAGAATATAACAGTTGAATGTTGCCGT
>JAPXFY010000013.1:25784160-25796660 GCA_030674185.1 Monoplex corrugatus
ATAATATCATACAATTATAAAGTATTATAATTTGCGTCAGATTACTGCTTACTTTGTTACAACTTGCACAGTCCTGCATTAGTTTTAAATGGTTGATAGCATTCTCAGGATTTACACTTGTGTTGATAGCATTCTAGGGTTTTACACTTGTGTTGATAGCATTCTCAGGTTTTAACAACTTGTTGTGTTGATAGCATTCTGTTTTACACTTTGTGTTGATTACACTTGTGTTGATAGCATTCTAGGTTTTACACTTGTGTTTGACATTAGCATTCTCAGGCTTTACACTTGTGTTGATAGCATTCTCAGGTTTTACACTTGTGTTGATAGCATTCTAGGGTTTTACACTTGTGTTGATAGCATTCTCAGGCTTTACACTTGTGTTGATAGCATTCTCAGGCTTTACACTTGTGTTGATAGCATTCTAGGGTTTTACACTTGTGTTGATAGCATTCTCAGGCTTTACACTTGTGTTGATAGCATTCTCAGGCTTTACACTTGTGTTGATAGCATTCTCAGGCTTTACACTTGAGTTGATAGCATTCTAGGGTTTTACACTTGTGTTGATAGCATTCTCAGGCTTTACACTTGTGTTGATAGCATTCTCAGGTTTTACACTTGTCTGTGACATATGACACATTGCACGAACAAATATTTATTTGTAATTCTGCCATATCATCGCGTCTTTTTTCTTTTCTTCATATCACTCTCACAAAAAACTACCGTGATATATATTTTTTTTGCTTTAACGTTCGCCAATAATTTAAACATTACCTATTTTGACTTGAATAACATTTTGTTTAAACTGTGTTGTCATGGGTGCTACATTACCCTGTTTTATCTTAACAATTTCCTTCTTTCAGCGATAATAATAGACCCTCTTATAATTGTTATTGTCAACATCACCATCATCATCCTTATTATTATAATTATCATCATTATCAACATTATCATCTTTGCCATTTCTGACTTTGATCACCTATTACCACTGATGACGGTATAATCTTTTTCTATACAGTGAGGTGTGAAGGATTAAAGACTTTTGTCGGGGTCAGTGTAAGGAGGGCTGTGTCCATCTCCTCTCCCTTGCTGATTTAACTTCCCCGCCCCGAAATACAACACATCTCTGTCCATCCGAAAATAAAACTTACACCGCTCTTCGCCAATGTTTAGCAATTCATCTCTTTTTGAAAACAACGAAAATAACTGACTCCTTTCTCGTTCAAAATGCTTTGAGTATTCATAAATAAGCCAGAGAACGGATTTCGCAGCGTTTATGGGTGGAACTGTATCAAATATGGGCCATAACTTATTTACAATCCCATATCGATAATATTAGACTTTGAATGAGCATGATTCAATATGGTCATCACTGTGGCCAAACCATTAAAAACTAAAATGAAAACATATAGCCTACTACCACTGACACAGCTTTCAGTTAGTCAAGTTGGTTATTAATCTGTTTATTCAGATCGATTCTCACCAAGCTTTATCAGTTAGACGGTTACTTAGTTATCTATTTATTCAAATCGATTTTTTCATCAACCTTTATCAGCCAGTCAGTCAGTTAGTTATCTATTTATTCAAATCGATTTTCACCAAACTTTATCTTGTCGTCAGTTATCTATTCATTCAAATCGATTTTTAAAAATCTTTATCAGTTAGTTAGTTATTTATTCAGATCGATGATCACCAAACTTTCTCAGTCAGTCAATCAGTTAGACCTATCAATTCATTTAAACTGATGTCACAACATTTTATCTGTTAGTTAAGTCATATATTCATTCAGATCGATTTTCACCAGACTTTACCAGCTACTGTTTGTTAATTATCTATCTGTTCAGATCGATTTTCACCAGACTTTACCAGCTACTGTTTGTTAATTATCTATCTGTTCAGATCGATTTTCACCAGACTTTACCAGCTACTGTTTGTTAATTATCTATCTGTTCAGATCGATTTTCACCAGACTTTATCAGCTAGTTAGTTTGTTAATTATCTATCTGTTCAGATCGATTTTCACCAGACTTTATCAGCTAGTTAGTTTGTTAATTATCTCTGTTCAGATCGATTTTCACCAGACTTTATCAGCTAGTTAGTTTGTTAATTATCTATCTGTTCAGATCGATTTTCACCAGACTTTATCAGCTAGTTAGTTTGTTAATTATCTATCTGTTCAGATCGATTTTCACCAGACTTTATCAGCTAGTTAGCTTGTTAATTATCTATCTGTTCAGATCGATTTTCACCAGACTTTATCAGCTAGTTAGTTTGTTAATTATCTATCTGTTCAGATCGATTTTCACCAGACTTTATCAGCTAGTTAGTTTGTTAATTATCTCTGTTCAGACCGATTTTCACCAGACTTTATCAGCTAGTTTGTTAATTATCTATCTGTTCAGATCGATTTTCACCGAGCGTTCTCAGTTGGTAACGGTGCTGCCTTATAACTTATCTGGATCAATGTGGTCAGAATGACAATGGGCATTT
This sequence comes from Monoplex corrugatus, assembly GCA_030674185.1. NCBI lineage: Eukaryota > Metazoa > Mollusca > Gastropoda > Littorinimorpha > Ranellidae > Monoplex > Monoplex corrugatus. Next base: position 25,786,651 of record JAPXFY010000013.1, read on the forward strand.
TATAGGCAGATCTTTACTACCACATGCAGGTCATAAGTACACTGTTTACCACACCTGTGGACTAACAACTGTGTAGATGTACTTAAGTGTAGGGTCAGCTTCTAAAATCACAACATAGCAAAATCAACTAACTGTGCCTGAAAGGAAAAGGACCTTGCTGATCTGAACTTTTATTTCTCTTGTATTTTCTGTTAGTTTGACTATCTCCTCTTTTGCCTGTTGATTTGGCTTTTTGTTTCTCCTGTATTCTCTGTCATTTGACTTTTTATGACTTTATGACTTTTTGTCTCTCTGTAGTCTCTGTCAGTTTGACTTTTTATGACTTTTGACTTTTTGTCTCTCCTGTAGTCTCTGTCAGTTTGACTTTTTATGACTTTATGACTTTTTGTCTCTCCTGTATTCTCTGTCAATTTGACTTTTTGTCTCTCCTGTATTCTCTGTCAGTTTGAATATTTACCTTACCTGTTTCCGCTGTCGATTTGACTTTTTGTCTCTCCTGTTTTTCTCAACCTAATGCGACATTGTATTTTACTGTTTAATATTTCGAACCAAATGATATCACACCATTTAGCTCTGCAGGTTGAAATCTTCCATAACAATGAAGTTCTGTCAAATTATCTGCCAGTACTTTAAAAATTTATCTCGACATACATCTCATATAACACATGCTTCCCACACACTTAACAGCGACACTTATTTAGCATCATACTGTTCAAGACACTCTTTATCCCCCACAAGCCTTCCGAATCAATTAGAGAAATAACAAAAGGAAACTGACGAAAATATGAATGATAAACGACCTGACGGAAAGTATGCAAACAAATGATTCAACGAAACTGGTAGATCTAGAGATCGAAGAGAAAGAAAATAAGACGGCTTCGGAGACCTGGCCTCGCAAAGCGATATGACACCTGACAGTAGAAAAAGGAAAAGAATACTAGAATCTTGTCAGCAAACAAATTGACAGACACAGAGAGAGAGAGAGAGAGAGAGAGAGAGAGAGAGAGAGAGAGAGAGAGAGAGAGAGAGAGAGAGAGAGAGAGACGTCATACAGTGGGTTCTGGTGAATTAAAATACAAACTTGAAACTGAAAAAATATAGGCCTGGAAAGAATGATCTTTCAATTTAAAAAAAAAGCAAACTGAAACCAGGGTGTCTATGAAATTTTTCTCCACCAGAACAAGACTTAGCCTATACACATGTGACATATGGATCACTAAGCGAGACACACCCTGAACGACAAGGGGGGGAAAAAAAACTTGATGCATAGACAAGAAACTGACAACTCATGGAAAATAATATCCTGAAGCGGAGTTGTTCAATCAATTCAAGATTTCAACCGACCCTAACAAAAGTTGTCGTCAATTACTCGTGTACCTGTTGGCAAGCCGTGGGCGGGAAGATGTGAGAAAAGATAGGAGAAAATAGAAGAGGTAATTGCGGCAGCCCCTGACAAACTACACAACCACACCTCGTACATTGTGGTGAGGTAGACAACATCTCTTTCCCCATTCCAAAGCAGTCAAGCTTACAGCTCGTTCCACCCGCACGATCAAAAAGCTAACAGGTAGACTGGGGGGGACTACCATTAGCTAGGTAACAGGAGTAACAGGCACGACAAGACAGGACCAGTTACCTTGCTTGGAGCAGCCACTTGCTTGCGTCGCCACGAAGTGGAACGAGTGACAGGATGAAAACGCTGCGGTCTACTGCCAACTGTGTTGTTGCCTCTCCTCTCTCTCTCTCTCTCTATCTCTGTGCTTCTCATTCTTGCCGCCTTGGCCTCGAAGTGTTTGTCGTCTGCGTGGAGGGTATGCAAGAGTTGCCTCCCTCACCTTGCAGTGTTTCCGGTGTTGCGCACTTTGCTGCACTGACTGAGCTGGAGAGCTGGGTCGTGGCTTTATGAAGGCGCTGTGTTCCTGTCCCCAAACTTGAAGATGGGAGAGCGGCGTTGCCGAGTCCCACGATAAAATTTATCTGATGAACGCCAAGCCTTGTGCCCTGAGGCATGGAAGGATGGGGGGGGGGGGAACACTTTTCTTCTCCTTCGCCATGCCTATCTCTACATCAGGCCCTACAGGTTGACGTGGCCCGGACAGGGAGGTAGTGAATCCCTGCCACTGGTCTGAATATAATAATGTCGACCTGTTCACAACCAATGACACATCGCCACAACTCCACCACGTATTTATATGCAATGATGGTGTCGACTGTTCTTCTATGTTAATGAGCGATTCACATGAGTATGAATCAGTGATTATCCTTTGCATTCTAATTAGGCAGAAGACAGCTGGGGGAGGGGAGGGGGAGAGGTTTGGGATGAGAAAGAGATACGACTGAAATGAAAAGAGAAGGAGGGGGATGGGGTGTACGATTAAAACAAGAGAATAACGGGAAGGGGGTACGGTTGGAAAAAATGGGGGAGGGGAGGGGGTTACGGTTGAAAAAGGAGAATAATTTGATCACGCGAATATCACTCATAACAGCCGGGAGCCTGAACAATGCTGACAGACGGTTGACAGTTTATTGACATCCACACTGCCTCCATTTGACGTGTCATTTGAACGCAGCGCCTTCCTAAAGAGCTGGCCTAAACATTAAGATGTCATCACACGTGGCAAGCTGGCCACACTGACTATCCCTCCGTCCTCTCACAAGTTTTTGTCCTAACCCCCCCCCCCCCCCCCCCACCCACACACACACCTTGTCCTATGCACTTCTTCCACATAAAGCGTCGCCATATCTTTATGTCAGGCGCCACACAAACGGTTTTAACGGCCATATTTGATGTGTCACACACATTGTCAGTGAGCGTTAAAAAAAAAAAATAATAAGCTGGCCCAATCAGGGTCATGCAGGCCTGCGTTGATTGAGTTCACTTCAACAGATGACTGTGCTGTCCAAAACACCGGCACAGACAGCATTATTGTACAGGGTATTAAAACACAGACATTGCACTGTGATCTAAGATGTTATTATATATTGTGTTGTGTGAATTTAATACAGACTGCTGTGGTATCTAAAGCGTAATTATGGACTATAGTTCAATTTGGTACAAAATCATACGAAAATCAGGTTCATTTCAGAGTACTTCAATATCTTTAAAACAGAAAATGAGAAGTAGGTGAAAGTGAAAAAAATCTTGAAAGTGGTTAAAAAACAACAACAAAAAAACAAAAAAACATTTGCTGTTAAACAATTTCAAACAGCATTGATGTCCAAACCATATCAAATACAAGTTACTGTGGCATGAAAAGCGCATATAACAGCAGCACAGAAAGACAGTCACATCTAAACAATATATGAACAGAAAATCCATGTAAGCTCCTCTAGCAGCCTCCTCCCAGAGAGCAGCAAGTGGTTTTGATGAGGTTCCGCACCAGCCACAACCGGCTCAAGGTACACATGAACCACAACTACAAACTGGCTCCTTCACCAGTGTCAAGAAGACCATACCGCTGTGACATGTTGTGGTGATGTCACTTCTGTCAGCAGAAGCAACAGGAGGTGTAGCTGACCATAAATCCACTGAAGCTAAACAGTGATATCAGAGGCTAAAAAAACATGAGAGAGAGAGAGAGAAAATGAGTGAGTGAATGAGAGAGAAGAGAGATAGAGAGAGTGAGAGAGAGAGAGAGAGACAGAGACAGAGAGAGAGAGAGAGAATAATGCATGCATTACTTCTGTCCATCTAATTTTATCATTTTCAAATTATACTAAAGACAAACAGCAAGGTTTCCTGTATTTTCCCACTTTGTGGGAAACAACTCAAACTCTGATCTCCACAAAAAAAGAGAGAAAAAAAAAACTCCACTGATCACCAACATCCATGAAAGGGGGTAGGCAGGAATAGAAAAAAAGAAAACGACAGAAACAAACAACAAAAAACAAACAGAAAAAAAAAGAAAAAAATTCTCCTGGTGCAGACAGCCAATCTAAGTATAAACTGGCAGCTGAAAAGAAATTGTTGCCAAACACAAACATCCAACATCCCTTTGAGAACAAAAGACAGACTTATCAGTACAATCTACATACCCATACAGATAGGCACAGATAGTTTATATACCTTATGGCACACCCAGGTTCAGATAGTTCATGTACCCTCTATGGCACAACAGACCTAAATAGTTCATGTACCCTCTATGGCACAACAGGTCTAAATAGTTCATGTACCCTCTATGGCACAACAAGGTCTAAAAGTTCATGTACCCTCTATGGCACAACAGGTCTAAATAGTTCATGTACCTCTATGGCACAACAAGGTCTAAATAGTTCATGTACCCTCTATGGCACAACAGGTCTAAATAGTTCATGTACCCTCTATGGACAACCAAGGTCTAAATAGTTCATGTACCCTCTATGGCACAACCAGTCTAAATAGTTCATGTACCCTCTATGGCACAACCAGGTCTAAATAGTTCATGTACCCTCTATGGCACAACAAGTCTAAATAGTTCATGTAGCCTCTATGGCACAACCAGGTCTAAATAGTTCATGTACCCTCTATGGCACAACCCAAACCTAAACAGTTCATGTACCCTCTATGGTACAACTAGGCCTAAACAGTTCATGTACCCTCTATGGCACAACAGAGTCCTAAAAGTTCATGTACCCTCTATGGCACAACCAGGTCTAAATAGTTCATGTACCCTTATGGCACAACCAGGTCTAAATAGTTCATGTACCCTCTATGGCACAACCAGGTCTAAATAGTTCATGTACCCTCTATGGCACAACAAGGTCTAAATAGTTCATGTACCCTCTATGGTACAACTAGGCCTAAACAGTTCATGTACCCTTATGGCACAACAAGGTCTAAACAGTTCATGTACCCTCTATTGCACAACAAGGCCTAAAAGTTCATGTAGCCTCTATTGCACAACTAAGGCCTAAACAGTTCATGTACCCTCTATGGCACAACAAGGCCTAAACAGTTCATGTACCCTCTATGGCACAACAAGGCCTAAAACAGTTCATGTACCCTCTATGGCACAACAAGGCCTAAACAGTTCATGTACCCTCTATGGCACAACCAGGTCTAAATCAGTTCATGTACCCTCTATGGCACAACAAGGCCTAAACAGTTCATGTACCCTCTATGGCACAACCAGGTCTAAATAGTTCATGTACCCTCTATGGCACAAAAGGTTTTAAACAGTTCATGTACCTCTATGGCACAACCAGGTCTAATAGTTCTTCCCTTATGGCACAACAAGGCCTAAACAGTTCGTGTACCCTCTATGGCACAACAAGGTCTAATAGTTCATGTACCCTCTATGGCAAACCATGTCCCAAATAGTTCATGTACCACTATGGCACAACCAGTCTAAATAGTTCATGTACCCACTGTGACACAACCAGTCTAAATAGTTCATGTACCCTCTTGGCAAACCAGGTCTAAATAGTTCATGTACCCTCTATGGCACAACCAGGTCTAAATAGTTCATGTACCCACTATGGCACAACCAGGTCTAAATAGTTCATGTACCCACTATGGCACAACCAGGTCTAAATAGTTCATGTACCCTCTATGGCACAACCAGGTCTAAATAGTTCATGTACCCTCTATGGTACAACAAGGCCTAAACAGTTCCCTCTGTGACATAACCATACTACATAGTTCATGTACCCTCTGTGGCATAACCATATCTATATAGTTCATGTACCGTCTGTGACATAACCATACCTACATAGTTCATGTACCGTCCGTGACATAACCATACCTACATAGTTCATGTACCGTCTGTGGCATAAAAATACCTGCATAATTCATGTACCCTCTGTGGCATAACCATACCTACATAGTTCATGTACCGTCTGTGGCATAACCATACCTACATAGTTCATGTACCGTCTGTGGCATAACCATACTTACATAGGTCATGTACCCTCTGTGACATAACCATACCTACATAGTTCATGTACCCTCTGTGACATAACCATATCTACATAGTTCATGTACCCTCTGTGACATAACCATACCTACATAGTTCATGTACCCTCTGTGACATAACCATACCTACATATTTCATGTACCCTCTGTGACATAACCATACCTACATATTTCATGTACCGTCTGTGGCAAAACCATACCTACATAGTGCATGTACCCTCTGTGACATAACCATACCTACATATTTCATGTACCGTCTGTGACATAACCATACCTACATAGTTCATGTACCGTCTGTGACGTAACCATACCTACATAGGTCATGTACCGTCTCTGACATAACCATACCTACATAGTTCATGTACCGTCTGTGGTATAACCATACCTACATAGGTCATGTACCATCTGTGACATAACCATACCTACATAGTTCATGTACCCTCTATGACATAACCATACCTACATATTTCATGTACCCTCTGTGGCATAACCATACCTACATAGTTCATGTACCGTCTGTGGCGTAACCATACCTACATAGGTCATGTACCGTCTCTGACATAACCATACCTACATAGTTCATGTACCGTCTGTGGTATAACCATACCTACATAGGTCATGTACCATCTGTGACATAACCATACCTACATAGTTCATGTACCCTCTATGACATAACCATACCTACATATTTCATGTACCCTCTGTGGCATAACCATACCTACATAGTTCATGTACCGTCTGTGGCATAACCATACCTACATAGTTCATGTACCGTCTGTGGCATAACCATACTTACATAGGTCATGTACCGTCTGTGGCATAACCATACCTACATAGGTCATATACCGTCTGTGGCATAACCATACCTACATAGGTCATGTACCGTCTGTGGCATAACCATACCTACATAGGTCATGTACCCTCTGTGACATAACCATACCTACATAGGTCATGTACCGTCTGTGGCATAACCATACCTACATAGGTCATGTACCGTCTGTGACATAACCATACCTACATAGTTCATGTACCCTCTGTGACATAACCATACCTACATAGTTCATGTACCCTCTGTGACATAACCATACCTACATAGTTCATGTACCCTCTGTGACATAACCATACCTACATAGTTCATGTACCCTCTGTGACATAACCATACCTACATAGTTCATGTACCCTCTGTGACATAACCATACCTACATAGTTCATATACCGTCTATGACAAATCCAGGCCAAAAATAGTTCATGCACCCTGTAAGACACACACATACGACCATTTCTCTGGTACAACGTGATACGGGACAAGGGATAATCACTTGTACAGGATGGGCTCCTGGTGTGTTGGGTTGTGGCTGAACGGTCAATAAACACTCGACACTGGATTCCTGTGACAAACTGCATTCACTCGTGACATTAATTGTCATAGATGAGGATTTCGCCCACCACCACCCTCCTCCCAACCCTATCCTAGTTTTTCTCTTCTACCTCATTAACCAGCCGTTTGTCACGCGTTTATTGTTATATGATTATCATTGTCGTTGCTCTCTCTCTCTCTCTCTCTGTCTCTCTCTGTCTCTCTCTGTCTCTCTCTCTCTCTCTCTCTCTCTCACTCTCTCGTTCTCTCTCTCTCTCACTCTCTCTCTCTCTCGCTCTCTCTCTTCTTCCCTCTCTCTCCCCTCTCTCCCTCTTCTTCCCTCTCTCGCTCTCTCTCTCTTCTTCCCTCTCTCTTCTTCCCTCTCTCTACCCCTCTCTCCCTCCTCTCTCTCTCTCTCTTCTCCCCTCTCTCTCCCCCCTCTCACTCCCCCCCCCTCTCTCTCTCACACACACGCAAACACACACACTCTCTCAAAAGCCAGTGTTTTCAGATTTCTATGATGAAGATGACCACTTCAGAAAGAGAAAAAAAAATTCGTGTCGAGGATAAATCTGCTGTCTCTCTCTGTCTTTCGCTCATTTTGTCTGTCTGTCTGTCTGTCTGTCTGTCTCTGTCTCTATCTGTCTGTCTGTCTCTCTCTCTCTCTCTCTCGCTCTCTCTCTCTCCCTCTCTCTCTCTCTCTCTCTCTCTCTCTCTCTCTCTCTCTCGTGCTTCCTACCTTTCTTTTCTTCAGTCTGTCTATGAGAAAAATGCGCGAACAATGATTTCTCAGCTCGTTTTGGGGTGGATCTTTTCCAAATTGTGGTGAAAGATGTGCACTGTTCCGGAGTCACAAAAGCATGTTTGGGAAATAAAGTTCCTTCAAAAATCAGTGTGGGTTTTTTTCGGCTCTAACCGGCTCCTACCCAGAGTTGAGACTGCTATGGGCTCATTGAGAGAGACACTGGGACCACACACTCGAGTCCCATCCACTTCATGGATGCATCATTGAGGGTGTTGCTCAAATCTTCTGACCAGCACCGCAAGTGTCTGTATCTCGCGGGCCTGGTTGACACCAGGATACATTACGACAGTAAGCCTTGTCACGCAGTCTCAATCCTAGATGGAACTCCGTAGCATCATGGTTATCATCCTCATCGACATCATCATCATAGCATTGCAAAAACTGTGCCAGCTTCTGCGGCCATTAAGGTGGCGTGGAAAAAAAGAGTGAGCACAAAGGTAATCTCCCTGAGTGCAATGATCCGTAAAGAGAGAGAGAGAGAGAGAAAGAGGAGAGAGAGAGACAGAGACAGAGACAGAGAGACAGAGAGAGAGAGAGACAGAGCGACAGAGCGACAGAGACAGAAACACAGAGAGACAGAGATAGAGACAGACAGAGACAGAGACAGACAGAAAGAAACAGACAGAGAGAGACAGAGACAGACAGACAGACAGACAGACAGACAGACAGAGAAAAACAGACAGAGACAGAGGCAGAGAGAGAGACGCCATGGGGGCATGGGGTATTTCAGAACCATAGGGGTACAGGTAAATTTCAGAACCAAAGGGGTACAGGGGTATTTCAGAACCAAAGGGGTACAGGGGTATTTCAGAACCAAAGGGGTACAGGGGTATTTCAAAACCACAGGGGTACAGGGAACTTTCAGAACCATAGGTGTACAGGGGTATTTCAGAACCATAGGGGTACAGGGGTATTTCAGAACCATAGGGGTACAGGGGTATTTCAGAACCATAGGTGTACAAGGGTATTTCAGAACCATAGGAGTACAAAGGTATTTCAGAACCATAGGGGTACAGGGAACTTTCAGAACCATAGGTGTACAAGGGTATTTCAGAACCACAGGTGTACAGAGGTATTTCAGAACCATAGGAGTACAAAGGTATTTCAGAACCATAGGGGTACAGGGGTATTTCAGAACTATAGGTGCACAAGGGTATTTCAGAACCACAGGTGTACAGGGGTATTTCAGAACCATAGGAGTACAAAGGTATTTCAGAACCACAGGTGTACAGGGGTATTTCAGAACCACAGGTGTACAGGGGTATTTCAGAACCACAGGTGTACAGGGGTATTTCAGAACCATAGGGGTACAGGGGTATTTCAGAACCATAGGTGTACAGGGGTATTTCAGAACCATAGAGGTACAGGGGTATTTCAGAACCATAGGTGTACAGGGGTATTTCAGAACCATAGGGGTACAGGGGTATTTCAGAACCATAGGAGTACAAAGGTATTTCAGAACCACAGGTGTACAGGGTTATTTCAGAACCACAGGTGTACAGGGGTATTTCAGAACCACAGGTGTACAGGGGTATTTCAGAACCATAGGGGTACAGGGGTATTTCAGAACCATAGGTGTACAGGGGTATTTCAGAACCATAGAGGTACAGGGGTATTTCAGAACCATAGAGGTACAGGGGTATTTCAGAACCATAGGGGTACAGGGGTATTTCAGAACCATAGGGGTACAGGGGTATTTCAGAACCATAGGTGTACAGGGGTATTTCAGAACCATAGAGGTACAGGGGTATTTCAGAACCATAGGGGTACAGGGGTATTTCAGAACCATAGGGTACAGGGGTATTTCAGAACCATAGGTGTACAGGGTATTTCAGAACCAAGGGTACAGGGGTATTTCAGAACCATAGGGTACAGGGGTATTTCAGAACCATAGAGGTACAGGGGTATTTCAGAACCATAGAGGTACAGGGGTATTTCAGAACCACATAGGTGTA
>JAPXFY010000013.1:25801660-25826660 GCA_030674185.1 Monoplex corrugatus
TATCTGAGTAAGTTATGGTGTAATATGACTGTAAAGAACCTTCCCAACAATGGAAAAAATTATCTGAGTAAGCTATGTGTAGTGTGGTTGTATAGATTCCTCCAGTTAGTATCATCTGAGTAAGCTATGGTGTAGTGTGACTGTGAAGAACCGTCCCAGCAATGGACAAAATTATCGGAGCAAGCTATGGTGTAGTGTGGACTGTGAAGAACCGTCCCAGCAATGGACAAAATTATCGGAGCAAGCTATGGTGTAGTGTGACTGTGAAGAACCGTCCCAGCAATGGACAAAATTATCGGAGCAAGCTATGGTGTAGTTTGACTGTAAAGAACCGTCCCAGCAATGGAAAAAATTATCGGAGTAAGCTATGGTGTAGTGTGACTGTAAAGAACCGTCCCAGCAATGGATAAAATTATCGGAGTAAGCTATGGTGTAGTGTGACTGTAAAGAACCGTCCCAGCAATGGGAAAAATTATCGGAGTAAGCTATGGTGTAGTGTGACTGTAAAGAACCGTCCCAGCAATGGATAAAATTATCGGAGTAAGCTATGGTGTAGTGTGACTGTAAAGAACCGTCCCAGCAATGGATAAAATTATCGGAGTAAGCTATGGTGTAGTGTGACTGTAAAGGACCGTCCCAGCAATGGAAAAAAATTATCGGAGTAAGCTGTGGTGTAGTGTGACTATAAAACGTTCCCAGCAACGGAAAAATTATTTGAGTAAGCAATGGTATAGTGTGATTGCAAAGAACGTTCCCAGCAATGAAATATATTATCTGAGTAAGTTATCTGAGTTAGCTATGGTGTCAGTGTGATTTATAGAAACTTCAAACAATGCAATCTATCATATGAGTAAGTTATGTGTAGTATGATTGTCATAAAAAAAAAACACTCCAATCAATATTACCTGAGTAAGCTATGGTGTAGTGTGACTGTAAATTACCCTCCAATCAATGAACAAAGATTTTCTGAGTAAGCTATGTATCACGTGATTGTAAACATTCCTCTCAGAAACAGCACACCAAAAAATCTTCATTTTTAATTAAAGGAAGAAAAATTAAATGATCTATTTCAGATACTGTTGTTAGTGTTTAAAGCCCAGCCGACTGTGTAGAGCCATATCAGGGCTATAACCGTTTCAAAACACACGCTTCTTCAATAGGAAAAAAAAAAGGAAAAGAAAATGAAGTACACATATCAATGTATTCGCGCACACAATTAAGTACACATATCAATTCATTCGCGCACATAATCTAAGGAGATGTCCCTGGCGTTGACCACTCCGTCCAATTTATCGCACAGAGGATTTAAAAAAAAACATACCTGAACACAAACTTAAACAGAACCAAGGACACCAAAACATGTATAAAAACGGGACTAAATTACCTAAAAATTGCATCCGCATGTCTCATTTCCGTAGAGCCAAAAATGCACTAAAATACATGTACCCAGTTATCACAACTAAGAGAAAGTATGCAAGACTTCAAATTGTGGAACAACCAACAACAGCTAACAACAACAACAACAACAAAACCAGCAAACAACAAAGAAAAAAACCAAAAAAAACAAATAAACAACAACAGTCAGAGTTGATGATGTATGTGCTGCTGTACAAATGCCATGCGTTGCCAGATGAAAAAATAATCACAGGAGCCGCTTTGAGCGTATGCATAAACCCAGCTCACTGAAAAGTCATCTTTTACAGAGGAAGCAATACCTGTCTATGGTGGCCTTTTCTCGTCTATATGAGTTGCGCGCTGTATTATAGGTCAGGGGTGGGGAGGGGGTTGAGGGAGACGAGAGAAGGAGGGAAGGGGAGGGAGGTGAAATGAGGGATGTATTTGAAGATGTGGATGGGGAGGGGGGAGGGGGGAGAAGGAAAGGGATTGGGTAACGGAGTGTGCGTGTGTGCAGGAGTGCGTGCCCATTCTGCAAATTTAAAAAACGAAATAATCGTGCACGGTCCTGAGAGCTTGTAATTACGATTACGAGATAATGGTTCTGTAGACCCGTAATACAAACAGATTGTGTGGTGTGTGTGTGTGTGTGTGTGTGTGTGTGTGTGTGTGTGTGTGTGTGTGTGTGTGTGTGTGTGTGTGTGTGTGTTGTGTGTGTGTGTATGTGTTGTGTGTGTGTGTGTGTGTGTTATGTGTTGTGTGTGTGTTTGTGTGTGTGTGTTTGTGTTTGTGGTGTGTGTTGTGTGTGTGTGTGTGTGTGTTGTTATGTGTGTGTGTGTGTGTGTATGTGTGTGTGTTGTGTGTGTGTGTTGTTTGTTGTGTGTGTGTGTGTGTGTGTTTGTGTTAGTGTGTGTGGTGTTGTGTGATGGTGTGTGGTGTGTGTGTGTGTTGTGTGTGTTTGTGTGTGTGTGTGTGGGTGGTGTGGTGTGTGTGTGTGTGTGGGGTGTGTGTGTGTGTGTGTGTGTGTGGTGGGTGTGTGTGTGTTGTGTGTGTGTGTGTGTGGGGTGTGTGTGTGTGTGTATGTGTGTGTGTTGTTGTGTGTGTGTGTGTGTTTGTGTGTGTCTGTGTGTGTGGTGTGTGTGTGTTGTGTGTGTGTGTTTGGTGTGGTGTGTGTGTGTGGTGTGTTGGTGTGTGTTGTGTGTGTGTCTGTGTTTGTGATGTCAGTGCTTTTGTATGTTACAGTCTCTGTGTTATGTAAATGTGCAGCGAGTTCAAAGGGTTTTGGAAAGAAGCGCTATATAGGAGTGATTTCATTCCTCTTATTATCATTATCATCATCGTCGTCGTCGTCATTACCATCAACCAATCCGTAGACAGGAATCCCAACTGAATAGGAAAAGAAGACGCCCCCTCCCCAAACACACACACACACACACACACACACACACACACACACACACACACAAAGAAAAAAACTTGAGACACTGTCTTCTGGAGTAACTTAAGGTTTGGCACATTACCGAAGAGGCAACCATATAATTAGCCGGAGACTAGAAAACGAAAACAACAACAACAACAATAACAGCAAGAAATTCTTATCTATCCCCCCCCCCCCAAAAAAAAAAAAAAAAACACACAAAAAACAAGATGCTCAAACCATTCTAACAATCTCCCTTTTCGTGTAAGAATTATAAAACATAATAATCCGGATTTTGTACTTCTCAAGGTCACTGTGACCTTGAAGAAGCTTCGGTTAAAGTAAAACTTGACGTGAGGCAAAGACAATGGCAGACTGTGACAACAATGAAAACGGATTACAAGTATTGTCAAAGTTATTGAGAAAAATGCTGTTCACACACCTTCAAAAAAGAAATCTGATTGTGGGCACTTTTTGGGTCTGTGTGACCTTGACCATGGAGTCATACCTTCCAGATTTATGCATTTCAAGTCCTCAACAGACGATACCCACGGATCCAAATCTAATAAAGGTCCGTCTAGAAACAGCTGACAGTCACGTACAGTTTCATGTCAACTGAAACTTCTGCAAATTCACACAGACGGTGACCTTAAGAAGATAATCTGAATTCTCCACGGCTTCTTTTATATGAAAAAGGAGATTGTTACAAAGGCTTGACCACTTTGTCTCTTGTTTTTTTGTTGTTGTTTTTTTTCTTTTTGTTGTTGTTGTTATTGGGTTTTTTTATGGAGTAGTACATACAGTTTGAAAACGATGGACTGATTACATCACCGAATGGACAGAGAAACCATTAGCAGAACCACAGGCTGTGGTACACAACAGGCATAACTGGAGCCATTTGGTGAACAGACCTTTGGTACGGTGCCTCGATAACTCTACATGGAGCTAAGAGTTATTGTTACTGTTCTTGTTTAAAGCCCAACCGACCACGTAGATCCATATCAGGGCTGTAACTGTTTCTAAACATACACAATAATTCAGCAAGGGGAAAAAGGAAAATAAAATTAAGTACACATGTCAACGCATTCGCGCACATAATCCAAGAAGATGCCCCTGGCGGTGACAGTTCCGTCCAATTCATCACAGAGGATTTAAAAATATACCTGAATACAAATTCAAACATAACTAAAGACACTAAAAGTTATATAAAAATAGGACTAAACTGCCGAAAAATTGCTTCGGCATATCTCATTTCCCTGAGCCAAAAATGCACTTAATACACGTACCCAATTATTAATCCTAAGAGAAAGTGCGTAAGACTTTATCAAACACACAGGTGAATGGACCAGCAAGGCAGAAAATGATAGGAAGAAATGACAGAAAGCACAGGAAGAAAGCAGAAACAAGGACAGTGATAGAAAAGAGGAAACCAGTAGCACAGAATTTCCAGAAGGTGGGGGTATTATTGGTACTGAAAGAACCCCCGGCATCCCCATGGGGGAGGGAGTTAAGGGAGCAGAAGAAAAGAGATAGATAACATGTTTGTCATGTATTGAGACCAGGGCAGTTGTGTTAGCCTTGAATAATACTGTAAATGCATGTTTGTTATCTATACTGTGATAGTTCGTATAATGTAAACATATCTCCTAAGGCAACATCTGCTTGAATCATCTTGTTGAATCAAAATGTAAACAACTCAAACAATACAGTGAACAGCCGTCACACTTGAGAGACGAGGCACCCATTACAACCGTCAAGAATATGAACTATCGAGGATGGGGATGCAGGAGGCTCTTTCAGTATAAATGGTATCCCCACCTTCTTGAAATTCTGTGCTAGCTACAAATTTTCTCTTTTCTGTCACTCTCTTTGTTTCTACCTTGCTCCTTTGCTTTCTGTCATTTCTTTCTATCATTTTCTGCCTTGCTGGTCCATTCACCTGTATGTGTTTGATGAAGTCTTACATACTTTCTCTTAGGATTAATAATTGGGTACATGTGTTAAGTGCATTTTTGGCTCTAGAAAAATTAGACATTCGGAAGCAATGTCAGGTAATTTAGGTCCGTTCTTGTATGCTTTAGTGTCCTCAGTTATGTTTACATTTGTATTCAGGTATGTTTTTTTTTTTCAAATTCCCTATGTGATAAATTGGTCAACGTCAGGGCCATCTCTTTAGATTATGTGCGCGAATGCACTGATATGTGTACTTAATTTTCTGTACCTTTTTTTTTTTCTTCCTGTTGAAATACTGTGCGTTTCTTGAAACGGTTTTAGCCCTGATATGGTTCTACGTGGTCGGCTGGGCTTTAAACAAAAATAACAATAACAATAACAATAACATATAAATGTCCTGAAGACCTATCAGCTTGAATCAACTTGTTGAATCAAACTATATACAATTCAAACAGTACAGTGCACAGCCGTCACACCTGAGAGACGAGATACCTATTACAATCATCAAGACTATGAACTATCTGGGAGTTAAGTGGCACCTTGTCTGAAAACAGTACAGAGTACAAATGGCAATGGTAATGCATAAAATGTTGGGCCAAGTGCGTAAAGCACCCGCATAGGGAGCGAAAACCCTGGGTTCCATCCCCGATCCGACAGGTGAACCCTTTCTTTCTCTCACCATTAACCCCCCACCTTCCACTAGATGTTGAGTGGTAGTCTGAGTGCTAATCTTTCGAATGAGACGATAAACTGACGTCCGGCGTGCAGGATGTACAAACTGTACGTTAACCCTTTGACTCCGCACCCTATCCACCAGCCTCCTGCATTATCAGCCATGCTAGCAAAGCAAAAAAACTTAACCCTTTGACTCTTTCTCCCTATCCACAAGCTTCCTGTAGGAAGCTGGTGGATAGGGTAAAAGAGTCAAAGGGTTAAGTTTTTTTGCGATTGGTAGATAGAGGTGCAGCGGGAATCAAAGAGTTAAAAAAAAACCACAGCAACAAAAGAGATGTCCCTAGCAAAATGATGCAGATCGAAACCCCACTTTCACAGGTAAACAAAAGTATATGCATAGAGCAAATAAAACATTCAAAAACCAAAAAGAAAAGACAAGGAGACAAGAGTGGCGCCGTCCTGTCCTGTGAACAGCGGCCTACATTTCACGTGGATAAATTCCGTTGTTAAAACACACACACACACACACACACACACACACACACACTCTCTCTCTCTCTCTCTCTCTCTCTCACGCACGCACACACACACACACACACACACACACACACACACACACACACACACACATACACACATACTCACGCACACAAATACTTTGCACAGAATTAACCATCTGATCTGTAGCAATACAAACCCAAAAGATCAGACCATCACGCACGCACGCACAAGCACGTACACACACATACAGACACGCACGTGCACACACGCGCACACGGACACACGCGCGCATACATAAACAAACACACACACACACACACACACAGAGAAAGAGAGACAGACAGACAGACAAACCGAAAGAGACAGACAGACAGGCAGACAGACAGACAGCTAGACAGACGGACGGACAGACAGATAGACAGACAGACAGACAGACAGACAGACCGACAGACAGAGAGAGAGTCCAGTCCAACGCAATGCAATGCAACCTAATCCAAAGATGCGTTACTGGAAATGAGGAGGACTTGAATGTGATACTGTTACACAATGTCACAACAACAGATTCTCTTCACAAACTTCACAGTTGATAGAAAATCAATAAGAATGTGCAAGGTCGCATTCGCCAGCGTTCGTGCCTACATGTACGACAAGTTAGTAGTAGACAGAATGTTCAAAAATCCAATCGTTATCAATTTGCAGATTTTCTTTGCCTAAGGTGAGCCGGATGCCTCATCTCCATCGGGGAAATTCCACATTTCGTTAGATTCAAGTTTTTAGAATGACACATACATGAACTCAGAGAGAGAGAGAGACAGACAGACAGACAGACAGACAGACAGACAGACAGAGGAGAGGAAGGGGGCAGAGAGAGAGAGAGAGAGAGAGGAGGAGGAGGTAGAGAGGAGAGAAAGACAGAAGAGAGAGAGAGAGGAGTAGGAGAACTGGCAGGGAGGGGAGGGGGAGGAGAGAGAGAGAGAGAGAGAGAGAGAAAGAGAGAGAGAGAGAGAGAGAGAGAGAGAAAGAAAGAGAGAGAACACCAATATGAACATTACTGATATATGCGATACAGATCGGCGCCCCTTACTGATTTGTGCATGTGGAAACCGATTGAAACGTAATTTGTACACGATACGCAGCATATGACATTGAAATTAATCTCATATCAGTTAGGCACACATAAGGGCTATGATCTAACTGTACCAAAGATCTTTAATGTGTCAAAAGTAAACATGCTCGGATTCAACAGAACAGTTTCGTTAAAGACACAGACAGACAGACAGACAGACAGACAGATAGATAGATAGATAGATAGATAGATAGATAGATAGATAGATAGATAGATAGATAGATAGATAGATAATATATCCTCACAAATGGAAATAAAGGAGAAGAAAGCAACATTGCCCAATCAATAAAATAAATGTGAACAAAGCAGTGTAGCTTCACCAATGGAAAAACGAGCAAGATGACTTGGTCAAGTCAGAAATAGTGGCAATCAAAGCAAGATAACTTGATCAGTGACCATCAAAGCAAGATAACTTGGTCAGTCAGAAACAGTGACCATCAAAGCAAGATAACTTGATCAGTGACCATCAAAGCAAGATAACTTGATCAGTGGTCATCAAAGCAAGATGGCTTGGTCAGTCAGAAACAGTGGCCATCAAAGCAAGATAACTTGATCAGTGGCCATCAAAGCAAGATGGCTTGGTCAGTCAGAAACAGTGGCCATCAAAGCAAGAGGCTTGGTCAGTCAGAAACAGTGGCCACCAAAGCAAGATGGCTTGGTCAGTCAGAAACAGTGGCCATCAAAGCAAGATGGCTTGGTCAGTCAGAAACAGTGGCCATCAAAGCAAGATAACTTGATCAGTGGCCATCAAAGCAAGATGGCTTGGTCAGTCAGAAATAGTGACCAACAACGCTAGACAGCTTGATCAATCGCAAAGAATGGCCATCAAAACAAGATAGCTCAGTCCAGGGAAAGCAACAGGAAAGTGAGGCATACAGCCTGCTTAGAATGAACCGAAGGGAAATAAAGCTTATAGCTCGGTCCATGAAAACCAGGGGAAATAAGCCATTCAGTCTGGTCAGCAACCAACAGAGCTTAACACCCATGGTCAGTTGGAATTACAGGCAACAGTTCAGTCAATGGAAAACAGCCACACAGGGCGGACAGAGAGTATCTGGCCGTCGTGGGAAGAGTGTGACCCCCAATGCCCTGCCAACGACCCACACCTTGACGACAACACTGCTACACTGAAGAACTAGCTTGTTGTTGTTCTTGTTTAAAGCCCAGCCGACTGCATAGAGCCATATCAGGGCTACAACCACTTCAAAGCATACAAAACTTCAAAGGAAACGAATAAGAAAAGAAAATTAAGTACACATATCAATGTATTCGCGTACATAACCTAAGGACATGCCCCCGGCGTTGACCACTCCGTCCAATTTATCGCAAAAGAGATATCAAAAACACACCTGAATACAAATTTAAGCATACCTAAGGACACCAAAACATATATAAAACAGGCATAAATGACCTAGAATTACTTATGCATATCTCACCTCTCTAGTTCCAAAAATGCACTTAATACATGTACCCAGTTATCAATTCTAAGAAAAAGTACGTAAGACTCTATCGAACACGTACAGGTGAATGGACCAGCAAGGCAGAAAATGATAGAAAGAAGTGACAGAAAGCAAAGGAACAAGGCAGAAACAAAGAGAGTGACAGAAAAGAGGAAATGTCTAGCACAGAATTTCCAGAAGATGGGGATACTATTTTATACTGAAAGAGCCCCCGGCATCCCCATGGGGTGGGGTGGGGGGGGTGGGACTAGCTGTGCTACAAATGCTTTTTCCCCTTCTATGCAACAGCTGTTGCCTCCCCTGTATCCGCTGAAGCCCGCAGTCTCCACAATACAACCAGCCAGTCCCCCATCCAGCTAACAACAATGTCAGAGTGTGGATGGTCAAATAATGTTTGCAAGCTGCCAAGAAGGGACATTGTTGATGTTGTCAGAAGAACCATGCAGTTTGGTCAATGGAAAAAAAAGCTTGGTCAATGAGAAACAGAGCAATTACAGCTTGGTCACTAAGAAACAATGGGAAACACAGAGCAATCACAGCTTGGTCAGTAAGAAACAATGGGAAACACAGAGCAATCACAGCTTGGTCAGTAAGAAACAATGGAAACACAGAGCAATTACAGTTTGGTCAGTAAGAAACAATGGAAACACAGAGCAATTACAGTTTGGTCAGTAAGAAACAATGGGAAACACAGAGCAATAATTGCAGTTGGACAGTAAGGAAACAATGGGAAACACAGAGCAATACAGCTTGGTCAGTAAGAAACAATGGGAAACACAGAGCAATCAAGCTTGGTCAGTAAGAAACAATGGGAAACACAGAGCACAATCACAGCTTGGTCATAAGAAACAATGGAAACACAGAGCAATCAAGCTTGGTCAGTAAGAAACAATGAAACACAGAGCAATTACAGTTTGGTCAGTAAGAAACAATGGGAAACACAGAGAATCACAGTTGGTCAGTAAGAAACAATGGAAACACAGAGCAATACAGTTTGGTCAGTAAGAAACAATGGAAACACAGAGCAATTACAGTTGGTCAGTAAGAAACAATGGGAAACACAGAGCAATACAGCTTGGTCAGTAAGAAACAATGGGAAACACAGAGCAATACAGTTTGGTCAGTAAGAAACAATGGGAAACACAGAGCAATACAGTTGGTCAGTAAGAAACAATGGAAACACAGAGCAATTACAGTTTGGTCAGTAAGAAACAATGGAAACACAGAGCAATACAGTTGGTCAGTAAGAAACAATGGAAACACAGAGCAATTACAGCTTGTCAGTAAGAAACAATGGAAACACAGAGCAATCACAGCTTGGTCAGTAAGAAACAATGGGAAACACAGAGCAATACAGTTGGTCAGTAAGAAACAATAGGAAACACAGAGCAATTACAGTTGGTCAGTAAGAAACAATGAAACACAGAGCAATACAGTTGGTCAGTAAGAAACAATGGAAAACAGACAAATACAGCTTGGTCAGTAAGAAACAATGGAAACACAGAGCAATCACAGCTTGGGCAGTAAGAAACAATGGAAACACAGAGCAATCACAGCTTGGTCAGTAAGAAACAATGGGAAACACAGAGCAATCAAGCTTGGTCAGTAAGAAACAATGGGAAAAAACAGAGCAATTACAGTTTGGTCAGTAAGAAACAATGGGAAACACAGAGCAATCACAGTTTGGTCAGTAAGAAACAATGGGAAACACAGAGCAATCACAGTTGGTCAGTAAGAAACAATGGGAAACACAGAGCAATTACAGTTGGTCAGTAAGAAACAATGGGAAACACAGAGCAATTACAGTTGGTCAGTAAGAAACAATGGGAAACACAGAGCAATACAGTTGGTCAGTAAGAAACAATGGGAAACACAGAGCAATTACAGTTGGTCAGTAAGAAACAATGGGAAACACAGAGCAATCACAGTTTGGTCAGTAAGAAACAATGGGAAACACAGAGCAATTACAGTTTGGTCAGTAAGAAACAATGGGAAACACAGAGCAATCACAGTTGGTCAGTAAGAAACAATGGGAAACACAGAGCAATACAGTTTGGTCAGTAAGAAACAATGGGAAACACAGAGCAATTACAGTTTGGTCAGTAAGAAACAATGGGAAACACAGAGCAATTACAGTTTGGTCAGTAAGAAACAATGGGAAACACAGAGCAATACAGTTGGTCAGTAAGAAACAATGGGAAACACAGAGCAATACAGCTTGGTCAGTAAGAAACAATGGGAAACACAGAGCAATCACAGCTTGGTCAGTAAGAAACAATGGGAAACACAGAGCAATCACAGCTTGGTCAGTAAGAAACAATGGGAAACACAGAGCAATACAGCTTGGTCAGTAAGAAACAATGGGAAACACAGAGCAATCACAGCTTGGTCAGTAAGAAACAATGGGAAACACAGAGCAATACAGTTTGGTCAGTAAGAAACAATGGGAAACACAGAGCAATCACAGCTTGGTCAGTAAGAAACAATGGGAAACACAGAGCAATACAGCTTTGGTCAGTAAGAAACAATGGAAACACAGAGCAATACACAGTTGGTCAGTAAGAAACAATGGGAAACACAGAGCAATTACAGTTTGGTCAGTAAGAAACAATGGGAAACACAGAGCAATTACAGTTGGTCAGTAAGAAACAATGGGAAACACAGAGCAATTACAGTTGGTCAGTAAGAAACAATGGGAAACACAGAGCAATTACAGTTTGGTCAGTAAGAAACAATGGGAAACACAGAGCAATCACAGCTTGGTCAGTAAGAAACAATAAGAAACACAGAGCAATCACAGCTTGGTCAGTAAGAAACGATAAGAAACACAGAGCAATTACAGTTTGGTCAGTAAGAAACAATGGGAAACACAGAGCAATTACAGTTTGGTCAGTAAGAAACAATGGGAAACACAGAGCAATTACAGCTTGTCAGTAACAAACAATGGGAAACACAGAGCAATTACAGTTTGGTCAGTAAGAAACAATGGGAAACACAGAGCAATTACAGCTTGTCAGTAACAAACAATGGGAAACACAGAGCAATTACAGTTTGGTCAGTAAGAAACAATGAGAAACACAGAGCAATTACAGCTTGGTCAGTAAGAAACAATGGGAAACACAGAGCAATTACAGCTTGGTCAGTAACAAACAATGGGAAACAGCCAAAAAAGATTGGTCAATGGGAAACAATAGGAAACAAAGCCAGTACGGTTTGATCAATGAGAAACAATGGGAAATAGAGTTACTACAACTTGGTCAATGGGAAACAATGGGAAACGATACTTAACATAATCACTCCAGTTTGGTCAATGGGAAACAATGGAATGTAGAACCAGTACGGTTTGATCAATGGGAAACAATAGGAAACAGAGCTAAAGCCTGCACTATAGTACATGTACACCAACAAAGCCGTAAAGTAGAGCCAATGGTAGATAAAGGCTACAGTTTAGTCAGTGGGAAATAGTCTCAGTGCAGTATGGTCAGTGGGAAATAGCCACAGCACAGTATGGCCAATGGTTAATAAAGGCATATAGTTTAGTCAGTGGGAAATAGCCACATACAGTATGGCCAATGGATGATAAAGGCACATAGTTTAGTCAGTGGGAAATAGCCACATTACAGTATGGCCAATGGTTAATAAAGGCGTATAGTTTAGTCAGTGGGAAACAGCCACAAAGGGACAGAGAAAATCGGGTCGTCATGGAAAGCTTGTGATCTCCCCCCTCCTCCTTCCCAAACTGTAATGGCTCTGTTTTCTACTGTTTTCCATTGACCAAAACCGTTACAGCCCATAACCCCATGGACCAAACTGTTCTGGCTGTGTCTCCCACTGGTTCCCGTTGACCAAGTTGTACTAGCTCTGTTTCCCATAGTTTCCCATTGAACAAGCTGTACCGGCTCTGTTTCCCATAGCTTCCCACAGACCAAGCTGTGCTGGCTCCGTTTCCCATAGCTTCCCACAGACCAAACTGTGATGGCTCAGTTTCCCATTGTTCAAACTGTGATGGCTCAGTTTCCCATTGCTCAAACTGTGATGGCTCACTTTCCCAGTGATCAAACTGCGATGGCTCAGTTTTCCATTGATCAAACTGTAATGGCTCAGTTTTCCATTGATCAAACTGTGATGGCTCAATTTCCCAGTGATCAAACTGCGATGGCTCAGATTTCCATTGATCATACTGTAATGGCTCAGTTTCCCATTGATCAAACTGTAATGGCTCAGTTTTCCATTGATCAAACTGTAATGGCTCAGTTTTCCATTGATCAAACTGTAATGGCTCAGTTTCCCATTGACCAAACTGTAACGGCTCAGTTTCCCCATTGATCAAACTGTAATGGTTCAGTTTCCCATTGCTCAAACTGTGATGGCTCAGTTTCCCATTGATCAAACTGTGATGGCTCAGTTTCCCATTGATCAAACTGTGATGGCTCAGTTTCCAATTGATCAAACTGTGATGGCTCAGTTTCCCATTGATCAAACTGTGATGGCTCAGTTTCCCATTGACCAAACTGTAATGGCTCAGTTTCCCATTGATCAAACTGTGATGGCTCAGTTTCCCCATTGATGAAGTTGTGCTGACTCTGTTTACCATTGATTCCCACTGACCAATCTGTACTGGCTTCATCTTTTCTTATTTGCTCCTGACCAAGCTGAAACGGCTCTGTTTCCCATAGTTTCTCAATGACCAGGTTGTAATGGCTCTGTTTAAAACTGTTTCCCCCCATTGACCGAGCTTTACTGACTTTGTTTCTTGCACTTTCCCATTGACCAAGCTACAATAGCTCTGCCACCCACTGACCCAGCTGTTACCTGTTCTTTCTCTCCCTTCCACTACTGGGGCTGTGTGATACAGCTCAATGCCCACTCCACATCTGTTGGGCCCTCACGCTGAGAACCACCAATATACAATACACCAATCACCCAGCCAGCCAGCAACACTGTCAGTGTGGGGATGATCAGTTAATTCTAATGTTCGCCAGCTGCCACTGAGAGACATTGTTGATATTGATGACAGAGCTTACAATTTCTGGTCAATAAGAAACAAAAAACAACAACAAAAACAACAACAACAACAAACAAACAAAATTATACAGTTTGGTGAATAGAAGACAAGGAAAAACCTTCGCAGCTTGGCTAGTACGAAATATACAGTTTGCCCAGTGGGGAACAAAGCAACAGCATATTCAGTGGGAAACAATGGGAAATAAATCAGCAGCATGATCAATGGGAAATGAAGCAACAGCATGATCAATGGGAAACAATGGGAAACAAAGCAACACATGATCAGTGGGAAACAACGGGAAAACAAACCCATACAGTTCCGTGAATGGGAAACAGCAATAATTATATCCTTTCTTTTAGCCACTTAATGGGAAACACTGGGAAACTAAGCCATAGAGCTTGGCTGCTGGATAAACAAATGCAAATAGCTTGGTCAAACAATCATACTATAGCTAATTATATCATTATGTTGGAAACAATCATATCATAGCCCAGCCAGTAGGAAAAGTCACATGGGTAACTTACATACTGTTCTCTTTTTCTCTACAATTATACAGTTTTGATCAGTTTTAAAAAAATCAGTTCATTGAAAAGAAAAAAAATACCAATGCAGTTTGGTCCATTAACTAGGAAAAAAACAGTTTGGTCCATTAACTAGGTAAAACAGTTTTGTCCATTAACTGGATAAAACAGTTTGGTCCATTAACTGGATAAAACAGTTTGGTCCATTAACTGGATAAAACAGTCTGGTCCATTAACTAGGAAAAAAAACAGTTTGGTCCATTAACTGGATAAAACAGTTTTGTCCATTAACTGGATAAAACAGTTTGGTCCATTAACTGGGTAAAACAGTCTGGTCCATTAACTGGATAAAACACTTCTGGTCCATTAACTGGGTAAAACAGTTTGGTCCATTAACTGGATAAAACAGTTTGGTCCATTAACTGGGTAAAACAGTTTTGTCCATTAACTGGATAAAACAGTTTGTCCATTAACTGGATAAAACAGTTTGGTCCATTAACTGGATTAAAACAGTTTGGTCCATTAACTGGTAAAAACAGTCTGGTCATTAACTGGATAAAACAGTCTGGTCCATTAACTGGGTAAAACAGTTTGGTCCATTAACTGGTAAAACAGTCTGTCCATTAACTGGATAAAACAGTCTGGTCCATTAACTGGTAAAACAGTTTGGTTCATTAACTGGATAAAACAGTCTGGTCCATTAACTGGATAAAACAGTCTGGTCCATTAACTGGATAAAACAGTTTGGTCCATTAACTGGATAAAACAGTCTGGTCCATTAACTGGATAAAACAGTTTGGTCTATTAACTGGGTAAAACAGTTTGGTCCATTAACTGGGTAAAACAGTTTGGTCTATTAACTGGGTAAAACAGTTTGGTCCATTTACTGGGTAAAACAGTTTGGTCCATTAACTGGATAAAACAGTTTGGTCCATTAACTGGATAAAACAGTTTGGTCCATTAACTGGATAAAATAGTTTGGTTCATTAACTGGATAAAACAGTTTGGTCCATTAACTGGATAAAACAGGTTGGTGCATTACTTTACTTTACTTTATCCGTCCTCTTATACCATCTTGGGCGTCGAGGGGAGAAAGAGCTTTCTGTCTGCGGCAAGTTTGAAGGCCTGGTTGAGTGGGATGTTGTGGGTCTTCAGTGTTTCTTTCACACCCTCGATCCAGGTCTTCCTCGGTCTACCCCTTGCCTTGTATCCTGACACCTTTGTGTTGTAAGCTTTACTGGCAAGCTGGTGAGGTGCCATGCGTGTCAGGTGCCCGAACCACCTGGTTCTCTGCTGTTGGATGTAGTGGAGAATTGGTGTTGTTCCAATCATTTCTCTGATCTTGATGTTCTTGATCTTATCATGTCTGGTTTTGTTGACTGCTCTCCTTAGACATCTCATCTCGCAGGTGGTGATCTTTCTTTCAAGACTTTTGGTAAGGGTCCATGTCTGACACTGGTAGGTCAAGGTTGGTCTAAATATGGACTCGATGAGTTTGGCTTTGGTCTCGATGGGGATGTTGGGGTGTCTTAGGAGTGGGGCAAGCTGGTAGCTGACGCTGTTGGCCTTTTGAACTCTTGTCTCGATGTCTCTGTTGAGACGTCCATCTTCTGTGAAGATACTTCCAAGATACTTGAACTCGCTGACTTGTTTCAGTGCTGTCCCCTCGATGTTGATGTTGAGGCGGCCAGGTGTTCTACTGACTTTCAGTGTCTCAGTTTTGCTGATACTGATTTTCATGCCGAAGTTCTCACATTGTGTGTTCAGGTTGTTCGTGAGTTCCTGGAGTTGGTGCATTAACTGGATAAAATAGTTTGGTTCATTAACTAGATAAAACAGTTTGGTCCATTAACTGGATAAAATAGTTTGGTCATTAACTGGATAAAATAGTTTGGTCATTAACTGGATAAAATAGTTTGGTCATTAACTAGGTAAAACAGTTGGTCCATTAACTGGATAAGAAAACCAGTTTGGTCCATTAACTGGGTAAAACAGTTTGGTCCATTAACAGGGAAATCAGTTTGGTTCATTAACTGGGTAAAACAGTTTGGTCCATTAACTGGATAAAATAGTTAAGTCCATTAACTGGGTAAAACAGTTTGGTCCATTAACTGGATAAAATAGTTAAGTCCATTAACTGGGTAAAACAGTTTGGTCCATTAACTGGATAAAATAGTTAAGTCCATTAACTGGGTAAAACAGTTTGGTCCATTAACTGGATAAAATAGGATAAAACAAAGCCATGAGGTCCACACACAACAACACCACACACACACACACACACACACACACACACACACACACACACACACACACACACACACACACACACACACACACACACACACACACACAATTTCTGTGACAACCTCAGTGGCGTTGATCCCAAGCTGCTCAATCTTTTCCACATCATACCACCAGCCCCAAATTCAATCAATCCAAGTCTCAGTCTCAGAAAGCCCATGCGAGCCAGAGATATCAAGCCACCATAAGGCTACTCATCAGAGAAAACCCTGCAATCCTATCGGGTCCCAACTTTCACCAAAGACACTGATTACCTACTGAGGACAATATTCAAAGCCATACATAGTTTGGCCAATCCAAGATGATCAAAGGGGGAAAATATCATGGTAGTTAATACATACATAGTTCGATCAATGTAAAACTAAGAGGACTAAAGGGGGGGGGGGGGAGGCATGTTAATACATACATTATTTGACCAATGTAAAACTCACCTTTTCTCCTCTGCATAAAATCCTGACCTCACTCAACCCCCACTGCAGCCTGTCTCCATTCGGTGTGGAATCACATTGTAATATGTATTTGTGTATAATATGTTCTCTATAATTTTCCATTGCTTTTCTTCTTTTTCCCCATTTATAGCCATGTGTGTGTGTGTGTGTGTGTGTGTGTGTGTGTGTGTGTGTGTGTGTGTGTGTGTGTGTGTGTGTGTGTGTGTGTGTGTGTGTGTGTGTGTGTGTGTGTGTATGTGTGTGTGTGTGTATGTGTGTGTGTGTGCGTGTGTGTGCATGCGTGCGTATGTTTATGTTCAGCGCTTAGATATGATTTCTATCAAGATTTAGCGCATAAATATTGTAATTATTATTATTATCATTAGAAAGAAGAGGGGTGAGGGACCATGTTAGTTAATACATACATTGTTTGGCTGAAGTAAAATCAAAGTAGACCCCCCATCCCCCCCCCCCCAAAAAAAAAGAAAAGCCATGTCAGTTGAATCATACATACTTTGGCCGATGTCAAAACTAAGAGGACTAAAAAAGGGGGGGAGTCATGTTGGTTAATACATACATAGTCTGGTCGATGTCAAGACTAAGAGGACTAAAAAGGGGGGAGCCATGTTGGTTAATACATACATACTATGGCCGATGTCAAAACTAAGAGGACTAAAAAGGGGAGAGCCATGTTGGTTAATACATACATAGTCTGACCGATGTCAAAACTAAGAGGACTAAAAAGGGGGGGAGTCATGTTGGTTAATACATACATAGTCTGACCGATGTCAAAACTAAGAGGACTAAAAAGGGGAGAGCCATGTTGGTTAATACATACATAGTCTGACCGATGTCAAAACTAAGAGGACTAAAAAGGGGGGGAGCCATGTTGGTTAATACATACATAGTCTGGCCGATGTCAAAACTAAGAGGACTAAAAAGGGGGGGGGGGGGGAGCCATGTTGGTTAATACATACATACTTTGGCCGATGTCAAAACTAAGAGGACTAAACAGGGGAGAGCCATGTTGGTTAATACATACATACTTTGGCCGATGTCAAAACTAAGAGGACTAAAAAGGGGGGAGCCATGTTGGTTAATACATACATACTTTGGCCGATGTCAAAACTAAGAGGACTAAAAAGGGGGGGGGGGGGAGCCATGTTGGTTAATACATACACAAAGGGGAAACAATAGCCTTAAAGGTCGTGCACTGTGGTCAATGGTGCATTAATATCAATATCTGCACTTTACACTCTGATCACAGTCAGTGGAGCGACATGCAAAGATTGGAGGACAAAGACCAAGTGGCTGGGGGGGGGAGGAGAGGGGGAGAGAAAGGGGGTAGAAGGGGGAGAAGGGAAAGAGATGTTGAATCTATTTAGCCTTGAGGTAAACAGGACTTTCTATATAAGCATCACAAACGTTAGATCCTTCTTTGTTCAGATCAAAATTCTACATGCGGCTATACGCTGCCCATGGTACCGATCCCACGTGACACGATTTCTTTTCTTTTTTTTTTTCCAACCCTTCGACTCCCGCATCCTAACTGCCTACTGAAAAAAATTGAACTCTTTGACTCCCTTACCCTATCCATAAGCTTCCTGCAAGCAGGAAGCTGGTGGATAGGGTGAGGGAGTCAAAGAGTTCAGTTTAGGAAGCTGGTGGATAGGATGAGGGAGTCAAAGAGTTCACTTTTTGCTCTGCTAGCAGGGTTGACGATGCAGGATGCTGGTGGACAGGTGCAGGAGTCAAAGAGTTCAAGAAAACACGAAGGGAAAGCTTACAATACCTGAAGTACAACAGGCTATTATCTTTTTCCTCTAGATTCAGAATACTTGTGTGGGGCGTGATAGTCATGTGGGCAAGTCGTCAGACTTCTAATCAGTAGATCTGGGTTCGATCCAGCCTGGATAAGTCTCCCCTGGTGACCAGTCACCGTGGTGTAGTGGTTAGCGCAACGGACTACAGACTGGAAGATTACCGTGGGTTCGAATACCCATCAGTCCCTTTAAAAACCATTGTGGGATTTTTTGGATCCAACCGACTTCTTCCTAGAGCTGAGCGTGCTGTGGGCTCATTGGGAAGACTGGGACCTGGTTATCGCAACAGACTACAGACTGGAAGGTTGTGGGTTCGAATTCCCCATCAGTCCCTATAAAAACCACTTTGGGATTTTTCGGCTCCAACCGATTCTTACTCAGAGCTGAGCATGCTATGGGCTCATTGGAAAGACAGGGACCACAAACAAACAAAATCTCCGTAAGCGCGATGATTCTAAAGAAAATAGTCTCCCTAGCGGATAAGGAGTGGAGATTTTTCCCCCATCTCCAGACCTGTCTTTATTGCCTGTATTACTCTGACTGCAGGTAAGATATCCGTCTGCAGTGTCGCTTATCTGGGTGCAGACAGTAAACCCCAAACAACAACATCCATCTCCAGAGTCAACGTAGTGCCTAAACCTCTCCTGAGCATGCAGAGCATGAGATACGCACGTTAAAGATCTTGTAAGTCATGTCAGTATCTGGTGTTTTGTGGAAACACAAAAACCACCCAGCATACACACCCACCGAAGACGGACAATGCACACTGTGCAGCAACATGCCGCCTGCATAGTGTGAACGAACAACGCGCACACACACATCCCAGATTTTTTTTTTTTTAGGATCATTGCACTCAGGGAGGTTACCTTTGTGCTCACCTTTTTTTTTTTTTTTTCGTCCCATTTTCTACGCCAATTTAATGGCCACAGAAGCTGAAACAATTTTTATTATGCGATGATGATAATGTCGATGTGGATAATATCATAATATAGCCTGGCGTCAACCAGGCCCGAGAGATACAGACACCTGCGGTGTTGGTCAGAAGATCTGAGCAACACCCTCAATGACGCATCCGCCAAATGGATGAGACTCGACTGTGTGGTTCCAGTCTTCCCAATGAGCCCATAGCACGCCCAACTCTGGGTAGGAGCCGGTTAGAGCCGAAAAAACCCACAATGATTTTTGAAAGTACTGATGGGGATTCGAACCCACAACCTTCCAGTCGGTAGTCCGTTGCGTTAACCACTACACCACGGCGACTGGTGCTGGGCATCCGAGAATGATCAGAACTTAGAAAAAAATAACAAGGAAAATGAAATGTTTGTGTTCAGATTTTAGCTTGCTATGTATTTTTCCTGATGTACTCACTAACTTCCCAATATGTCTTCTACGTCGAGTGTCACTCTATCAGTCACTGAGTGCACTGCTGTGAAATATGAATGAAAGCTTCGATCGAAGCTGACAAAGAAATAATACTTGCCACACAGATGAACGTGAGTGTTTCAATCTGCTTCAGGGTAATGGGATTTTGTCCTCTATTATATTTTTCTTCTTCTTTTTCAGGAGAAAAAAAACAACTGGTCACTGGGAGTCAGTCAGGGGTCAGGATCTAGCTGCTGGTCGTTATTAATGGGAGGTTATTCTTCGTGCAGATTACAAGCATCACGTTGATTAGTTTGGAGTTTATTCAAAGGTGATTCCTTACATTTCCATACGCGCTCAACCCAATCAGCCATGTTGATGTTATCTGTCAGGCTTTCATCAGAGTTTGTTCAAGATGGATTCATCGCACTTAGACAATTCCTTATGCGCTTTAACAAATCTGCCAGTAATTATCCTCAACTTGCGCAAAACACTACGTACTGGTAAAGTTTTGAAACAGAAGTTGAGGGGTGGGGAGTGGGTGGGGCGGGATCTATAAAAACACTGAGCTCACCAAAATGATTGGAGCATTAAGTTTCAGTTTCAGTTTCAGTTTCAGTTTCTCAAGATGACGTCTCCGCGCTCCGAACGAATTCCGTATGCATTAACGTCACAGATGCCATGCGTATGGTGAACGTGGCACAAGCCTTCAACCTGCACATAAATCCATGAGCTGGCAAGGTCCTGAGGCCCTACCTAAACTATGTTTTACCTAGTCTGTATTTTAAACTGGTATTTTATCAGCCTACCACTGGAATAATCTTGGTTACATGCAAATGACATGTGTATGTGTGTAGGAGCATTAAGACGGGCAGCAAACAGGTCAGTGTTTGTGTTGTGGGCTGGGACCCACCAACTCGGGATATCGGATCTGGAGGCCAGGACTGTATTACAAGAGATAATAAACCTTGGTCTGTCTGAGGGTGGAAACCACTACCTGTACGTGATTATTCCATTGACAGGCTGATACGACACCAGTATAAAATATAGACCAGGTAAAACATAGACCAGTAAAACATAGACCAGGTAAAATACACAGACCAGGTAAAACATAGACCAGGTAAAACATAGACCAGGTAAAACACAGACCAGGTAAAACATAGACCAGGTAAAACATAGACAGGTAAAACAGACCAGGTAAAACATGACCAGGTAAACACAGACCAGGTAAAACACAGACCAGGTAAAACATACACCCAGGTCAAAACATGACCAGGTAACACAGACAGGTAAAACAAGACCAGGTAAAACATCACCAGCAACAACACAGGTAAAACAGACAGGTAAACAGACAGTAACATAGGTAGGTAGGCCTCACGACCTGGCCAGCTCATGGGTTTATGTTCAGGCTTAACCCTTTGACTCCCGCACCTTGTCCACCAGCATCCTGCATTGTAAACCATGCTAGCAAAACAAAAACTTAACCCTTTCACTCCCTTAGCCTATCCGCCAGTTCCTGCAGGATGCTGATGGATAGGCTTGGGGAGTCAAAGGGTTAGGTTTTTGCGGTTCGTGGA
This sequence comes from Monoplex corrugatus, assembly GCA_030674185.1. Classification (NCBI taxonomy): domain Eukaryota; kingdom Metazoa; phylum Mollusca; class Gastropoda; order Littorinimorpha; family Ranellidae; genus Monoplex; species Monoplex corrugatus. The sequence continues at coordinate 25,823,208 of JAPXFY010000013.1, forward strand.
CAGAGTGCGGGAGTCAAAGGGTTATAGCTTTGCCATGATCATCATATACACACACATGGCACCTGTGACTAACGTTAGTATATATGGAATTCGTTCCGAGCGCGGAGACGTCGTCTTGAGAAACTGAAACTGAAACTGAAACTATCAAAATGGCGATGATCAACAGACATTTTCCATGGACTGCTGACTGATTGACAGCACAAAATGTTGGGTCACTCAGATGGCAAGTTAGTGACAGTGTCCCTCTGTTTGACTGCACATATAACTGCTTTGTCAAAAAAAAAGTTTTTTTAAGTGGCCTGTTAGCTTGGTTGTTAGAGTACCACGTGGGCCATGGGTTTTTTTTAATTCATTTATTTCTCTTTCTCTCTTTCTTCTTCTCTCTCTCTCTTTTCTCTCTCTCTCTTTCTCTCTTCTCTCTCTCTCTTCTTTCTTTCTCTCTCTCTCTCTTTCTTTCTTCTCTCTCTCTTCTCTTTCTCTTCTCTCTCTCTCTCTCTTTCTTCTCTCTCTCTTCTCTTTCTCTCTCTCTCTCTCTCTTTCTTTCTCTCTCTCTCTCTCTTTCTTTCTTCTCTCTCTCTCTCTCTCTTTTCTCTTTTCTTTCTTTCTCTCTCTCTCTCTCTTCTTTTCTCTCTCTCTCTCTCTTGCTCCCTAGCTCTCTCTCTCTCTCTCTCTCTCTTTTTTTTTTTTTTTTTTTTTTTTTTTTGGGGGGGGGGCGATTTTTCTAAAGACTGTTAGCTCAGTTGTTAGAGCACCATGTTCATAACGCAAGGATTGTGGGTTCAATTCTCAGGCCGGCGGTACGTGTGTGTGTGTGTGTGTGTGTGTGTGTGTGTGTGTGTGTGTGTGTGTGTGTGTGTGTGTGTTGTGTGTGTGTGTGTGTGTGTTGTGTGTGTTGTGTATGTTGTGTGTGTTGTGTGTATGTGTGTGTGTTGTGTGTGTGTGTGTGTGTGTGTGCGTGTGTATGTGTGCGTGTGTGTGTTTGTGTGTGTGTGTGTTTGTGGTATGTGTGTGTGTGTGTGTATGTGTGTTTCTCTCTGTGTGTGCATGTGTGTGTCGCGTGTGTGTGTGTGCGTATGTGTGTGTGCGTGTGTGTATGTGTGCGTGTGGTGTTGTGTGCGTGTGTGTGTTGTGTGCGTGTGTGTTTGTGTGCGTGTGTGTGTTTGTGTGTGTGTTTGTGCGTGTATTTGTGTGTGTGTGTTTGTGGTATGTATTTGTGTGTGTGTGTGTGTGTGTGTGTGTGTGTGTGTGTGTGTGTGTGTGTTGTGTGTTGTATGTATGTATACGTATGTATGTATGTATGTATGTATGTATGTATGTACGTACGTATGTTGTATATGTATGTATGTATGTATGTATGTATGCGTGTGTGTGTGAGTTGTGTGTGTGTTTGTGTGTATGTGTGCGTGCGTACGTGTGTGTGAGAGTGTGTGTGTGTGTGTGAGTGTGTGTTTGTGCGTATGTGTGTGTTGCATTTTTTAAAAGTCCATTTGCTCAATAATTAACAGTGCTATGCTCGTAACACAGAGGTTGTGTGTTTAACCCTCGAGCGAACCACGGTTCTGACTGCTGGCCAGTTTGACAGACTCGTGGACTCAAGATCTGATATCTGGAGTTCAATCACAAGTCCACAACATTACAATCTGCCCTGTCCCGTCCGTCCTACATCTGACTTTTTCCCCATCATTCTTGTGGTATCAGCTTAAGCTTTCGTAGGTCTTATCTCCCCCTCCCCCTCTCCCTCCCACTCCCCCCTCCCATTTCAAGACCTTGCCAGCGTTTATGGTTTTGCGCAAGCTGAAGGAATCTGCCAGAAAACTGTTGGCAGATTTGGATGGAGCGCATATGGAATTGTTCGAGTGTGATGCATCTCTCTTGAACAAACTCCAAACTCCAAAGTTAAAATCACAAATTCAAAAAACTAAAACTTTCAAACGTTCACAGGCTGCCACTCGATAATGGAAATAACGATCAAAACGTTACCAGTCGTCGTGGTGTAGTGGTTAACGCAAAGGACTATCGACTGGAAGGTTGTGGGTTCGAATCCCCATCAGTCACTTCAAAATTATATCATTGTGGGATTTTTCGGCTCTAACCGGCTCCTACCCAGAGTTGAGCGTGTTATGGGCTCATTGGGAAGACTGGGACCACACAGTCGAGTCTCATCCACTTCACGGATGCGTCATTGAGGGTGCTGCTCAAAATATTCTGACCAGCACCGCAGGTGTCTGTGTCTCTCGGGCCTGGCTGACACCAGGATATATTATGATAGTAAGCGTAGAATACAGCCCTGTCACGCAGTCTCAATCCTAGATGGACCTCCATAGCATCACGATTATCCCCCTCATTGTCATCATCATCGTCATCGCTTTGTAAAAACTGTTCCAGCTTCTGTGGCATTAAGGTGGTGTAGAGAATGGGACTAAACAATTTTTTTTTAAAGGTGAAAACAAAGGTAACCTGCCGGAGTGCAATAATCCCCCCCCCCCTCCTCAAAAAAACAACAAAAAACAAAAACAAAACAACAAAAAAACAAACAAAAAACAAACAAACAAACCAAAACGATCAAAACGTTAAGTACATCAGGTACATCATGGAGCGCATATGGAATTGTCCGAGTGCGATGAATCTCTCTTGAACAAACTCCAAACTCTAAAGTCAAAATCGAAAGAAAAAAAAACCGTCACTTTCAAACGTTCACAGGCTAGCACTCTATAATGGAAACAACGATCTAAACGCCATTAACACTGATACCGTAGTGCTGTAGTGGTGTAGTGCTGTGTTCTGTGATTGGTAGCGGATGTTGTGGTGCATAAATCAACATGTCGACATCCAGCCGTCCCGCCTTCTCCCCTCACCCATCCCTAAATCTCTGCTACTGATAGATAGCACGGAAGCTCACCAAGCAAGGCTGACAAATTGTTGCTTAAAAAAAAAAATTTTAAAAAAAGACCCGTGATCGTAATAACTTGATGAGGGTGAGAATGACGTTAGTAGGACTGCATGGACTTGCAAAACTAACCATCAGTCATACGTGTTAAAACCACGACAAATTGCTGACAGGCAAAGTGACACTGAAATTACAAAGTTATGTTTCTTGCTCTCCTTTGTGCACACACAACATATCGTTGCGCGAGCAAGCAAGAAAGTGCGCGATCACACACACACGTACACACACACACACACACACACACACACACACACGTACACACACACACACACACACACACACACACACACACACACACACACACACACACACACACACACACACACACCTACCTTTTATGCGGTCTTGCAGTCGGCCTATTCAGGTGGCGGGAAACATTCGCTGTACGGCAGAATGCGCCACATGGAGCGAGCAAGAGAGAAGACGACAAGCGCATGATCTCCACTGGGCCTGCAAGTTTTCTTCCTCCAAAAAAAAACTATTCGTCGTCCTTGTAAACCCTGTGA
>JAPXFY010000013.1:25849160-25871660 GCA_030674185.1 Monoplex corrugatus
TAGAGAGCCTTATGTCAACCACAGGGCAAATAGGTGGAAGCTTTCACCCTTTACCGACCAGGAAGTACCCGTGTGTAGATTCGAACCCGTACCTTTTGATTGGAAGAGCATTGTCCTAACCACCCAAACATGAGGCCCGTCACTGTGAAGTGATTGAACCTTGGTGTCTTTGCAGGTATAGTTCCAGTTTCAGTTTCAGTTTCTCAAGATGACGTCTCCGCGCTGGGAACGAATTCCATATGCACAAACGTTACAGGTACTATGTGTATGGTGACCATGGCACATGCTTTAAGCCTGCACATAAACCCATGAGCTGGCCAGGTCCTGAGACTCTACCTAGCCTATGTTTTACCTAGTCTATATTTTATACTGGCATTTTATCAGCCTACCACTGGAATAATCTTGGTTACATGTAAGTTACATTTGTATCTCATCTTACCTTCAAAAACGGAATATAAACACAAAGTAAATAAATAAACAATTAAAGGTCTGAATCACAACACAACAAGCTATTCTGTATAAACTCGTCTCACATGACAGACCCACCTCCACCCCCAAGTCAATGCCCAAGTCAGCTGTCTACCAACTAGGTGAAGACAATATTTTCTTAATCATATGAGAGTATGTAAATAAGTAAGTAAGTAAGTAAGTAAGTAAGTGAGTAAGTAAGTAAGTGAATAAGAAGTAAGTAGGTGTATATATGAATACAAAATAAAGGAATATGTAGACTAGTCGCCGTGGTGTAGTGGTTAACGCAACGGACTAACGACTGGAAGGTTGTGGGTTCGAATCCCCATCAGTCCCTTCAAAAATATATCATTGTGGGATTTTTCGGCTCTAACCGGTTCCTACCCAGAGTTGGGCGTGCTATGGGCTCATTGGGAAGACTGGGACCACACAGTCAAGTTTCATCCACTTCACGGATGCGTCATTGAGGGTGTTGCTCAAATCTTATGACCATCATCGCAGCTGTCTGTTTCTGTCGGGCCTGATTGACGCCAGGATATGTTATAATAGAAAGCTTAGAGTACAGCCCTGTCACGCAGTCTCAATCCTTGATGGAACTTCATAGCATCAAGATTATCATCCTCATCGACACCATCACCATGGCACCCTAAAAAATCCGTACCAGCTTCTGTGGCCATTAACATAATAATATATAGTGATAGAGATTCCGACGATAGCATCAGTACTCACAATGCAACCAAAATGTTTTAAGGCTTCTTTGAGCAACATTCCTATAGCTAGTCCTCATATACTCTGAGAGTGGTAGGACTTTAAACTCAACCAAACAAAACAGAACAGAACTGTGGCCATTAAGATGGTGTAGAAAATGGGACGAAAAAAAAAGGTGACCACATAGTAACCCCCCTGAGTGCGACGATCTTTAAAAAAAATGTTAAAAAGTATATAGATAATAATAATGATGATAATAATAACAATAATGATGATGATGATGATGATAATAATATAATAATAATAATAAATCACTTTTATATAGCGCTATTCTCTTACACATAGGTAAGGACTCACTGCACTTTACATTAATTAGTTCATTTTTCCCAGTCGACCCTATGCCTAGTGGTCAATTATACTAACTCTGGTCAATTATACTAACTCCCACTCCTAGACACCCCCCCCCCCACACCAACACACACACTAGCACATCTGTTGCAAGCAAGTACTAGTATATATACATTACTGAATCAGAAAGATCAAAAATCATATTTCATTACTGGTAGTATTTATCAAAAAGATGAGTTTTGATGCCCGCCTTGAAAGAAGAGAGAGATGATGAACAGCGGAGAGAAAAAAAAAGGCAGATCGTTCCAGACAACTGGGGCCTGGCAACGGAAGGCTCTCTGTCCTATGGTTTTGTATTTTTTTCGATTTTTGATTTTGCCAGAAGCTTCTGGTTGCTTGACCCGAGACTGCGACAGGTAAGAGATATATCACTGCTGTTTGCCATTTTTCTCGTCGACATAGCTGAACACCAAGCTCTGAAGCAATAGGGCTGACAGTTGGCCATAGCTGTTGTCACACGTGCAGAGGGATGGACGACGCAGCAAGGTGGGGTGGGGGGGTGACAGACAGGGAGAGGGGAGGAGGGACATACAGGATAGGAATCGAGGGAGCGGGGAGAGTAGGGGATGGAGGTGGTGATAGTAGTGGTAGGGGGAGAGGGGGGGCAAGGGAGCGGTGTGAATGGTGAGCTGGCCATGGCAGTTATTGTCCCCTTCTAGCTCACATTAAACTGTCGTCTGCCGCTGTCCTGTGTAGCAGTATAGGCATAACGGGGCCTGGACTAGCGGCAATCGGCAGGCGTGGAATTTTTCTTTTTTTTTTTTTTTTTGGCTTTGTGCAGGTCTGGGGGGTGGTGGTGGTGGGGTACATACGTACATACATACACACAGCAGATTCCATTCCCCTAATCCCTCTTCGCCTACTCTTTGATGGCCACTTTGAGAGTTTGACTACTTGGCCTGTTTTGCCTATTCAGCCTCTCTGTCTCTCTCTGTCTCTTTCTGTCTCTCTCTTTCTCTCTCTCTCTCTGTCTCTGTCTCCCCCTCCCTCTCGCTCTCTCTCTCTTTGTGTCTGTCTCTGTTTTTGTCTCTGTTTCTGTCACTCTGTGTCTGTGTGTGTCTCTGTGTCTCTGTGTGTGTCTCTGTGTCTCTGTATGTCTCTGTGTCTCTCTCTTCTCTCTCTGTCTCTCTCTCTCTTTCTCTCCCTCACTCTCTCTATATCTCTCTTTCTGTCACACACACACACACACACACACACACACACACACACACACACACACACACACACACACACAAAGCCGGAGAGATCTCAAGGGAACAAAGAAGCGTGCACACGGACATAACAAATGAACAGTTGGAGAAGTTTGAATCGCTGTATGACTTGGGGGTACTGTAGTCTGTCCCAGACCTTTTGGATGGAACATCATATGCATTTCACTTTTAAACTTGTGTTTGCCACATAGGTATGAACTGAATAGAATAGAATAGAATGTGTGTGTGTGTGTGTGTGTGTGTGTGTGTGTGTGTGTGTGTGTGTGTGTGTGTGTGTGTGTGTGTGTGTGTGTGTGTGTGTGTGTGTGTGTGTGTTTGTTTATTTGTTTGGGGTTTTTTGTTTTGTTTGTTTGTTTTTGTTGTCCACGTGATCTTTGCCTTGGCATGATTTGACTTCCAGCTTTAAGTAGTCGTGACTACTCAAGGTTCACACCCTTGATCCAGTTTGGTAAAGATCCATACAGAATATACAGAATTGGTTGAGAAAACTTTTTGCTAACACACCTCTCTGTCTTCTGTCTCTGTCTGTCTGTCTGTCTGTTTCTGTCTGTCTCTGACTGTCTCTGACTTTGTTTGTCTGTCTGTCTCTCTCTCTCTCTCTTACTCTGTCTGTCTGTCTGTCTCTGTCTGTCTGTTTGTCTCTGTCTGTCTGTCTGTCTCACTCTCTCTCTTTCACTCTCTCTCTCTCTAAGTCTCTAACTGCACAACAGTCTATACCTTTAACCCAATTTGGAACAGAGCCATAGAGAAATGATTCAGAAAATCTTACTAACATCTGTCTCTCTCTCTTCCCCTCTCTCTCTCTTCCCCTCTCTCTTTCACACACACACACACACACACACACACATACACACACACACACACACACAACACAACACACACACAACACGCAACATACACACACAACACACCGTCTAATATCACTCATAGTGAAAAGACGTTAAATCAAAGAACGAACGAACACACAACATACACACATAAACACACACACGCACGCACGCACGCGCGCACACACATTCACACACACACACACAAACACACACACACACAACACACAAACACACACACACACCGTCTAATATCACTCATAGTGAAAATACGTTAAATCAAGGAACGAAGCAACGAACGAACAATACACACACATTCACACACATAAAAACATATACTCACCCTCTCTGCCAACCCCCACACACACATCCCTACAGTAGATATGAAAAAGCTGACCCGAACAATAACGAGGTCTCTACCACCTCACTCCCTAAGACCTCAGTGTTGTTGTGGCACTACCTTTTATTATCTGTGCCTACAGTCTGACTGCATGGGCTTGGAGCCCCGCGTTGGGTAATCTATGTGCCAGCGACCTGCAGTCCACCCAGCTTTTAATGGATACTTGACCCTGCTCAGTCAGGGATGGGATAAGTAAAACAATGAGGTGGATGAGTAGGGCCAACACTGATAAGGCCCACCCTGATAGGGCCCACTCTGATAAGGCCCACCCTGATAGGGCCCACTCTGATAAGGCCCACCCTGATAGGGCCCAACCTGATGGGGCCCACCCTGATAGGGCCCAACCTGATAGGGCCCACCCTGATAGGGCCCACTCTGATGGGTCCCACCCTGATAGGGCCCAACCTGATAGGGCCCACCCTGATAGGGCCCACCCTGATAGGGCCCAACCTGATAGGGCCCACCCTGATAGGGCCCAACCTGATAGGGCCCAACCTGATAGGGTCCACCCTGATAGGGCCCACCCTGATAGGGCCCACCCTGATAGGGCCCACCCTGATAGGGCCCACCCTGATAGGGCCCACCCTGATAGGGCCCACCCTGATAGGGCCCACCCTGATAGGGCCCACCCTGATAGGGTCCACCCTGATAGGGCCTACACTGATAGGGCCCAACCTGATAGGGCCCACCCTGATAGGGCCCACCCTGATAGGGCCCACCCTGATAGGGTCCACCCTGATAGGGCCTACACTGATAGGGCCCACCCTGATAGGGCCCACCCTGATAGGGCCCACCCTGATAGGGCCCACCCTGATAGGGCCCACCCTGATAGGCCCTACACTGATAGGGCTCAACCTGATGGGTCCCACCCTGATAGGGCCCACCTGATAGGGCCCACCCTGATAGGGCCCAACCTGATAGGGCCCACCCTGATAGGGCCCACCCTGATAGGGCCCAACCTGATAGGGCCCACCCTGATAGGGCCCACCCTGATAGGGCCCACCCTGATAGGGCCCACCCTGATAGGGCCCACCCTGATAGGGCCCACCCTGATAGGGCCCACCCTGATAGGGCCCACCCTGATAGGGCCCACCCTGATAGGGCCCACCCTGATAGGGCCCACCCTGATAGGGTCCACCCTGATAGGGCCTACACTGATAGGGCCCACCCTGATAGGGCCCACCCTGATAGGGCCCACCCTGATAGGGTCCACCCTGATAGGGCCCACCCTGATAGGGCCCACCCTGATAGGGCCCACCCTGATAGGGCCCACCCTGATAGGGCCCACCCTGATAGGGCCCACCCTGATAGGGCCCACCCTGATAGGGTCCACCCTGATAGGGCCTACACTGATAGGGCCCAACCTGATAGGGCCCACCCTGATAGGGCCCACCCTGATAGGGCCCACCTGATAGGGCCCACCCTGATAGGGTCCACCCTGATAGGGCCCACCCTGATAGGGCCCACCCTGATAGGGCCCAACCTGATAGAGCCCAACCTGATAGGGCCCACCCTGATAGGGCCCAACCTGATAGGGCCCAACCTGATAGGGCCCACCCTGATAGGGCCCACCCTGATAGGGCCCAACCTGATAGGCCCTACACTGATAGGGCTCAACCTGATGGGTCCCACCCTGATAGGGCCCAACCTGATGGGTCCCACCCTGATCTGGCCATCCTGATAGGCTCTACCCTGATAGGATCCACTCTGATGGAGCCCACCCTGATGTGACCCACTCTGATAGGGTCCACCCTGAGGTTTCAAGTCTCATCACTCCCTCACGAATTTAATGAGGTGGGTTTTTGTTGTATTGTTGTTGTTATTGTTTTGTTTGTTTGTTTGTTTGTTTGTTTGTTTGTTTGTTTGTTTGTTTGTTTGTTTGTTTGGGGGTGTTTTGTTTTTTAGTTTTCGTGGGTTGCGACTTACCATATGCACTTGAATATACCATTGGGTTTTTACGTGCATGATCATTTGAAAGAAATTATCATTTTCTCCCTTCTGTTAAGGAAGTGACATTCCGTTCTTTAGGTGCGTGCATGTTGGGTGTTTTCCTGTTTCCATATGCCTACAATACTGACATGGCTTACAGCATCTTCAATATGTGTATAATATATATAATTAGATGTTTCTTAGTGTAACAGGATTACATTATAACTTTACACAGTTCCTCCGAAGGACCCCGACATTTATTGGTATCTTGAGGCGATGATACGATCGTAAGTAAAGACTCATGTATTGCCGGCTTTTAGTTTAAGTCGCCAACTTTCATTTCAAAAACCAACTATTCGTATAGTTAGTTTTCATGCATAAGATCGCAGGTCATCCATTTATACGATAACGAAGCTAAAGCGTAACGTTGGCTTTAGTGAGCGAGTGTTCTGATCATATGTCATCTCGCCTTGTGAATCTGTTTAGTAGGTTTGGTCTTCAGAATGCTCAAGCTTAGTTCAACTGAAGCATTGGTGACTTCTCCATATACTGCACCTTGAACAGCAATGACCGGGTCATGCCCACTACCGCCTGTGTGATGGCAACATCTTGGTGTGGGAATATAACGTGAAATTGGAAAAGACATGGGTTCATAAAGAACTGAACATGTGGTTGACATATGCCACAGTTCTGTTCAGTTAATTAACATCAACACTGACGGAGTGGTGGTTTAGTGGTTAGAGCGGCCACCCAGGACGCCAAAGGCTGCGGGTTCGATACTTGGACAAGGATTTTTCACACTCTCCCCGCAGCACTGGTTTGTACATAATCGTCGGCTGAAAAACAAAGGAGACTGGCGTTATTGTAATAAATTTATACACTAGAAAGTTATGGAGGAGTTCTGTTATAAATAGACAGATACAAGATGTACTAGAGATTTCAGAACAAATGTAGCAAATCACGGAAGACTTTTCCCGCTCTTCAGAAATTACTAAATAGAACAGTTTATTGAGCAAGAATGGAAGAACAGCTTTGGGGCAGAAAGAGGACCTTTACAGAGACCTACATCCTGTACTGACCAATTGAGGTTTGACCTTCACCAGACTGCCCTAACGTCTCTGGTCAAACAAGAAGCTGACGGCATGTACGGAGATGGCAATGTACAGCGCCTGCATCCCCAGCGCTGACCTTGCTGTATGGCAGTCAATGGTAAACACTCCATTCTAGGCAAGCGATAAGGCTCCGTATGGCCAGCCTCAGTCGCTCCATTACCATCATATGGACGGACCGAATAACAAACGAGGCGGTCCTCTCTCATGCCCAGATGCCCACCCTGTATAACCTGCTACAGCAACAATGCATCCGCTGGCTGGGTGATACCAACTGCATTACTGATGGAAGGACCCGCAAAGACCTTTTCTACGGCGGACTCGTTGATGGCTTCGAGTGACAATGGCATCCAGGTCTTTGCTTCAATGACAGAGACATGATTTCTATGAGTATCAATGTCAACCAGCAGGAAGAGGGCATTAATACCGTGCTCGTTGGAGACAAGGGTGAGAAGGAGAGCGAGGAGGAGTGGGGCTGAAAGGCTGGAAGTCTCTAGTGCATCTGGTGCCTATGTAGTTGTTACAGAAATCCTCCACAGCAGCAGTGATGAAGAAGGCACGATATAAAATCAGGACTTGTACCTTCACCCCAGCCTAGTGCTTGACCCCCCCCCCCCCACACACACACTCACATATACACACACACAATCACACACACACACACACTCACACACACACACTACACACACAACACTCACAACACTCACACACACACACACACACAAACACACACACACACACACACACACTCACACACACTCACCACACACATACTCACACACACACTCTCACACACACGCACACATACACACACACTCACACACACACACACAAACACACATACACACATTCTCTCTCTCTCTGTGTGTCTCACACACACACAAACACCACCACACACACACACCACACACACACACACCCCACACACACACACACCACACACACACACACCACGAAGCCAAATACGAATACGCCTTTAACATTTTTATAAAAAAAAATTCGTGAACTGCGACTCCCACGTGCCGGTACATTATACCAGTAGGGTTTACGTGTATGGCCATTTGTACCCAGCCCTGCAGGCAGCCCTAACCCGTTTTCAGGGATGGCTCCTACACTGAGCTTATATGCTGTCGTGTCAAACGACAGATGCGAAATCTCGGAGGATTGGCACAAGAAATATAAACATTCCTACAGCAGTGAAGCGTATCAAATTAATGTCGAAACCCCCAGAAAACTTGACGTTATAGCAATAAAAGCGAACAGTAGGACAGGGGTGACATCTTTTTTTCAAATCACGGAGGATTTGTGTAAGAAATAAACACAGCTTAAACATCAGTGAACGCCCCTAACCCCTCAAAAAAAAAAGAAAAAAAAAAAAAAAGAAAGAAAAGAAACACACACACAAACACACACACACACACACACACACACACACACACACGCATGCACACATACACACATACACGCACACGCGCGCGCGCACACACACACACACACACACACACACACACGCACACACACACACAAACTGGGACACAGACTCATATTATTAACCTTGGTGTTGAAACCAGAGGCCATAGCAAGCACAAACTCACATTTTCAAAATCATTACGGGGATTTGCATGGAAAGCACAGGCATGCAGAAAATCAATGTGGGAAATTGTGACAGATGCACACCAAGTTAAACTATTTAAAGCTGGAGAATTATTGTTTTGAAAAATCATGGCGGGGTTCACAGCGAAACAAGTACTGCAATGTGGAAAACGTAAACAGAAAAGTTTGGTGGGTTCAACAGAAATGGCATTGAAGTGTAGAAAATCCACATAGAAAGTGATGGTGGTGGCACAGCAGTGAAAATGGCACAGTAATGGCAAAGTTCTATAAACAATGACATAGTAATGGCACAGTGATAATCAATGACACAGTAATGCACAGTGATAAGCAATGGCACAGTCATAAGTAAAGGCACAGTAATAAGCAGTGGCACAGTGATAAGCAATGGCATAATAAGGCATTGATAAGCAATGGCACAGTAATGGCTGTGATAAGCAATGGCACAGTAATGGCAGTGATAAGGAGTGGCACAGTAATGGCAGTGGTAAGCAATGACACAGTAATGGCAATGATAACCAATGACAGTAATGGAAGTGATAAGCAATGGCACAGTTATGGCAGTGAAAAGCAATGGCACAGTAATGGCAGTGATAAGCAATGGCACAGTAATGGCAGTGATGAGTAGTGGCACAGTAATAGCAGTGATAAACAATGGCATGTTAATGGTAGGATAAGCAATGGCACAGTAATGGCAGTAATAAGCAATGGCACAGTAATGGCTGTGATAAACAATGGCGGAGTAATGGCAGTGATAAGCGATGGCACAGTAATGGGTTGAGGCGCAATGGTACAATAACGGCAGTGATAAGCAATGGTACAATAACGACTGTGATAAGCAATGGTACAATAACGACTGTGATAAGTAATGGTACAATAACGCAGTGATAAGCAATGGTACAATAACGACTGTGATAAGCAATGGTATAATAACGACTGTGATAAGCAATGGTACAATAACGGCAGTGATAAGCAATGGTACAATAACGACTGTGATAGCAATGGTACAATAACGACAGTGATAGCAATGGTACAATAACGACTGTGATCAGCAATGGTACAATAACGGTGTGATAAGCAATGGTACAATAACGACTAGTGATCAGCAATGGTACAATAACGGGCTAGTGATCAGCAATGGTACAATAACGGTACAGTGATAGCAATGGTACAATAACGCAGTGATAAGCAATGGTACAATAACGCTAGTGATAAGCAATAGGTACAATAACGGTCAGTGATAAGCAATGTAAATAACGGAGTGATAGCAATCGTACAATAACGGCAGTGAAAGCAATGGTACAATAACGACGTGATAGCAATCGTACAATAACGACAGTGATAAGCAATGGTACAATAACGGTAGTGATCAGCAATGTACAATAACGGCAGTGATAGCAATGGTACAATAACGGTAGTGATAAGCAATGGTACAATAACGGACAGTGATCAGCAATGTACAATAACGGTAGTGATCAGCAATGGTACAATAACGACAGTGATAAGCAATGGTACAATAACGACAGTGATCAGCAATGGTACAATAACGACAGTGATAAGCAATGGTACAATAACGGGCAGTGATCAGCAATGGTACAATAACGACAGTGATAAGCAATGTACAATAACGACAGTGATAAGCAATGGTACAATAACGGCAGTGATCAGCAATGGTACAATAACGACAGTGATAAGCAATGGTACAATAACAGCTGTGATAGCAATGGTACAATAACGGCTGTGATCAGCAATCGTACAATAACGGCAGTGATCAGCAATGTACAATAACGGCTGTGATCAGCAATGTACAATAACGACAGTGATAAGCAATCGTACAATAACGGACAGTGATAGCAATGGTACAATAACGGCTGTGATAAGCAATCGTACAATAACGCAGTGATCAGCAATGTACAATAAGGGCAGTGATAAGCAATCGGTACAATAACGGCATGTGATAAGCAATCGTACAATAACGGCAGTGATCAGCAATCGTACAATAACGGCAGTGATAGCAATGTACAATAACGGCTGTGATCAGCAATGGTACAATAACGCAGTGATCAGCAATCGTACAATAACGCTGTGATAAGCAATCGTACAATAACGGCTGTGATAAGCAATCGTTACAATAACGGCATGTGATCAGCAATCGTACAATAACGGCAGTGATCAGCAATGTACAATAACGCAGTGATCAGCAATCGTACAATAACGCGTGATCAGCAATCGTACAATAACGGCGTGATCAGCAATCGTACAATAACGGCAGTGATAAGCAATCGTACATAACGCAGTGATAAGCAATGGTACAATAACGGCATGTGATAAGCAATGGCACAGTAACGACAGTGATAAACAATGGCATAGTAATGGCTGTGAAAGCAATGGTATAATAACGGCAGTGATAACATTTAAACACAGAAAAATCAGAATGTACAGAGTCATGGCCATTTCGTGCAGCAAGCAGCAATGGCGTACACAACGTTATGTATCAGAAATTAGGTCATTGGCGCAGAAATAAAAGAAGACACTACTAATGTTTAATAAAAAGAAATGTAAGAGGATAGTTGCATCATGAGCACTGACATGCAGAATTATATGCAAAGTAAAAATGATGACGATTGACCTAGAAATAAACAAAATTCACATCAAACCAAACTAAATCAAAACGAAACTGGCGGATTTTCGCTTAGAAATAAACGTAGTCGTTCATGAAATTGTATGATAAAAATCATAGGCCCAATATAAACCAATACTAAGTACAGAAAATATACACGCAGATTTCAAATCGCTCAAACTAAGCACACAGACTGGCTTAGAGAGTCGAAGCATAACTGTGCAGAAAATAAATACAGAAAACCGTGTCACATAGATCTACTGGCGCAGAAAAAAATAAAGCACTGGAGTGCAAGAAAAATCATGGCGGATGGGCGTTAGGTGGGGGAGAGTGGGGGTGGGGGGAGAGGGGGGTGAAGCTTAGGGAGGGTGGTGGCAGAAAGCGCGCGCGCTTACAAGTGACGAACATACACAAGAGACGACGACTGCCTGGTCTGGATGCCAACTAGAGAGAAAAGTGTCAGAAGAAGAAAAGCTTTATGCGTTCACCCCGGCCCCGTCCAAAAGAGTTATTTTAAACAGCGGTAAAGCCTGTCAATGCCTCTTTCCCTGCGCCGCCACAAAGACGTTCGAATTCAGTGGTGAATTTGTTTGTTAGCCATTCAGAGCCTGTAGCCCGTAATTCCCTAGTGGGGGTGGGTGGTGGATGGCTGGCTGGCTTATTCAAAGCTTTAGTTGGTTGGGGTACGCCGAGCACTGGCTGTTTGCGTTGGCGGTTAAAATATAACGGACAAGCCATAATAGTGCTTTGCTTCGTTCGGTTTATCTTTGCCAGAAACCAACAGTGATGCAGAAAGCGAGAGAGAGAGAGACAGACAGACAGAGAGACAGACAAAACAGAGAGACAGAGAGAGGTCGTGTTGTAGAAACGTTGGCCGCTGCACCATCTCTCTTATCCTGCTTCCCTCCCTTCTGACGCGTCCACACCGAGTGAGGGAATGTGCTGACCACGACGATGACGATGATGACGATGATGTTGATAATGATGAAGATGATGGTGGTGGTGGTGGTGGTGGCGGTGATGAATATGGTGATGATGACGATGATCATGGTGGTGGTGATGGTGGCGGTGATGAATATGGTGATGATGACGATGATCATGGTGGTGGTGGTGGCGGTGATGAATATGGTGATGATGACGATGATCATGGAGGTGGTGGTCGTGATGGTGGTGGTTGTGGTGGAATATGGTGACGATGATGATAATGATGATGACGACGATGATGATGATGATGGTGGTGGTGATGGTGATGATGAATATGGTGATGATGACAATGATCATGATGATGATGATGATGGTGGTGGTGGTGGTGAATATGGTGACGACGATGATGGTGGTGGTGGTGGTGGTGGTGGCGGCGGCGGTGGTGAATATGGTGATGATGATGATGGTGATGGTGGTGGTGGTGGTGATGGTGGTAGTGCTGGAGGTGGTGGTGACTATGGTGATGATGATGATGGTGATGGTGGTAGTGCTGGAGATGGTGGTGACTATGATGATGGTGGTGGTGGTGGTGGTGATGGTGGTGATAGTGATGAATTAGAACTGTGTTATTACAATTTTGAAAGTAAACCGGTTCAGTCCCCTTCCTGCGATGCACATTTTTTTGTAGGAGAAGTGGGCAGGACAGGGGGCGTAATTTTTACTTAAAAACTGCCGTGAAAATAAACTGACTGGAGGTAAGGTTTTTTGTTATTGTTTTTTTCAATTCCGGTTCCTGTTAGGCTCAACATTTTGAACAACATTTGCTTTACACCTGTTCTGAAACATACGGAAACACATTTCACAAAACGTGTTCATATTTTCCTGTGGCTGTGTCCTGAACTAGGGATGTTGTTTACACACACTTAACGATATGTCACACCGCTTAACCATTTGAATCCCGCACCTTATCCACTAACTGAAAAAAATTAACCCTTTGATTACCTCACCCTATCCACCAGCTTCCTGTAGGAAGCTGGTGGATAGGGTGAGGAAGTCAAAGTGTTACGTTTTTGCTTTGTTAGCATGGTTGACAATGCAGAATGCTGGTGGATAGGGTACGGGAGTCAAAGGGTTAAATTAAATGAGTCATGCCAGTCAGCAAAATAACGTATTTCCACCCCGCATTTGCAAACAGAATGATTCAAAATATGTTTTTGTCATATGTCAGTGTTTTATGTTGGAAATGGGGAACTGATCCTAGCTGAATCAGGGACAGCAGGAAACAAGAGCTAAACAGAGCGCGACGTGCATTTTCTCTGTCCTATAGTGAAGAGCGCAGTTGTCAAATGGCGGGAGTCTGGCCAGGGTCAGTGCACCAACAATGGTCACACAACCATGCTTGGTATCAGATGGAACTGCCGGGATCAGTTTGTCAACAGAAAACAGGGAACTTTTTAAGTCTTCATCTTCAGTCGGGTGTTAACCCCCACCCCCCACCCCCACACACACATATATATACATCATTTGCACCATTCCTGTATCACTACTCCTACGGCAACCACTACATACCTCTGGCACACCTCTAAACCCACAGAAACTGACATCACCAGGAAAGTGGGTATGAATGGCCACAGAATCTGGGACAGTTTTTCACAATGTTATCATCATCATCATCAGGTGCCCTGCCGAATGGCGTTGGCGATCATGGACTTCCATCTGTCTCTATCTCTCGTTGCCCCTAGCATCTCCCCCAGGGGCCCACCCTCCTCGTCCCCAGCCACTCTGCAAGTCCGTCCAACATTTTCTCCCTGGCTCTACCTGGTGTTCTCTTTCCCTCCAGCTTTCCCGTTGTGACCAGGTGCTCCAAATCCCCCTTCCTCATAAAATGGCCTATAAATGTTGCCTGTCTTTTCCTAATCTTCCTTATGAGTGATCTACTTGTGTCTGCCTCCATCAAGACTGTCTCGTTTGTTTTCTTTGCTGTCCATGGAATTCTCAACATTCTTCTTAGAAACCACATCTCGGCTGCCTCAATCTTGTTCTGGCTTTGCTTGTTGACTGCCCACGCCTGACATCCGTAAAACAGTATTGGTTCTATATAACATTCAAGAACTCTCTTCCTGATGTTAATTGATAGGCATTTCTTGGTGCCAGAGGTATGTAGTGGTTGCCGTAGGAGTAGTGATACAGGAATGGCGCAAATGATGTATATATGTGTGGGGGGGGGGGGAGGGGAGGGGGGTTAACACCTGACTGAAGATGAAGACTTAAATGTTATCATACTGAGAAATAAGATAATGGTGCTGACGCTTTGGAGTTCCATTTCCGATTGAGATTACGTGGTAGGGCTTCTTCTTCGCTTCCTTTCAAAACATATCCTAGTGTTAACCCTCTGACTCCCGCACCTTGTGCACCAGCATCCTGCATTGTCAACCATGCTAGCAAAGCAAAAACGTAACCCTGTGACTATCTCATCCTATCCACCAGCTTTCTGCAGGAAGCTGGTGGATACGGTGAGGAAGTCACAGTTTTTTGTTTGTTTGTTTCTTTTTTTGCAGTTGATAGACAGGGTGCGGGAGGGATAATGAGGCCCGAGAGATACAGACATCTGCAATGTTAATCATGAAACATGGGCAAAACCCTCAATGACTACTGCAACAACTACGAGTAAAAATCGACCCGAGTCGATCTGAATGTATTCCTGTCTCTACATTATTAAATTTTTTTATTTCATTTCTGTCTTTAGCGTCTTTCTGTTATTTTTCTAAAGTTATGTTACATTAAAGAGAGACTGACAAAGACGTGAGTACAGGGGGCAGAGACAAGAAGATACGGTGGAAAAGGGAGGGAAGGCAGGTTAAAAAGCGAAAAGGGAGTGAACTCTGGTCCCCCTTGCCACCAGTTCTTTGTCCCTGACCTGTTCCTGCATTGGCCATGGCACAGTCCGTGTTTGGTATAGGGACTGATTATTGTTGTTATGTCTGGGATAGGGACTGATTATTGTTTTGTCTGGATCTCTGGTATAGGGACTGATTATTGTTGTTATGTCTGGGATAGGGACTGATTATTGTTTTGTCTGGATCTCTGGTATAGGGACTGATTATTGTTGTTATGTCTGGGATAGGGACTGATTATTGTTATGCCTTGATCTCTGGGATAGGGACTGATTATTGTTATGTCTAGAGCTCTGGTATAGGGACTGATTATTGTTATGTCTGGAGCTCTGGTATAGGGACTGATTATTGTTATGTCTAGCTCTGGTATAGGGACTGATTATTGTTATGTCTAGAGCTCTGGTATAGGGACTGATTATTGTTATGTCTAGATCTCTGGTATAAGGACTGATTATTGTTATGTCTGGGATAGGGACTGATTATTGTTATGTCTGGGTTAGGGACTGATTATTGTTATGTCTAGATCTCTGGTATAAGGACTGATTACTGTTGTGTCTGGGTTAGGGACTGATTATTGTTATGTCTGGATCTCTGGATAGGGACTGATTATTGTTATGTCTAGATCTCTGGTATAGGGACTGATTATTGTTATGTCTAGATCTCTGGTATAGGGACTGATTATTGTTATGCCTGGATCTCTGGTATAGGGACTGATTATTGTTATGTCTAGATATCTGGTATAGGGACTGATTATTGTTATGTCTAGATCTCTGGTATAGGGAATGATTACTGTTGTGTCTGGGATAGGGACTGATTGTTGTTATGTCTGGATGTCTGGGATAGGGACTGATTGTTGTTATATCTGGATGTCTGGGATAGGGACTGATTGTTGTTATATCTGGGTGTCTGGGATAGGGACTGATTGTTGTTATATCTGGGTGTCTGGGATAGGGACTGATTGTTGTTATATCTGGGTGTCTGGGATAGGGACTGATTGTTGTTATATCTGGATGTCTGAGATAGGGGGGGGGGGGGGGGGGGGGGGGGGGGGGGGGGGGGGGGGGGGGGGGGGGGGGGGGGGGGGGGGGGGGGGGGGGGGGGGGGGGGGGGGGGGGGGGGGGGGGGGGGGGGGGGGGGGGGGGGGGGGGGGGGGGGGGGGGGGGGGGGGGGGGGGGGGGGGGGGGGGGGGGGGGGGGGGGGGGGGGGGGGGGGGGGGGGGGGGGGGGGGTTATGTCTGGATGTCTGGGATAGGGACATGATTATTGTTATTCTGGATGTCTGGGATAGGGACTGATTATTGTTATGTCTGGATGTCTGGGATAGGGACTGATTTGTTATGTCTGGATGTCTGGGATAGGGACTGATTGTTGTTATGTCTGGATTCTGGGATAGGGAATGATTATAGTTATGTCTGGATGTCTGGGATAGGGACTGATTATTGTTATGTCTGGATGTCTGGGATAGGGACTGATTATTGTTATGTCTGGATGTCTGGATAGGGAATGATTATTGTTATGTCTGGATGTCTGGGATAGGGACTGATTATTGTATGTCTGGATGTCTGGGATAGGGAATGATTATTGTTATGTCTGGATGTCTGGGATAGGGAATGATTATTGTTATGTCTGGATGTCTGGGATAGGGAATGATTATTGTTATGTCTGGATGTCTGGGATAGGGACTGATTGTTGTTATGTCTGGATGTCTGGGATAGGGACTGATTATTGTTATGTCTGATGTCTGGGATAGGGACTATTATTGTTATGTCTGGATGTCTGGGATAGGGAATGATTATTGTTATGTCTGGATGTCTGGGATAGGGACTGATTATTGTTATGTCTGGATGTCTGGGATAGGACTGATTATTGTTATGTCTGGATGTCTGGGATAGGGACTGATTGTTATGTCTGGATGTCTGGGATAGGGACTGATTGTTGTTATGTCTGGATGTCTGGGATAGGGAATGATTATTGTTATGTCTGGATGTCTGGGATAGGAATGATTATTGTTATGTCTGGATGTCTGGGATAGGGAATGATTATTGTTATGTCTGGATGTCTGGATAGGGAATGATTATTGTTATGTCTGGATGTCTGGGATAGGGACTGATTATTGTTATGTCTGATGTCTGGGATAGGGAATGATTATTGTTATGTCTGGATGTCTGGGATAGGGAATGATTATTGTTATGTCTGGATGTCTGGATAGGGAATGATTATTGTTATGTCTGGATGTCTGATAGGGAATGATTATTGTTATGTCTGGATGTCTGGGATAGGGACATGTTTTGTTATGTCTGGATGTCTGGGATGGAATGATTATTGTTATGTCTGGATGTCTGGGATAGGGACTGATTATTGTAATGTCTGGATGTCTGGGATAGGGAATGATTATTGTTATGTCTGGTGTCTGGGATAGGGAATGATTATTGTTATGTCTGGATGTCTGGGATAGGGAATGATTATTGTTATGTCTGGATGTCTGGGATAGCGACTGATTTTGTTATGTCTCGATGTCTGGGATAGGGACTGATTATTGTTATGTCTGGATGTCTGGGATAGGGACTAATTATTGTTATGTCTGGATGTCTGGGATAGGGATGATTATTGTTATGTCTGGATGTCTGGGATAGGGAATGATTATTGTTATGTCTGGATGTCTGGGATAGGGACTAGATTATTGTTATGTCTGGATGTCTGGGATAGGGACTGATTGTTGTTATGTCTGATGTCTGGATAGGGACTGATTTTGTTATGTCTGGATGTCTGGGATAGGGACTAGATTGTTGTTATGTCTGGATGTCTGGGATAGGAATGATTATTGTTATGTCTGGATGTCTGGGATAGGATGATTATTGTTATGTCTGGATGTCTGGGATAGGGATGATTATTGTTATGTCTGGATGTCTGGGATAGGGATGATTATTGTTATGTCTGGATGTCTGGGATAGGGATTTATTTTGTTATGTCTGGATGTCTGGGATAGGGACATGATTATTGTTATGTCTGGATGTCTGGATAGGAATGATTATTGTTATGTCTGGATGTCTGGGATAGGGACTGATTGTTGTTATGTCCGGATGTCTGGATAGGACTGATATTGTTATGTCTGGATGTCTGGGATAGGACTGATTATTGTTATGTCTGGATGTCTGGGATAGGGAATGATTATTGTTTATGTCTGGATGTCTGGGATAGGGAATGATTATTGTTATGTCTGGATGTCTGGATAGGGAATGATTATTGTTATGTCCGGATGTCTGGATAGGAATGATTATTGTTATGTCTGGATGTCTGGGATAGGGGGGGGGGGGGGGGGGGGGGGGGGGGGGGGGGCCCCCCCCCCGGTGTCTGGGATAGGGAATGATTATTGTTATGTCCGGATGTCTGGGATAGGGAATGATTATTGTTATGTCTGGATGTCTGGGATAGGGACTGATTTTGTTATGTCTGGATGTCTGGATAGGGATGATTATTGTTATGTCTGGATGTCTGGGATAGGGACTGATTTTGTTATGTCTGGATGTCTGGAGATATTGTTTGTGGATGCTGGATATAGTTTGTTATGTCTGGATGTCTGGGATAGGGACTGATTGTTGTTATGTCTATGTCTGGAAAGTATGTGCTGGATTGGATAGGGAATGATTATTGTTATGTCTGGATGTCTGGGATAGGACTGATTATTGTTATGTCTGGATGTCTGGGATAGGGACTGATTATTGTTATGTCTGGATGTCTGGGATAGGGACTGATTTTGTTATGTCTGGATGTCTGGGATAGGGAATGATTATTGTTATGTTCTGGATGTCTGGATAGGGACTGAATTATTGTTATGTCTGGATGTCTGGGATAGGACTGATTATTGTTATGTCTGGATGTCTGGGATAGGGACAGATTATTGTTATGTCTGGATGTCTGGGATAGGGACTGATTATTGTTATGTCTGGATGTCTGGGATAGGGAATGATTATTGTTATGTCTGGATGTCTGGGATAGGGAATGATTATTGTTATGTCTGGATGTCTGGGATAGGGACTGATTATTGTTATGTCTGGATGTCTGGGATAGGGACTGATTATTGTTATGTCTGGATGTCTGGGATAGGGAATGATTATTGTCATGTCTGGATGTCTGGGATAGGGAATGATTATTGTTATGTCTGGATATCTGGGATAGAGACTTATCACTGTTGTGTCTGAGATAGGGACTGATTATTATTGTTATGTCTGGACAGTTTATATATTATTCAACTGAGTTGTGCATAGTGCTTGTAAATGGGTAGTTTGATGACAGGTAGAACTTAGAACGGTGTAGTGGTTAACGCAACGGATTACTTACTGGAAGGTTGTGGGTTCGAATCTCCATCAGCCCCTTCAAAACTATACCATTGTGGGATTTTTCGGCTCTAACCGGCTCCTACCCAGAGTTGGGAGTGCTATGGGCTCATTGAGAAGACTGGAACCACACTGTTAAATCTCATCCACTTCACGGATGCGTCATTGAGGGTTTTGCTCAAATCTTCTGACAAGCACCGCATGTGTCTGTATCTCTCGGGCCTGGTTAATGCCAGGATATATTATGATAGTAAGCGTAGACTACAGCCCTGTCACGCAGTCTCAATCCTAGATGGAACTCCATAGCATCATGATTATCATCCTCATCGCCATTATCATCATCGCATTGTAAAAACTGTGGCAGCTTTTGTGGCCATGAAGTGGCCAAGAAAATGGGACGAAAAAAAAGTGAGCGCAAAGGTAACCTCCCTGAGTGCGATGATCCTAAAATTAAAATTCAATTAAAAACTTTGAACGGAGTGACACAGGGATGCGCCAACACTCTTCTCCGTTTTCTTTGCTGTAATCCTGATAGATGTTTTCAGTGACTTTGACAGGGACGAGGGATGTAAATCTTTTTCCACTCGGATGGAAAATTCATTAACCTTAGGAGACACGAAGCCATGAGCACAGTGCTCAAAGACGTCCTGTAGGAATTTCTCTTCGTAATCGACTGCGCACTGACTACACACTAGCATGAGGATATCCAGTCAACACTGACCAGTTACCTGCGGCCTGCAAACATTTCGACCTTACAAGCAGCTTCAGCAAGACAGAGGCCATGTTTCAACCAATACCATCTTAGGCTTCTGGCGTTTCGCCACCTCCGGCTGTCCGCAAAATCTAGGCGACCAAGACTATAGACAGAGTGATCTATTTGAGCAGTGCAGCGAGCAGCAATGGATCCCTTAATGCAGAGGTTAAGCTGTGCATTTCCAAGGCCAGCTCTTACTGACTTACATACCTAGCTATGATTAAGAAAATATTGTCTTCAGCTAGTTGATAGACAGCTGAGCATTTGGGCATTGACAGGGGGTGGGGGTTCTGTCATGTGAGACGAGTTTATACAGAATAGCTAGTTGTGTTGTGATTCATACTTTTCATTGATTATTTATTTATGTACTTTATATATTTGTTCCTTTTTTGAAGGTAAGATACACAGATACACATGCCATTTACATGAAACCAAGATTATTCCAATGGAAGGCTGATAAAGTACCAGTATGAAATATAGACTAGGTAAAACATAGTCTAGGTAGGGCCTCAGGACCTGGCCAGCTCATGTGTTTATGTGCAGGCTTAAGGCTTGTGCCATGATCACCATGGCACATGTGACGTTAGTGCATATGGATTTCGTTCCGAGGGCGGAGACATCATCTTGAATAAACTGAAACAAGGCCAGCTCTGCCTTTGGAAAGCTGATCCTGCTGCTAGGCTTGGACTATCTACCAACGATGTATTCAGTATCTGGTACATTTCCACCAAAGATGTTTGCACAACAACACTATCTGTCAAGAGAAATTAGAGCACTGGTCACAACAGAAAAGCTGGAGAGAAAAAGAGCACCAGGTAGACCCAGGGAGAAAATATTGGACGGACTTACAGAGTGGATGAGGACAGAGAAGGTGGGAGATGTACTTGCAGCGACAAGGGATAGATGCATCTGGCAGGCCATGATCGCCAATGCCGTGCAGCAGGACACATGATGATGATGATGAAGGTGGCAGGAGCCCTACCCGTACAATGCCTGTGGAAGAAAACATGCTTCCAAGATCGTTCTTCTATCCCACACGAAGACCCGCATCAGGCGATATGCACCAGCAGAGCAACTCATCCTTCAGATATAAGCCAAAGTCTATCAGGTAGATACATGGAAGCAGATGTTCTGAAGGTATTCATCCGTTTCAGTTTCAGTTTCTCAAGAACGTCTCTGCGCTCGGAACGAATTCCATATGCGCTAACGTCACAGGTGCCATGTGTATGGTGATCATGGCACATGCTTTGAGCCTGCACATAAACCCATGAGCTGGCCATGTCCTGAGGCCCTGCCTAGTTTTATCTAGTCAAATATGTTATACTGGTATTGTATCAGCCTATCACTGGAACAATCCTGGTTTCATGTAAATGACATGTGTATCTCTGTATCTTATCTTCCCCCATTTTCCCCCCATAGGGATGCCGTGGGCTCTTTCAGTACAAATAGTATCTCATCCTTCTGGAAATTCTGTGCCAGAAATTTCCTCTTTTCTGTCGCCCTCTTTGTTTCTTTCTTCCTCCTTTGCTTTCTGTCATTTCTTTCCTATCATTTTCTGCCTTTCTGATCCATTCACCTGTATGTGTTCGATAAAAGTCTTGCGTACTTTTTCTTGAGATTGATAATTGGGTATATGTATTAAGTGCATTTTTGGCTCTAGGGAGATGAGATATGCGGAAGCAATTTTAGGTATTTTATGCCAGTTTTTATATATGTTTTGGTGTCCTTAGGTATGCTTAACTTTGCATTCAGGTGTGTTTTTCAAATTCCTTGTGAGATAAATTGGACGGAATGGTCAACGCCAGGGGCATATCCTTAGATTATGTGCGCGAATGCATTGATATGTGTACTTAATTTTATTTTCCTTTTTTTTTCCTGTTGAAGTTTTGCATGTTTTCAAACGGTTATAGCCCTGATATGGCTGGGCTTTAAACAACAATAACAATAACAATTCCCCCACATTCGGCACCTGTGCTGATGCAGACAGTAGCGGTCTGCAGACAGAGGTTGCTGTTTCTTAGGTCGGGGAGAAATGGAAATACCGCGCAGAAGGTGGTTACGGCATTGAAAACAGCATAAAAACTGAAGGATAATTGGCACAGTATAGATCTCCTCTTGGCTCACTTCCAAGGCATCTACGCCTGGTTTGATAGATAAGAAAGAAAGAAAGAAAAAAGGAAGGGAGGGGGGGGGGGAAACAGCACTTCTGATCTCGGTAACTTTCTGCCCGAGGGTTACTGACCGTTTACTTATAGAAAGTAAAAATGTGATGAACTGATGTAAAAGTTGAAACTGATAAAAAAA
>JAPXFY010000013.1:25874160-25879160 GCA_030674185.1 Monoplex corrugatus
GCCACTCGCTACATCGCCACTCGCTACATCGCCTCGGTACATCGCCACTCGCTACAACGCCACTCGCTACATCGCCTCGGTACATCGCCACTCGCTACAACGCCACTCACTACATCGCCACTCGCTACTCGCTACATCGCCACTCGCTACATCGCCACTCGGTACTCGCTACATGGTCACTCGCTACATCGCCACTCGCTACTCGCTACATCGCCACTCGCTACATCGCCACTCGCTACATCGCCACTCGCTACTCGCTACATGGCCACTCGCTACATGGCCACTCGCTACATGGCCACTCGCTACATCGCCACTCGCTACATCGCCACTCGCTACATCGCCACCTACTCGCTACATCGCCACCTCTCTACATCACCACTCGCTACATCGCCACTCGCTACATCGCCACTCGCTACATCGCCACTCGCTACATCGCCACTCGCTACTTGCTACATGGCCACTCGCTACATGGCCACTCGCTACATGGCCACTCGCTACATGGCCACTCGCTACATGGCCACTCGCTACATGGCCACTCGCTACATCGCCACTCGTTACATCGCCACTCGCTACATCACCACTCGCTACATAGCCACTCGCTACATCGCCACTCGCTACATCGCCACTCGCTACATAGCCACTCGCTACATCGCCACGCTCTCGCTACATGGCCACTCGCTACATGGCCACTCGCTACATGGCCACTCGCTACATGGCCACTCGCTACATAGCCACTCGCTACATAGCCACTCGCTACATCGCCACTCGCTACATAGCCACTCGCTACATAGCCACTCGCTACATAGCCACTCGCTACATAGCCACTCGCTACATCGCCACTCGCTACATAGCCACTCGCTACATCGCCACTCGCTACTCGCTACATGGCCACTCGCTACATGGCCACTCGCTACATGGCCACTCGCTACATAGCCACTCGCTACGTAGCCACTCGCTACATCGCCACTCGCTACATCGCCACTCGCTACATAGCCACTCGCTACATCGCCATCTGCTTTCGAGCATGCTGACCAGTAACAAACGGGCCACTGATGATCATGTCTGCTACACTGAAACGAGTCACGTGATAGAGATGATGGGGAATTTTCGCTAAGTTCTCTGAAGTAAGGTTCCATAGTTAGCTGTGTGTCTTGTGTCTCAGTGTGTCTTTCTTGTTCTTCACCATCATGTTGTTGTTGTTGTTGTTGTTGTTGTTGTTGTTGTTGTTGTTTCGTCGATCTGGTTTGTTGTTTTTTTGTTTTGTTTTGGTATTGTGTTGTGTTTGTGTTTGTTGTGTGTTGTGTGTTTTGTGTGTTGGTTTGTGTGTGTGTGTGTGTGTTGTGTGTTTTGTGTGTTTGGTTGTGTATGTGTGTGTGTGTGCGGCTGTGATGTGTGTTTGTGTGTGTGTGTGTGTGGGGTGTTGTGTGTTTTGTGTTTGGTTGTGTATGTGTGTGTGTGTGTGTGTGTTGGTGCGTGATGTGTGTATGTGTGTGTGTGTTTTGTGTTTTTGTGTTTGGTTGTGTGTATGTGTGTGTGTGTATGCGCGCGTGCGTGCATGTGTGTATGTGTGTGTGTGTGTGTGTGTGTGTGTGTGTGTGTGTGTGGTGTGTGTGTGTGTGTGTGTGTGTTGTGTGTTTTTGTGTTTGGTTGTGTATGTGTGTGTGTGTGCGCGCGCGCGCGTGCGTGCATGTGTGTGTGCGCGCGCGCGCCGCGCGGTGTGTGTTTGGTGTGTGTGTGTGTGTGTGTTGTGTGTGGACAACATTGTTGCAGATAACATTACAGTTTTCACCCTGTATTTCCAATTTCACAGCGTGCTTTTTATTCTCAAAAAACACAATCCGCTCGACCTCAGTTTGGAAAAATAAATACACGAGAAGAAGAAGAAATGCAATTACAGCTAAAGAAACCTTCACGTGCATACAGTCCATTTTGTGTAAGAAAAACCAAGAAGGGACAAAACGACCAACGAAGGACATAAAATGAAAACAG
The DNA here is from genome assembly GCA_030674185.1 of Monoplex corrugatus. Taxonomy (NCBI): domain Eukaryota; kingdom Metazoa; phylum Mollusca; class Gastropoda; order Littorinimorpha; family Ranellidae; genus Monoplex; species Monoplex corrugatus. The sequence goes on from JAPXFY010000013.1 coordinate 25,876,150, forward strand.
AAACATAAAGTGCTGAGTGTACCCGAATGAAACTGAATTCCTTTATCCAAAACAAGTGCGAATGCACGATTACAAACAGACACCAAACAACAGATAATAAGAAAAAGACTAAAACTTCCCTGCCATCTCGTCCCTTTTTTATCCACTGGACGAGGAGGGCAGGAAAGTTTTAGTCTTTTTCTTATTTGTTCTTTGGTGTCTGTTTGTGATCGTGCATTCGCGCTTGACAAAGGCCCGAAAATTTGCGCCTGTCTTGTCTTGTTGTATCTAATACGCGTCCAGTTTCAGTTTTCTTGTTTTTCTAGTTCCTGAATTCCTTTAATCAAGACAAAGAAAAAGAAAGAAAAGAACCAAGAAACAAAACAAATGGAAAACCTATTGTAGCTGCGTCGAACGTAGTTTCCAGGATGCTTTGTTTTCATAAGAGCGGAGTTTCCAACGGAACCGCCTCTGGTAACGGTGAAGTCAGGCAAGCTTGTTCGGCTTGGGCATATCACCAACCATGACACACTGTTCAACACCATCCCTCAGGGGTGCTCTGAAAGGAAGCCGTTGCCAAGGTCGCCAAAAAAGAGCTGGCTGACATATACCAAAGACTGCACCACCCTCAATATGCCCGAACTACTTGTTGCTGCACCTTAGGGACAGAGATGGATGGAGGATCCTGTCTACTGCTGCGTCCCATGAGTACCCCCCCCCCACCCCCTCCTTATCCCTCGCTCCCTCAAGAATTATGTTGGTTATGAGATCAGAAGAAGGAGAAACAGAAAGACAACTGTTTTGTGTAGATGTGTGACTTTCCCTTTATACAAGCGTACCTGCTCAACTTTAAAGGGAGAGAAATTAATGAAGGGAGATAATTAGGGAGGGAGTGGTGGCAGAGCGGTGTGAGAAGAAATCGAGGGATGAGAAGAACTTAATTATTGAAGGCTTGTTGGTGCCAGACAACAGGAGAGAGAGAGAGAAGGGGACTAGACCGTTAGGCAGCTGTGCTGTACTGCTGACTGAGTTTATTTCTGTGTGGTTCCTGTTTCCTTGTTTTGTTCTTTTTCTTGTATTCTCTCCTCCCCGCCCCGCCCCCCCCCCCCCCCCCCCGCCTTTTTTGTTGTTGTTTTTTGTTTGTTTATAATCAAAGGACATAACTCTTGAGAATTATCTCCCATGTTGTATAGAACTTCTCAAATCTAACACAGTTTGCGCTACCCATTCAGCTAGCATAGATGCAGATACAAAGTACAAAAACAGTTGTTGTTTTTTTTGGTGATACTTGTTTGAGCATTTGTTTATTGCAGTAATCTTGATCTGCTATTGCTGTCGTTGTTAAGCTTTTGTTGTTGTTGTTGTTGTTGTTGTTGTTTGTTGTTGTTGTTGTTCTTCATTCCTTATTCTTGTCTTTCGTCATGTTTTTTTTTCTCCACAGTGAAACAATTATTCTTCCAGACGCTCGGTTTTTTCTATAAAATCTAGATACGTACATTCCTAGGCGCCTCATGTCGCCCAGAATGAATAGCTTTGTTTACTTGGCTGAGGAATGAAATTGAAATATCATACACTGTAGGATCACCAAAGTAACCATGCTGCCAACCCCCCCCCCCCACCGCACACACACACATACACACACACATACAACACACACACACACACACACACACACACGTACACACACACACACACAACACACACACACACACACATACAACACACACACACACACACACAACACACACACACACACATACAACACACATGCACACACACACACAACACACACACACCACACACACACACACACACAACACCACACAACCACACACACACACACCACACACACACACACACACACACACAACACCACACACACACACACACACACCACCACACACACACACCAAAACCCACACACACACACACACACCACACACCCCACCACACCACACACCACCACCACACACACACACACTACACACACACACACCACACACACAACACAAACACACACACACAACACCACACACCCACACACACACACACAACAACACACCACACACACAACCACACCACACACACACACACACACACACACAACCACAAACACCACCACACACCACACACACCACACACAACAACACACACACACACCACAACCCCCACACACACCACACACAACACACCACACACACAACACAACACACACACACCACAACACACACACACACACACACAACAACACCACACACCCACACACAACAACACAAAACAACCCACCACACAACAAACCACACCCCACACACCACACACAACACACACACACACAACACACCACACCCACCACAAGCAACCTGGTGGCCAACATCATCAGCGATATCGTCTTCCTCACTTCTACGTTCCACAACATGACAACTACAGGACAGTACTTAGTATCCATTGAGAGAAACACAGTATGTATAACACTTCATCACGCCCTTCTCCTTTCACATTCTGTCTACAAAACAACGAACCATATAACAGAGTCCAGCAGGCCCCCTACATACTGCAGACACAACGAACCATATAACAGAGTCCAACAGGCCCCCTACATACTGCAGACACAACGAACCATATAACAGAGTCCAACAGCCCCCCTACATACTGCAGACACAACGAACCATATAACAGAGTCCAGCAGGCCCCCTACATACTGCAGACACAACGAATCATATAACAGAGTCCAACAGGCCCCCTACATACTGCAGACACAACGAACCATATAACAGAGTCCAACAGGCCCCCTACATACTGCACACACAACGAACCATATAACAGAGTCCACCAGGCCCCCTACATACTGCAGACACAACGAACCATATAACAGAGTCCAACAGGCCCCCTACATACTGCAGACACAACGAACCATATAACAGAGTCCAACAGGCCCCCTACATACTGCAGACACAACGAACCATATAACAGAGTCCAACAGGCCCCCTACATACTGCAGACACAACGAACCATATAACAGAGTCCAACAGGCC
>JAPXFY010000013.1:25886660-25891660 GCA_030674185.1 Monoplex corrugatus
GTGAATTGTTCACCGCAAATACATAAAACGTTTTTACAATATTTAGTTTTCAAAGCGTTCATTTGAATACGAAAATATGTGGTAACAATTGATCTCAAATGATATAACGAAGAATACTGAATTTTTTTACAGATATTTTGAACTGAAAGTTTGATTCTTTTTTGGGACACAAATTTTTCATTTAAATGTTCATGAAATCGAATCCATGATGCTAATTCTAGCGAGTTGTAAGCTTCATTTACCGAGGTGTTAACATGTAATTCTATGGAATTTTCAGAATTGAGTGCACCGGATTTAGCTGCTCTGTCAACTACGTTGTTGCCTTGAAGACCAACGTGAGAAGGCACCCAGCATAAACTGATTTCCGAGCCATTTATCTTTAAACAGTGTATTAGATGATTTGCCTCAATTATTAAATCAGGTCTTGTGTCTGTATCAAAAGACTGTAAGGCATATAATACAGATTTTGAATCAACAAAGAGAACTACTTTGAATGACACAGGCCGAAGGCTTATTAAATAATGCAACGCTTGAACAACAGCGACCAGTTCTGCTGTATATATAGATACATTTGTCCCAATGAAAAAAGACTTTTTAATGTTAAATTCTGGAACATAAAATGCTGCTCCAGCGCTCTGATTTGCTAAGACTGACCCATCGGTAAAAATGTGGAGGTGGGTACGGTACTTTTCATCGATGTGTTCACAAGCTGTGTATAGCGTAATGTTGACATTATCATCTTTTTTAACGTCTGCATAATCGAGATCAAACGTGGCCTTTAGCATTTCCCATCTAGGGATAGGCGTTAACGATGGTTTCTCGGCTATTTCATCCATAGTTATGTTGGATTGTTTGATCAGGTCAGATATGTAAGTTGCGGTTGTAATTTGTGATGAAATGTTTTTTGCTCATTTTGGAAAGTCAATATCAGACCTGATTTTAATTTCTTTGCTCACAAAATTATTCGCTTGTGAAGTAGTTCTAATTGCAAACTTTGCTGTAGCTAGCTCACGATGGTTGTTTAGAGGTAGAATTCCAGCAGCTTTGTACGTTACCAGAGTAGAAGCATGAGTTGGTACACCTAGTGCAATTTTAAGACTTTTGCAGTCCAAGTTCTGAATCTTTTTTAGTAAATATTTAGGTGCATTGAAAAAAATTTCTTGCGCGTAGGATAATTTAGACCTGACCAGCGCTGTTGCCAGATGAATCAGTATATTTGTATCCATTCCCCAGGGTAATTTGCTTATTATCTTTAGAAAATTTAAGGTTTTTCGTGCTTTTGTTAAAATATAATCAAAATGGATATTCCAGCTTAATTTCGACGTGATGTAAACTCCCAGAAATTTTACGACCTGTTTGTAATTTAACACTTCACCAAGCAATTTGAAAGTAGGTAAGTTATTTGAGTTACCACCAGAATCAAACAGCATCATGTTAGTTTTTTCTGCCGACAATGACAGACCATTTTCTAACATATAGTTTCCAAGGTTATCAAGATCAATTTGATACAACTTCCTGATGTAATTCCGTGTTCTCTGTGGAGTTGTCTTTTTTAAAGTGATATTCATCCAAGTACATATATCATCAGCATACTGTACTAAAACAACACGATTTGAAAGAGCTTTAGGAAGATCCTGTATAAGGATATTAAACAAAATAGGTGCTATCACTGAACCTTGTGGAATCCCCATGTCGAGGCATCGTGAAGTAGAATAACTAGCTCCCACTCTAGCCCGTATTGTTCTATTAGCTAAAAAAGATTTAACGTAATTGTACATATTACCAGATAAACCAACAGATTTTAGCTTGAACAATAGACGTTTATGCCAAACTTGATCGTAAGCTTTTTTTACATCAAAGAAAGTAGCTAAAACACTTTTTCTGCGGGCAAACTGTTGTTTGATCTGAGTTGTAAGTTTAACCAGGTGTTCAACTGCAGATCTCCCTTTTCTAAAACCCGCCTGGTTTACCGGAATAACATTATTTTTATCACAGTAGTGTAAAAGTCTGTTTAAGATCAATCTTTCCATTAGTTTGCTAGTGTGGGACGTCAAAGCAATGGGTCTGTAACTGTTTTTATCAGTTTTCGATTTTCCTGCTTTTAATATCGGTATAACTATAGACTTTTGCCAGATTTGTGGTACAGTTCCGTTAACCCAGCATTTCTGCAGAATTTTGTGTAGGAAAATAAGATAGTTTTCAGGGAGATGTTTAATCATTTCAGTCGAAACTGCATCAACACCTACCGAACTCGTTTTGTTGTGTAGAAACAGTATTGTGTTTTTTAGCTCTTCTAAGGTGATTGGAGAATTAAACCAGAGATCATTCTGAGGTATTGGATCAGTGTAGATTGGGTTGTTATCTTCCATTTCTCTGTGATGTTTGCAGTCTGAAGATAAACCTTCAACTTTACTGTTTTTAGCAAATAATTCCACAAAAGTTTCTGCTTTGTCCATGTCTGAAGGAAATGTGTTACATGTTTCTATTATTATCGGACACCTTTGTAGGTTGGTTCCATTCTTCATTTGATTCATTTTCGTCCAGACTTTATGAAAATCTTTGAAATCTGAAATTTGTTTTGTGCAGAATGATGCCCAATAATCTTTCTTTGCTTCAGCGATGGTTTTGTTACATTGGATGTTAGCTTTTTTCATTTCCACATGATCTTCAGGTTTCCGGCTTTTGATGTAGATTTTGAATTTCTCCCTTTTATATTGAACTGCTTTCTCACATGCCTCTGTCCACCAAACATTACCCAATCGATTATTCGATCTAGAAGTTTTGAGTTTCGGAATTGATATGTCTGCAGCGGCTAGAATTGACTCTTGGAATTTAGAAAACATAATGTCTACATTTTCACTTTCATAATGTCTGTAATCCTGATTAGCAAGAGTAGTTCGAAATAAGGACCAGTCTGCACGCTTGTGATTATATTTTGGAATAATATCAGGAGAGCTGTCTTTCATCCTGATGTTTTTGTCAGTTATGGTTATGATGATAGGTAGGTGATCGCTTCCCAAAGTGTCTCTGTGAGTTTCCCAGGTACAGGATGGTGCTAATTCTGGTGATATCAGAGACAAATCGATGGCTGTCGCCCTGTGTTTGGAGACATCAGGGATCCTAGTGACACTACCATCATTTAGAAGGTAAAGCGAACTATCAACGATATTTTCTACCAAACGATTGCTTGTAACAGTAGAACAGTTCTTTTCCCAAAATGGGGAGTGGGAATTAAAGTCTCCACCTATTAGCCATTTACCACGCTGCTGATCTTGGATTGTGCGCAGCCATTCTGTGTTGTGGTCATTTGGACCTGTTGGCAGGTAGACTGACAAAACGTTGATGTTTAAAGAATTGCTTAATTGGACAGTGGCAGCACAAGCGTGCAAATCGTCGCTTGATTTCAAAACTGGGGAAGTAAGTAAGCAGTATTGTAAGTCTTTGAGTATATATATCGCGGTGGATACCTTCTTCCCGTGATTCCCACATTCATAGACTGGAGGATAGTAATAATTGGGGAAATTGGGAAGCTTGGTTGCGACAACATTCATCGACTGCAGAATCAAAACTTCACATCTATTTGATGTCAGGAAATGCTCTAAGTATGCCGAATTGGTGGAAAGGGATCTACAATTCCATTGCAAAAACTTGACTTGGGATTGCTGTCGCATTACTGATACTGATTTATCTCCAACTTTCTATTGACTTTATTTATGGACGATAATAATGAATACTTTGATTTTCTGTGTACAGGAGAGATGGACAGAAAGAAAATTACGCAGTTTGTGTATGTGTATGTGTGTGTATGTGTGTGTGTGTGTGTGTGTGTGTGTGTGTGTGTGTGTGTGTGTGTGTGTGTATGTGTGTGTGTGTGTTTGAGTGTGTATATGTGCATGTGTGTTTGACAATGAGAAAGAAGGGATATGGTGTGTTACACCCTCGGGCGCGCACACACAAACACGCACACAGACACACCCATACAGACTCACACAGACAAACACACACTCAAACACATACACTCACAAGCTGTCGCACACACACACAAGCATACACATAAACACGCACACACACAAACACACACACACACACATACACATACACATACACATACACACACGAACGCATACATACATAAACACACACGCACACGCGCGGATGCACACACACACACACACACATTTTCTCTCTCTTTCTCTCTCACTTTTTCTCTGTCTCTCTTTCTCTGTCTCTCTCTTCTCTCTCTCTCTCTTTCTAGCTCTCTCACTCTCTTTCTCTCTCACTCTCTTTCTCTCTCTTTCTCTCGCTTTGTCTGTCTGTCTGTCTGATTCTCTCTCTCTCTCTCTCTCTCTCTCTCTCTCTCTCTCTCTCACACACACACACACATACACACTCACACACACACACAGCTCTCAATCAGAACTCAGAAATGCTATGTGCGCTGTCCCTATGCCAAGTTATACCCATACACAGTGGAGTGTAGAGGGGGACTGGGTATTTTGTTGACAACACACACACTTCGTGGTTACTTAGCATGGCACACAGACACAGACCTTGATACTGCATTGCTGTTCATAGCAAAAGGTTTCACATCTCCCATCTTTGGAAGGTTGTGGGTTCGAGCCCCGCTCAGTAAATCATTGTGGGATGTTTCACCAACAACCGGGACACACATTCACACACACACACGCACACACACACACACACACACACACACACACATACACACACACACACACACACACACACACACACACAGACACACACAAACACACACACACACACAAACACACACACACATACACACAACAAACACAGACACATACACACAAACACACACACACACAAACACAAAAACACCCAAACACCCAAACACCCACACCACACTTACACACACACACACACACACACACACACACACACACACACACACACAAACACACACACACATACACACACACGCCCCCCACAACACACACACACACACACACACACACACACAA
>JAPXFY010000013.1:25894160-25896660 GCA_030674185.1 Monoplex corrugatus
AGGCCTCCATTATCCACGCTTCCCGTCAGTTTTTATTGTTTCAGAAGGTTCTTTAAGGTCATAGTAACCTTGAAAAGCACAAAATCTGGACTCTTTCAATAGTTCTGGTGGAAAGAGCGAAATTAATATCAGAGTTGGCTTGGCCATTCTGTTGACTAGTTCTGTTTGTTTGACTTTTTGCGCTTTTGTTTTTTTTTTTTGTTATTGATGGTGGTGGTGTTGTTGTTTTGCTGTTTGTTGTTATTGTTGTTGGTGGTGGTGTTTGTTGTTGTTGTTTTGCTGTTTGTTGTTGTTCTTGGTGATGTTGTTGTTGTTTTGTTGCTGTTGTTGTTGTTTTGCTGTTTGTTGTTGTTATTGTTGTTATTGTTCTTATAATTGTTGTTGTTTTTGTTTACATATAGGCCCACCGGTTGACCTAGAGGTGGGGTTCTGGTCATGCAGTATGACTATATGGGACTGCAGGGGTGCAAATCACGATCTTGAAAAACTGTTATGTGTGCTGCCTTCACTCCACCCAGCTGTGCATGGAAACCTGATCCTGTTTATGGTAGGAAAAGGTCAAACAGCGAGGAAAGGAGATATGTGCCTTCCACATATTGTTATTGTTATTTTTGTTTAAAGCCCATCCGACTGCGTAAAGCCATATCAGGGCTATAACCGTTTCAAAACATACACAATACTTCAACAGGGAAAAAAAAAAAAAGAAAATTACCTACACATATCAATGCGTTCGTGCACATTATCTAAGGAGATGTGCCTGGCGTGGACCACTCCGTCTAACTTATCACACAGGGGATTTAAACAAGCCTGAATACAAATTGAAACATAACTAAAGACACTAAACATATAAAAAATGGGAATAAATTACCTAAAATTGCTTTCACATACCTCATTTTCCCTAGAACCAAAAATGCACTTCATAAATGTACCCAATTATCAATCCTAAGAGAAAGTACGTCAGACTTTTTCGAACACATACAGGTGAATGAACCAGCAAGGCAGAAAATGATAGGAAGAAATGACATAAAGCAAAGGAGGAAGAAAGAAACAAAGAAGTAAGAGAAAAGAGGAAATTTCTAGCACAGAATTTCCAGGAGGTGGGGATACTATTTATACTGAAAGATCCTCCGGCATCCCCACGGGGTCACAATGCAAGCCTTGGAAAAGTTGAGACCTCTACCATCTACGGACGTGACCTGAGAGTTGCGTGACAGACAACATTTAAGTCGATTTGTTTTAACCCTTTGACTCCCGCACCTAACCCACCGACTGCAAAATCTTAACCCTTTGACTCCCCATCCTATCCACCAGCTTCCTGCAGGAAGCTGGTGGATAGGGTGAGGGAGTCAAAGGATTAAGTTTTTGTTTTGCTAGCATGGTTGACAATGCAGGATGCTAGTGGACAGGGTGTGGTAGTCAAAGGTTAAATAAGGAGATTTTAAAGAAAATTACAACAAAAAACCAAAACGAAAACGTCCAACAAAGACAGGAATCCGCACGTTTTCCCTTGTAAGTCACAGCACAGAGAACAGTACCTACGGTATTGCTTACTTATTCTCTTTGGTCGCAGACACAAATAGTGTAAAGGGTCAGAATCAGAATCAGAAATTCATTCAATGAGCAAAGCCCATTTGAAAGGATGCGAACACATTATAAACATTATACAAACACAAAATGTAATACGTAGTCGTTCTTGGACAATGTGTACTTCAAATATTTTGGAATAATTACAATATAGGACCCACAGGCAAACTTCAATAATACAATAGGAAAAAAAATAAATAGGTTTGGCAGACACACATCATAGACTTTAACTTTTTGATATGGCAACCTCTTTTCTCTTAAAAGCTTTATAGACGTATGTTGTTAGATTTCTAACTGTACGCTCATTTTTTTAAGCCATGAGTATTATAACTCTGAAATCATTTGGTTTAGAGTAGTACTTTGGTTGAACTAACAGACGTCTCAGATCCTCGAGGGCTGGACAGTTAGAATAAAGTGAATTTTTCATTTTCAGTAACTTTTACATAATGGGCATTTCGCTGCCTCTTTATCACGTCTTTCATATCTTTAATCTATGCACTGGTAGTGAGAGCAAAGGGGAGATCGTGAGTAGTCCAGTAGCTCCGACTTGGCCACATCACCAGTCCCAGCACTGACCAGTTGTGACCAGTGACCAGTGACCCCTGCAGCTGACCAGCGAAAAGTCATGCTTAACGAAGCGAGTCAGTATTCTCCCCGCGTGACTGAACTTTGTAGTCCTTGATGGTTGGGGCAAGAATGTGTGTGTGTGTGTGTGTGTGTGTGTGTGTGTGTGTGTGTGTGTGTGTTGTGTGTGTTGTGTGTGTGTGTGTTGTTGTGTGTGTGTGTGTATGTGTGTGTGTGTGTTTTGTATGTATGTGTGTTGTATGTGTGTATTGTATGTGTGTGTATGTGTAGTTGTGTCTGTATGTGTGTTGTAATGTGTGTGCGTGTGTGTGTTTGTGTGTGTGTGTGTGTG
>JAPXFY010000013.1:25909160-25911660 GCA_030674185.1 Monoplex corrugatus
GATGGTAATGAAGGTGACATTGGTGGTGGTGGTGGTGGTGTGGTGGTGAGGGAGGTAGCCAACACGGGATCGTGATTTATGGTCCCCCTCAGGACCTTGTCACTAATACACCCTTCAATACCGTAAGCCGAATACACTCACTGTGATGAGCTGTGAGAAATCTACATTCAAACCCCGTCACGTGGTGGCTGATAGGCCCAACCGATAAAGCGGCATGTGACGGCACAGCGAAGGGAGATTACTCGGCTTATGATAATGGCAGCCCTCTGGTGGGTAACGTTTTTCTTGGTCCGGGAATAACGGCTAAGGGGTTAATTATTATAGACATTTGGTTACAGGTTGCCCTGGGCACCGAGACCATGTGACATGTGGTTTTTTTTGTTTTTTGGGTGTGTTTTTTTTTCATAACAGACAAACACGAGGAAAATGTACAATGCATATAGTACGATGCGGTACCTGCTTGTATATACGGACTCATCTTCGTCTGGCTGAAAGTTTGTTGTTTTTGTTGTTGTTGTTGTTGTTGTTTTTTTGGGGGGGTTGTTTTTTTGGTTTTTTTTGTTTACAGATATATCTATTTATACATCAGAGCAGCACTGTTGTTGTTATCATTATCATCGTTGTTTCAGCTTTGATCGAAACTTTCAACATGTTCCAGCGTGGGCACTCGATGGCACGTACGCTGTGTGATTTGCCAGAAACGAAAGAGATTTTTTTTTCTGTCCAAACTAAGCGCCGCATCATTGGGATTGATCCCACGCCACACCCACCATCCCCATGGTCATTCGTCAAAGTCCCATTGCCAACGGGAGCCAGAAATGTCAAAGCCGCCATACGGACACTCACCGAAGTAGACCCTGCACTGCTTCCTGGATCACTTCCATGGAGTTCAACAATGCTGTTTCGATCCAGCGTACTGTCACACTGCCCACTAGCCCTCTACTGACGACAGTTATCGTTCAGTCGAGGAGCCAGACGGAGTGAGAGAGATCCCTGGGATAAAGCCCCCATGCTCCACTGTTACCAAAGACGGCACCCCAGTCATCAGAAGCATAGACAGAACCAGACCTGAAGTCACCATGAAATCAAGGGAGCCAGGCCAAGTGAGAGAGATCCTACAGATATGGAGACCATCACCATGGCCCTCCAACGAACCCCCCTCCCCCCCATGCTCTACTGATACTACAGGCGGCACCCCAGTCATCAGAAGCGTGAACAGAACCAGACCTGAGGTCACCATCAGATCAGGGCACGAAGGGTCACAGAATCTAGGACAATGTCCAGAATGATCGATGATTTCATGATAATGGGGATAATTATCAATGAAGTTATATGTGTCTTCCTGATGCTGATGCCATGGTCTTCCATGCAGGCCCTGGTTGTCTTCCATCTAACACTGAGATGCATGATCGAACTTACCCTACGCTACTATCAATCCTATCCTGATGTCAACCAGGCCCGTGAGATGCAGACACCTGCAGCATAGGTCAGGAAATTTTTAGCAAGACTGTGTATGAGGCATCTGTAAAATGGAATCGAGACTCGACTGAATGGCCCCTGACTTTCTTCCGTTGAGTCCGTTGCACGTTCAACTGTGGGTGGGAGCCAGACAGATGGGGTCTCGAACCAACGACCTCATGGTTAGTAGTCCGTTGCGTGACTACTTGGCCATGGTGGGCGGTAATGAAAGATATGTCGATGCAGATATATGTATAAAGATAATGTTTTAGCTGCTAATTGATTGATTGCTAAAAGCTGAAAATAAACATTTATATCTAAAACAAAAGAAGAAATGAAGAGTTTGAGGCAATGTGCTCACCATCAACGCCCACCCCCACCCCCGTTTTTTTTTCATAATCGCAAGAAAACCATTTCACGTGGGGTCGGTCCCCAGGGCAGTATGTAGCTGCATGCGTTAGGTATAGCCCGCCGATGACAGTTTGATCAGTGAATGCTTCGACTTTTTACTGATTTTCTTGACAGCCGAGACCCAAGCAGCTTAAAGGGACAGGGTGTGGGAAAGATGTACTTGCAACCACCGTTGTTCTACGGTATAACTAGAAAAGTACTAAAAAGAACAGGAACACGTGTTTGATATAACAAACCAGATGAAACGCCAGAAAAGTCTTGTTGTTTTTCTTATTAATTTTATGTAGATGTGCTTTGTTGTATTTTGTGTGCTCTTGACAAAGGCCAGTTGGTCGAAATGTTAATATAAATATACTCTCTAGCTTTTTCCCTATACTCTTCCTTTCGATCTTCTTTAATGAAATAAAAGGAAATTGTTTCAAATCGATCGGAGAGGTGTGTGTGTGTGTGTGTGTGTGTGTATGCATGCTTGTCTGTCTGTCTGTCTATCTGTTTGTCCGTCTGAGACAGGGTTGTATGAACATTATTTTCTCAATTATTTCTGGATGGTTCTTTACCAAATGTGGTTCAAGGTGCAGACATTTGATGAGTTACGAACGTATAGGTTTGAAAATCTTTGCATCCAAGTCAA
>JAPXFY010000013.1:25921660-25931660 GCA_030674185.1 Monoplex corrugatus
AGATAGATAGATAGATAGATAGATAGATAGATAGATAGATAGACAGATAGACAGACAGGCAGGCAGATAGATAGATAGATAGATAGATAGATAGATAGATAGATAGATAGATAGATAGACAGATAGACAGATAGATAGATAGATAGACACATAGATACATAGATAGATAGCTGTTGTTATTGTCATTATCATGATTATCATTGCCACCGCTATCGTTGTTGTTGTTAGCATCATCATCAGCGTCATTTCTATCATTATCGTCATCATCATTATAAACAATAATATACAAATAAACAGTTACAGAGAGGTGGGGTGGGGTGGGGGTGGAAGGAGGGGCATTACCTGTCTCAGGATCCTGGTTGTAGGCAATACAGGACGTGGAGGAGGGGGTGACACCACCCACATGACTGTGAAAGTTCCAGGCCGAGCATCCTGCCCAAATCCCACAACAACAGTAACAACAACAGTAGTAACAACAGTAATAACATCATGAATAACAACAGTAATAACACTAATAACAGAAATGACTATATTGTAGACAATTATTTGCTCATCACCAACAATAGCAAAAGTAGCGACAGCAGCAGTAGCAACAACAGCAATAGCAACAAAAGCACCAACATCAACAACCGCAGCAATAACAACAAGAACAGCAACAGCAACAATAGCAACAGCAGTATAACAGCCGCAACAGCAGCAGCAACAACAGTAACAGTAATAACAACAGCAGCAGCAGCAACAACAGTAACAGTAACAACAACAGCAGCAACAGCAACGACAGTAACAGCAACAACAACAGCAGCAACAGCAACGACAGTAACAGCAACAACAACAGCAGCAACAGCAACGACAGTAACAGCAACAACAACAGCAGCAACAACACAACAGCAACAACAGCAGCAGCAACAGCAATAACAACAAAAGCAGCAACAGCACACAGCAACAACAGCAATAACAACAGCAGCAACAACACACAGCAACAACAGCAATAACAACAGCAGCAACAACACACAGCAACAACAGCAATAACAACAAAAGCAGCAACAACACACAGCAACAACAGCAGCAGCAACAGCAATAACAACAAAAGCAGCAACAACATACAGCAACAACAGAGGCAGCAACAGCAATAACAACAAAAGCAGCAACAACACACAGCAACAACAGCAGCAGCAACAGCAATAACAACAAAAGCAGCAACAACACACAGCAACAACAGCAGCAGCAACAGCAATAACAACAAAAGCAGCAACAACACACAGCAACAACAGCAGCAGTAGCAATAACAACAAAAGCAGCAACAACACACAGCAACAACAGCAGCAGCAACAGCAATAACAACAAAAGCAGCAACAACACACAGCAACAACAACAGCAGCAGTAAGAACAACAAGACCAGCAGCAGCAACATACAGGACTGAAAAGAACACCACATGTGACTCTTTAGTCAACCCTTCCACTCCGTCACCTGTCCACCACCAGCATCCTGCAGTATCATCCATAACAGGAAAACAAAAAGAAAACCATAACTTTAACTCCCTTTTATATTATCAGCCATGATATTCAAGCCAGAAACGTGACCCTTTCAATCCCTCATCCTGTCAGCTTCCTACCTCATCAGTCTTAAAAGCCAAGCAAAACCGTAACCCTTTCACTCCCTGACCCTGTCCACCAGCTTCCTGTGGCTCTCCCTTCTTCTTTCTGCTCACCGATGTCGTGTGACGGAGCAAAACGGTTACGTTTTAGTAGCTGGTGGATAGGATAAGGACTGTAAAGTCTACGGTTCTTTAAGGATCATCGCACTCAGGGCGGTTACTTTTGTGCTCACCGTTTTTGTTTGTTTGTTTGTTTGTTTGTCTGTTTGTCTGTTTGTTTGTTTGTTTGTTTGTTTGTTTGTTTGTTTGCTTGTTTGCTTGTTTGCTTGGCTGGTTTGTTGTTTGGTTGTTTGATTGGTTGGTTGGTTGGTTGGTTGGTTGGTTGGTTGGTTGGTTGGTTGGTTGGTAGGTTGGTTTGTTGGTTGGTTGGTTGGTTGGTTGGTTGGTTGGTTGGTTAGTTGGTTGGTTGGTTGGTTGGTTGGTTGGTTGGTTGGTCGGTTGGTTGGTTGGTTGGTTGGTTTGGGGGGAAGGGGTTTGTCCCATTTTCCACGCTACCTCAATGGCCACAGAAGCTGGCACAATTTTACAATGCGATAATGTTGATGTCGATGCTATGGAGTTCCATCTAGGATTGAGACTGCGTGACAGGGCTGTACTCTACGCTTTCTATCCTGGCGTCAATCAGGCCCGAGAGATACAGACACCTGCGATGCTGGTCAGAAGATTTGAGCAACACCTTCAGTGACGCACCTGTGAAGTGGATGAGACTGACTGTGTGGTCCCAGTCTTTCCAATATGCCCATAGCACGCCCAACTCTGGGTAGGAACTGGTTAAGATTTACATTTTTTTGCAGCCGGTGTACAGGGCGAGGAAAGGAAAGGGTTAAGTTCTTGCTTACTGGTGGATAGAGAAAGACAGGAAAAGTGAAGGAGAAAGTTTACGTGGCATTGTGCAATCCTCTATGTATATATGTTTACGTTTATGGCCATAATAAATACAAGCATATGTAGAAAATACCAAAGAAATAAGAGGGGGAAGCAGGAAGAATTTTTATAATATCAACCAAAGGACATAACTCTTGAGAGTCACGTAGGAATTATCTCCCATGTTGTGAAACTTCTCAAATCTAACATAGTTTGCGCTACCCATTCAGCTAGCATAGAAGCAGATACAAAGCACAGAGGAGTGTTCTGAGCTTACGGTTTTTGTGTTTTGTATATGCTTCTTTGCTAGCTGAATGGGTAGCGCAAACTATGTCAGATTTGAGAAGTTTCACAACATGGGAGACAATTCCTACGTGACCCTCAAGAGTTATGTCCTTTGGTTGTTATGTAGAAAAAGAAAGGAACCAGAAAAACACGAAAATCGAATCAGAACGCGTATTTCACATAACCAGACAAGACAGGCAGTCTACAGGCAATCTACAGGCAGTCTACAGGCAATCTACAGGCAGTCTACAGGCAATCTACAGGCAGTCTACAGGCAGTCTACAGACAGTCTACAGGCAGTCTACAGGCAGTCTACAGGCAGTCTACAGACAATCTACAGGCAGTCTACAGGCAGTCTACAGGCAATCTACAGGCAGTCTACAGGCAGTCTACAGGCAGTCTACAGGCAGTCTACAGGCAGTCTACAGACAGTCTACAGGCAGTCTACAGGCAGTCTACAGGCAGTCTACAGACAATCTACAGGCAGTCTACAGGCAGTCTACAGGCAGTTTACAGGCAGTTTACAGGCAGTCTACAGACAATCTACAGGCAGTCTACAGGCAGTCTACAGACAGTTTACAGGCAGTTTACAGGCAGTCTACAGACAGTCTACAGGCAGTCTACAGGCAGTCTACAGACAGTCTACAGGCAGTCTACAGGCAGTTTACAGACAGTCTACAGACAATCTACAGGCAGTCTACAGGCAATCTACAGGCAGTCTACAGACAGTCTACAGGCAGTCTACAGGCAGTTTACAGGCAGTCTTGTCTTGTCTGGTTATATTACATACGCGTTCTGATTATAGTTTCGTGTTTTTCTGGTTCCTGTTTGCTTGAACGCAGGCAGTCGCACTTGTTTTGAAAGCACATGTAGAGTTAGAACACAATATGTATTATCCATTTGTGTACGTGTATGATTGTGTATACTCCGATGTGTTTTGTGTGTGTGTGGTGTGGTGTGCGTGTGTGTGTATGTGTGTGTGTGTGTGTGTGTGTGTGTGTGTGTGTGTGTGTTGTGTGTGGGTGGTGTGTGTGTGTGTGTGTGTGGTGTGTGTGTGTGTGTGTGTTGTGGTGTGTTTGTGTGGGGGTGTGGTATGGTTGTGGGTGTGGGTGTTTTAGTGCGTATTGCGTATGCATGTATCCAGCGCTTTTGTACATGTATACACTCTGTGGTTCGCTAATGTACAACTCGCAGCCAGTCCAAATGGTGTTGGAGAACAGCGCTATATACAAGAATGGCTTATTAACCCTATGACTCCCGCAGCCTGTCTACCAGCATACTGCATTGTCAATCATGCAAGCAAAGCAAAAACTGAACCCTTTGACTCCCTTACGTTATCCACCACCTTCCTGCGGGAAGTTGGTGGATAGAGTGAGAGAGTCAAAGGGTTAAGTTTTTGCAGTTGGTGGATAGGGTGAGAGAGTCGAAGGGTTAAGTTTTTACAGTTGGTGGATAGGGTGAGAGAGTCTAAGGGTTAAGTTTTTGCAGATTGGTGGATAGGGTGAGAGAGTCGAAGGGTTAAGTTTTTACAGTTGGTGGATAGGGTGAGAGAGTCAAAGGGTTAAGTTTTTGCAGTTGGTGGATAGGGTGAGGAGGCAAAGGGTTAAGTTTTTGCAGGTTGGTGGATAGGGTGAGAGAGTCGAAGGGTTAAGTTTTTGCAGGTTGGTGGATAGGGTGTCAGAGTCGAAGGGTTACGTTTTTGCAGGTTGGTGGATAGGATTGCGGGAGTCAAAGGGTTAACTGTGCGCTATACCCAGTGGCAGCTGGGACCCTTGGCATGTAGACTGTACGGTGGTGTCGTGACCGGAAGGGGAGGGGCCTGCTGCACGGTACGTACACGTCAGATCACGTGCCTTACAGCATACAGCCACTGCTTGCACTCCTGCAAGTCACAATCGTTTTGCTTCATGTCTATGTTGTTGTTGTTGTTGTTGTTTTTTGTTGTTTTTGTGTTTGTGTGTGTGTGTGAGTGCGTGTTTGTTTGTTTGTTTGTTTGTTTCGCTTCGTTTCGTTTCGTTTCGTTTCGTTTTGTTTCGTTTCGTTTCGTTTGTTTCGTTCGTTCGATAGTTCTGCATTCGTTCGTTCGTTCGTTCGTTCGTTCGTTTGTTTGTTTGTTTGTTTGTTCGTTCGTTCGTTCGTTTGTTCGTTTGTTCGTTTGTTCGTTTATTCTTTTATTTTTGTTAACTAACTGTTTGTGTCTGTTTGTTTGGGTAATTGACTGATTGATTGATTGTTTGAATGAGTGAGTGAATGAGTGAGTGAGTGAGTGTATGAGTGAGTGAGTGAGTGAGTGAGTGAGTGAGTGAGTGAGTGAGTGAGTGAGTGAGTGAGTGAGTGAGTGAATGAATGAGCGACTGTGTGTTTGTTTTTTGTTGGTTTGTTTGTTTGTTTGTTTGTTTGTTGGTTTGTTTGTTTGTTTGTTTGCTTGCTTGATTGTTTGTTTATTTATTTGTTTGTTTGTTCATTTGTTTATTTGTTTGTTTGTTTGTTTGTTTGTTTGCTTGCTTGCTTGCTTTTACACTTCATGGAAAAGTGGAGACGGACATATATATTTCATTACCACAGCAATTGGAAGTATACACTGTACACCACTATAGTCCTGGTTGTTTGAACTATTGACTGATATGATGACAGACACATATAGGACAGACACAAATAGGACAGACACAGACAGGACAGACACAGACAGGACAGACACAGACAGGACAGACACAGATAGGACAGACACAGATAGGACAGACACAGACACAGATAGGACAGACACAGATAGGACAGACACAGATAGGACAGACACAGATAGGACAGACACAGATAGGACAGACACAGACAGGACAGACACAGATAGGACATACACAGATAGGACAGACACAGATAGGACAGACACAGATAGGACAGACACAGACAGGACAGACACAGACAGGACAGACACAGATAGGACAGACACAGATAGGACAGACACAGACACAGACAGGATAGACACAGATAGGACAGACACAGACAGAGACAGGACAGACACCAGATAGGACAGACCAGATAGTTCAGACACAGATAGGACAGACACAGATAGGACACAGAGAGGACAGACACAGATAGGACAGACACAGATAGGACAGACACAGATAGGACAGACACAGACAGGACAGACACAGATAGGACAGACACAGGTAGGACAGACACAGATAGGACAGACACAGACAGGACAGACACAGACAGGACAGACACAGATAGGACAGACACAGACAGGACAGACACAGATAGGACAGACACAGACAGGACAGACACAGACAGGACAGACACAGACAGGACAGACACAGGACAGACACAGATAGGACAGACACAGATAGGACAGATACAGATAGGACAGACACAGGACAGACACAAATAGGACAGACACAGATAGGACAGATACAGATAGGACAGACACAGGACAGATATAGAATCCATACAAAACATGGGTGCTCAAACCCTTGCCAGCACATAGGGCTAATGTGCAGGCGTACAATGGCTTGTGCCTTTATCATTTGGGATTTTGTCCATTGCAGGCGTACAATGGCCTATGCCTTGATCATTTGGGATTTTGTCCATTGCAGGCGTACAATGGCCTGTGCCTTGATCATTTGGGATTTTGTCCATTCTTTATAATCAGGACATTGTTCCAGATGACAAGGCTGACTTAAACATTCCAGACGTTCAAGAGACAAATTCGAGAAGACCAGGAGCTGTCATGGTCAGTGGGGGATGACCATGAAATATGGTGCATGGAACATGTGCTGCAGTATATCATGTGTCATGTGTAGTACAATGCTATACTTGTGTTGGTACGTCTCAACAGTCTAAGTACAAATGTTAATTAATGGGTGCAGGTATTTTTTCGGCAGAAAGTCATTTGTTGTATATCTGGAACATAATCATCAAGTTATTCACAAGTCACCATTTCCTCTGGGATGACATTAGTTCCAAGAATTCCAGATACTAGATTTATTCAAATACAGAGAGACAGACACAGACAGACTGAGATACAGACAGGCTTACATGCAGATAGACAGCGAGACAGACGGAACGAGAGAAAAATCTGTATCGAGACAGAGACAGACAGACAGACAGATACACAGAGACAGAGAGAGTAACCTGCAGTACTGCGATAGCCATCGATAGCCACACAGACAGGCTGACCAAAATGTACTTCAATCTTCTCGCCGTCTCTTCGCCAGTCGTGGTTCTGCACAAAATGATAACACGTATTATGGAACCAGAAAAACTGGAAAATAGAATCTGAAAGCGTATTCAATATAACCAGACAAGACAGGCACAAATTTTCGGCGAACTGGCCTTTGTCAAGAATAAATGTAATGCTTTAACCCTTTCACTCCCACACCCTATCTGCCAGCTGTGAAAACTCGACTCTTTCATTCTCTCGCAGTATCCACCAGATTTCTGCAGGAAGCTGGTGGATAGGGTGAGGGAGTGAACGGGTTAATTTTTTGCTCTGCTGTCATGGCTGACAATGCAGAATGCTGGTGGACAGGATGAGGGAGTCAAAGGGTTAATATAGGCACTGCAAGAGTGAGTCAAGAGTTCCACACGACACAACGACACACAAACCTCCAAGATGCTGGAGCAGCCAGTCATGACCTCTCCCTGTTCACAGGCCACCTGTGTGTGCTGGTCATCCCCGGGGCTGGACAAGGGCGACCAGCGATCTGTGCAGGACAGGAAGGTGGAGGAGGTGGAGGTGGAGGTGGTGGAGGTGGCATGGCCCAGCACGTGATCACCACCAGGGCTGTCTGTAGCTGCAGGTCCTGTGGAGGAGCCCACCAGTGTTGGTTCGGGGGAGGGAAGGGTGACGGAGCCTGGAGGGAGGTGGAGACAAAAAAGAATGATCTGTGTGTGTGTGTCAAAAGACATCAAATCATCTACAGGCTAAACGTGTTCAAATGACTGCTACGATAACTGTTGTTTCTCTTGCTATTACAAACCTAACACTGATACTACCACTGTTGCTGCCACTGCTATTGCCACTACGACTATCACCACCATTACTACTACTACCACCATTTCTGCTACTACTACCACCTCCATTACTATTACTACTACCACCATTACTTCTATCACTATTACTATCACCACCATTACTACTATTTTATGACCATTGTTTTGTGAAATTATAATAGGCACAATCTTATTATAATTTACACATATATCACGCCTAAACGAATATTATCCATCAAGGAATTTCACTTACTTTTTGTTAGGCCTGATCGTTCAGCGAATCCTACTACTTCTATTACTACTATTACTACCACTACACTACTACTACTACTGCTACTACTACTACCACCACCATTACTATTACTATTACTACTACTACTAATAATAATAATAACAAAACAACAACAGCAATAATAATGAATAATCATAATTATAATAATAATAAGAGTAACAATAATTACAATACATGTACATTTCATATGAAATAAAACTGACTTGTACTCGTACCTATCCAAGCAATGACAGACTGTTGCAACTGCCAAAAACAGAAATTCCCAAAACAGTGCTGTTCACATACCTTCTTCGAAAAGTGCTGATCCTGGGGGTTTTGTTGTTGTTTGTTTGTTGTTGTTGTTTGTTTGTCTGTTTATTTGTTTGTTTGTTTGTTTGTTTGTTTGTTTGTTTGTTTGTTTGTTTGTTTGTTTTTGATGTTGTTTTTGTTTCTTTTTTGTCCATATGACTTTTTCCTCGGTGCCTTACTTTTAAACTTAAAGTTTCACGATGACCTGACGGTCCATGTCTTCGACCCGCCCATAAATAAAAAGCCATCAAACATTTGTGTCTACCCTCTCCTTGCCCCTCCCTACCCACACACCTTCTAGTCAATATGAAATAATCTCCAATTTCTTTAAAGAAAAAGGTAGAGTCAAAAACATAGCACAAACCACACGAAGAACGAAACAGACCTGCTAACAAATAAGGAAGCAAAACATTTTTCACAGGACACACAATCAGCACACCTTCGTGTCCAGTGAGAGAGATGTCGACAGTGACGGAGTTTGCAGTGAGAGAGAAGGATTGCACCTTCACCGGGATTCCCTTCACTCTCACGGTCACCTCATAGTCTCCTTTGAAACCTCGTACGTTCACGTTCGTCGAACCGGAAGTCAGCGTTCGATTGACATGCGTACTCCATTCCTTCTGGATGAGATTTGCTACTCTTCTTCCGGCTTCGTTCATCTGCGTGTATACAATACTGATAATTCCATTTGTATGACGCATCCAGCTCAGGCCAAAGAAAATTACTCCTTGTATGTAGACAGGAAAGTGGGGGAAGGGGGGTTTGCCATATTAATTTAGCCTATCAATTCAGTATAAAGCTCCATCTTTAGAAATACAGATATGCCGATTGTATTAAAACGCCGAGGGAACGACACATGCATAATGCCGACTATGACATATGGAGCCGAAACATGGAACCTGACGATACGTCAGCTCCTAAAACTGCGAACCATGAAAAGGGCCAATGAACGGATCATGCTGGGAATCACCTGGAAGGACAGGAAAATGGCGGCATGGGTAAGAGGAAAAACGAAGGTCCAAGACATAATGGACACAGTTTGTGAACGAAAGTGGAACTGAGGTGGTCATGTCATTAGGAGATCTGACAACAGATGGACCACCAATGTGACGCACTGGATCCCTCAAAGCCAAAAAAAAAAAAAAAAGGAACAGAGGTCGCCGGAGAACCAGATGGCGAGACGATCTAGAAAAGTTCGACAAACAATGGACCAGAACTACAGTTAACCGGCAACAGTGGCACGCGATGAGGAAGGCTTATGTCCAACAACAGACCGAAACAAACTGAAGTGAATTCAGTATAAACATGGCTGGATACATAGATCAATACATCAATACAAAATACACAGAGTTCATCAAAATAGCAACAGATCGTAGCATGAATCTAGCAAACAGACTGTACATGTAGCGATACTGGTCAACAACAAAAAACAGTATTTGGCTGTTTTGCAGTTTTGGTCTGGTTGTCTATCCACAACATCAGTCTAGCCCATCAGTTAAAAAATCAGCCATATTTAATTTTTTCTCTCTCAAAACAATACCGTTTATCTCTTGTTCGCTACATGCATTCACTCTGATTTCGTATGGAAACGATAGCAGTCTCCAGTTTTAACTAAATCAGTGGGATG
>JAPXFY010000013.1:25936660-25944160 GCA_030674185.1 Monoplex corrugatus
AAAAAGCCTCTAGGTCTACTTTTCGTCTCCGGGTGTTTCTCTTCTGCGTCTCCTCTCTGGTATTCAGTGAAAAGCAGTCTGACTTTGCCCTGTTGTCTTTGGATGATGCGGCCCCATCCATCTTCATGGCTTTTTTTTTTCATGCTGATATATAGGAACTGTAAACGCCTAGTGCCTAGCGCATGTTTTATGAGGAAAGAGGAATGGAGCACCTGGTTACAACAGGAAAGCTGGAGGGAAAGAGAGCACGAGGTAGATCCAGGGAGAAAATATTGGATGGACTTGCAGGGTGGCTGAAGACAGAGAGGGTGGAAGATGTGCTTACAGCAACAAGGGATAGAACCAGATGGAAGGCCATGATCGCCAACGCCATGTGACAAGGCACTTGATGATGATGATGATGATGATGATGATGATGATGATAGATAATAAAGGCACTGTTATTTTTATCGTCACTATTGCCACCGACAATCATGATGTTCCCAAACATAATCATCATAATAATTATTTTCTGTTTAGATCATCTTTTAACGGCTGTTTATTATGCTCTTTTAGACAAACCGTCATCATCATCATCATCATCGTCGTCGTCGTCGTCGTCGTCGTCGTCTTCATTATCATATTAGTCGTCACAGTTGTCGTTATTGTTGACAACATTGCATTCTTCAGGAGTGCTTTTTTTCTTCTTCGTTCAAGATGATTCTCTTTCGCTGTCTCTTTATAAAATTAATGTGTACATCATCCTGAGAATGTCTTTGAGTCTATTTAAGAAAGTCTAAAGTCTCTTTTCGTTGGTGTCTTTAGTTTTCTGTATCCCTTCTATATCTTATTTCTGTCGTCCTGTATAAAGAATTATGTGGTGTGAAAGTACAGCCTGGCTTTCCAATAAACCATCATAATCTAAAATACGTTGCCAGCTTATCTCCGAAAACTTTTTTTAATCCATACAGTCTTCATTTACCCAGCAATGAATGAGCTCTTGATCTCTTTACAGGGTGAGGAAAGGTAATGCAATGAAAAAGAAGAATGAGGCCCATCATAAAAATACTGACCCAAGATTAGTAAGGTGTCTACCGCCACCACCACACTCCTCTACTACCCGAGTACAGGTTATGGGACTGTCTTCAGGTTTTGCTATATAACAGTCCTCTATAACCCTCTCCTCCCATGTCTACCCCAACCCTCACCACTGCCAAACCCACATACTTGATGCCATGCCAGTCCATACTCACATCAGTGCCGTCAGGTTCAGCAGCGATGTGAAAGTCGTTAAGCATGAGTGTGGGCACAGGGTCTAGTGCCTTGGTCTGACGGAAGATGTTCTGGCTGAAGTTCGGATCCTTAAACTTTTCCTCGAACCATTGTCCATGCATCAGTTCGTTCATTACGTCCCACTGCAGCAGTCTGCACGAACACACATACTGCAGCAGTCTGCACGAACACACATACTGCAGCAGTCTGCACGAACACACACACTGCAGCAGTCTGCACGAACACACACACTGCAGCAGTCTGCACGAACACACACACTGCAGCAGTCTGCACGAACACACACACTGCAGCAGTCTGCACGAACACACACACTGCAGCAGTCTGCACGAACACACACACTTCAGCAGTCTGCACGAACACACACACTGCAGCAGTCTGCACGAACACACACACTGCAGCAGTCTGCACGAACACACACACTGCAGCAGTCTGCACGAACACACACACTGCAGCAGTCTGCACGAACACACACACTGCAGCAGTCTGCACGAACACACACACTGCAGCAGTCTGCACGAACAACACACTTCAGCAGTCTGCACGAACACAATACTGCAGCAGTCTGCACGAACACACATACTGCAGCAGTCTGCACGAACACACACACTGCAGCAGTCTGCACGAACACACACACTGCAGCAGTCTGCACGAACACACACACTGCAGCAGTCTGCACGAACACACACACTGCAGCAGTCTGCACGAACACACACACTTCAGCAGTCTGCACGAACACACACACTTCAGCAGTCTGCACGAACACACACACTTCAGCAGTCTGCACGAACACACCCCACTGCAGCAGTCTGCACGAACACACACACTGCAGCAGTCTGCACGAACACACACACACACATGTACATGCTGCACACAAGCCGTATTTCTTCTCTTTACACTAGAAATACGTTACAAGTCAGGATTTCTTTCTTTTTTTTTCCTTTTTTTTTGTCCCATCTTCTACGACACCTTAATGGCCACAGAAGCTGGAACAGTTTGTGCACAATGCGATGATGGTGATGTCGATGAAGATGACAGTTATGATGTTATGGAGTTCCATCTACGATTGAGACTGCGTGACAGGGCTGTGCTCTACGCTTACTATCATGCACGAGAGATACAGACACCTGCGGTGCTGGTCAGAAGATTTGAACAACACCCTCAAAGACGCATCCGTGAAGTGGATGAGACTCGACTGTGTGGTCCCAGTCTTCCCAATGAGCCATCTGCACGCCCATCTCTGGTAAGAGCCGGTTAGAGCCGAAAATTCCCACAATCATATATTTTTGAAGGACTGATGGGGATTCGAACCCACAACCTTCCAGTCTGTTGCATTAACCAATACACCACGGCGACTGGTGAAGTCATCGATTTCTATCTGCACTAAAACAAGGCTACGCCACATACACAACGCACCATAGAGACCAGCTCTGTTTTAAGAAGGTCCCAAAGCTCTAGACGTAAACAGATAATTATGTTTATAGAATACAGGCACAATAGTCAAATGGTTAAGACGTCCCGACTTACAACTGGAAGTTTCTAGTTCGATCCTTAGCGGCACCTGGTGGGCAAAGGAAGAGATATTACTCTCATCTCTCAGGTCAACATAAGTGCAGACTTCCTGATGCCTGAATCCCCCACCCCCACCCCCACCCCTTTGAGCGCATAAGCATGCAAACCTAATACTCACGTTAAAAATCCTGTAAGCGATGTCAGCGTTCGGTGGATTATAAAAACATGAAAATAACCCTCAATGCACACCCGTGAAAAAGAAGAATGACTGCCTGATTGACAAAGTAACCCACCGAAGACGGCGTTTCCAGAGCAACATAATGCCTGCACAGTGTGGACTAAACAACAAGCAGAACGTCCATACACGCATGCAAGACACTATTTGCTCGCAACGGAGGAGGGTAGGACAAACAGTTATCGCTCTGGAATTGCAATAGTCACTAAAATATTAAAGAAGACAACCACTCATTATGGCTATGTGGTTAACATGACGGATTAATAAGTTGAATTAAAAATCAGTGCGGGATTTCATGGGTCCTCCCAGCTCTTATCCTGAGCTGATCGTATTCTGGGTTCAGTTAAAAGACAGATCACACAGACAAGTCTTATCGACTTCAACGAGTCATTGAGAGCGTTGCTCAAACTTCCCGATCAGCGCCAGAGGTGTCTATGTCTCTCTGGTCTGGTCGACCCCGGGCTGTACATGTATAATGACAGTAAGAGTAGAGCACAGCCTTGTCACGCCGTTTCAATTCTACATGGAATTCCACAACACCATAATCATAATCCCCATTATCATGAAGTCATGATAGCATCTTGAAAATTAACCCAGATTCTGTAAACCCTTCATGCACAGATCTGTAAGGCTTCCAAGTCTAAGATAGTTAAGTAGGGGTCAATGGGTTTGTTTGTTTGTTTGTTTGTTTGTTTGTTTGTTTGTTTGTTTGTTTGTTTGTCTGTCTGTTTGTGTTTTTGTTTTTTGTTTTGTTGTTTTGGGGGGTAGGGGGCTGTTGTTGAAAAGTATGGTGGCGGACTCTTTTTCATAACGACGCTCACGTTATTTATAGCTGTGTAGCTGAGTGAGTATTGTCGTTAGCAGAGGATTTAGTCAGCAGTGCCCTGCAAAATTGGATCAAAGCAGGCGTTACTGAACTCTGCTGGAATGACCAAGCAGCAGTGCAGAGTCTCCTTTCGTGGGTAGCCACGTGTCGGCTTGAATTTGCTAGCTCCAGTGGACTTCCTGACTCTGGGTCTTCAACTAAATAAATTGTGATTTAGTGGCGTGTTGAAGAGCTGGAAGGAGCGACTTGAAAAAACGCCTCTGCGGCAGCGGGGAGTGAGACAGACAGACAGACAGACAGACAGAGAGACAGAGACAGAGAGACAGAGACAGAGAGACAGAGACACAGAGACACAGAGACACTGAGACAGAGACAGAGACAGAGAGACAGAGACAGAGAGACAGGGAGCGAGACAGAGAGAGAGACAGAGAGAGACAGACAGTAAGACAGAGAGACAGAAAGACAGAGAGAGAGAGAGAGAGAGATACAGAGAGAGACAGAGAAAGGCAGAGACAGACAGACAGAGACAGCGAGAGACAGAGAGAGATAGAGAGAGAGAGACATACAGAAAGACAAACAGAGAGACAGACTGAGAAACCGTTAGACAGACAGACGAACAGAGAGATAGAGAAAATCAAAATTTTAAGACGAAACTTCAGTCGTATAGACACTTTTTTTTTCCGACGGAGCATGGTCAGGCCTCATCTGATCAGTCCATTAGTCTGGGTGAAGTATGTGGTTTTCATCAATTCTTGTATTGTTGCCTCAGAGTTGCTCTTGGAGACCTGCCCCTGGTTTGTCTGCTCTTTTCTTTCATTTCTGAACAGTGGACACAACTGTAGAACGAGCTGTCCAAACTGTGGTCCTGTATGGATTGGACATTCATCTGCGAGGGTCAGCCCCACTCGGCACATACACTGGAACAGAGGGTCACGCATGGAGCATAACCTTTACATTTGTTCGGTACCGAAGGGGGAAAAGGGAGGTAACGGGAGCTAGTGTGTTTCTGTGACCAGGCAAGCAAAGCTGACAATAAGTACAAGAGCCTTGATGTGCTTCTGGTAGAGTCACCCGCACCAGACAGGTCCAAGGTAGATTCCAGGGACAAACAGTGATCCACCCACTGAACAAAAGGAGTATGCAGACCGTACATCACAATACAGTGGTGACCAGAACAACCTGCATAACACGCAAGCCAGATGCCATTACATGACTATGCCTGACAGACAACTACAAGCCAGATACCATGACGTTACTATGCCCTACAAGCCAGATACCATGACGTGACTATGCCCTACAAGCCATATACCATGACGTGACTATGCCCCACAAGCCAGATACCATGACGTGACTATGCCCCACAAGCCAGATACCATGACGTGACTATGCCCTACAAGCCAGATACCATGACGTGACTATGTCCTACAAGCCAGATACCATGGCGTGACTATGCCCTACAAGCCAGATATCATGACGTGACTATGCCCTACAAGCCAGATACCATGACGTGACTATGCCCTACAAGCCAGATACCATGACGTGACTATGCCCTACAAGCCAGATACCATGACGTGACTATGCCTTACAGACAACTACAAGCCAGATACCATGACGTGGCTATGCCTTACAAGCCAGATACCATGACGTGACTATGCCCTACAAGCCAGATACCATGACGTGACTATGCCCTACAAGCCAGATATCATGACGTGACTATGCCCCACAAGCCAGATACCATGATGTGACTATGCCCTACAAGCCAGATACCATGACGTGACTATGCCCTACAAGCCAGATACCATGGCGTGACTATGCCCTACAAGCCAGATACCAAGACGTGACTATGCCCTACAGACAACTACAAGCACACGGTACATACTGCCCCTTGGTGATCCTTGTCAAGTAGTGCAGACGGTTCTCTATGCTAGCGTTGAGCTGTTGCAAGGAGAGAGAAGGCACCCACTTCGGTAAGTTCTTGGTGAGGCCCCAGAACAGGTTGTGACCCCTCACGTCCACCCTGAAACAGGTGTTGGAACGTACTGGTACCGGTCTATGCTAAGTGTTCGGAGTTTCTTCGTCGTCGTCGTCATCGTCATCATCATCATCGTTGTCGTCGTCATCGTCATCGTCATCGTGGTCGTCGTCATCATCATTATTATCATCATCGTAGTCGTCATCATCGTCGTCATCGTCATCATTATTATCATCGTCGTCATCGTCATCGTCGTCATCATTGTCATTATCAGCTTGGTGGTCATCCGCATCATCATCCGCGTCGTCGTCGTCGTCATCATCGTCGGCGTCATCATCGTCGTCGTCGTCATCATCATCATCATCATCATCATCATCACCACCACCATCATCATCATCATCATCATCATCATCATCATCACCATTATCATTATCACCATTATTCCATTTGTATAGCACACACACACACACACACACGCACGCACGCACGTACGCACGCACGCACACACACACACACACTCTCTCTCTCTCTCTCACTCACACAAATATGCGCCCGAACTCACACACACACACTCACACACGCACAGAGAGAGGAGAGAGAGAGAGAGAGAGAGAGAGAGAGAGAGAGAGCGAGAGAGAGAAGAGACAAACATGCACATAGAATACATACCCATGAGCTTTTAACGTGCGCATAGCAGACACAGCTCGAGTATAGTCGGGATGATTCTGTAAAAAAGACCTAAACATAAAACACAAGCCACTGTGGTGTAGTGGTTAGTGCAACGGGCCAAAGGCTCGAAGATTGTGGGTTCAAATCTTAACAGTTCTATTGAAATTATTGTGGAATATTTCGGCACAAAGCAGCTCCTACGAATATTTGAGCGTGATGTGGGGTTATTGGGAAGGTTGGAACCACACGCGAATATGTTACTGAGGGTGTTGCTCAAATGTCCTCACCAACATCGCAGGAGTCTGTATCTCTTGGGCCTGGTTGAGGCTAAGATAAACTATGGAAGGAAGCGTAGAGTACTGCTATGTCATCTAGTCTCAATGAAGGATGGAATTCTTCAGCATTATGGTTATCATCACTGTCGTCACGTATCGTCATAATACTGTGAATTTTTGTCTCAGTCTTTGTGGATACTACGTGGCTTAAAAGACGAAGCCGGAAGACAAAACATGTATGTATGTATGTATGTATGTATGTATGTATGTATGTATGTATGTATGTATGTATGTATGTATGTATGTATGTATGTATGTATTGTGTATGTATGTATGTATGTATGTATGTATGTAACTGTGTACATGGTATGTATGTATGTATGTGTGTATTATGTATGTATGTATGTATGTGTGTATGTATGTATGTATGTGTGTATGTATGTATGCATGTATGTATGTATATATGTATGTATGTATGTGTGTGTGTATGTATGTATGTATGTATGTATGTACATGGTATGTATGTACGTACGTGTGTATGTATGTATGTATGTATGTAGGTAGGTAGGTAGGTAGATAGGTAGGTAGGTAGGTTCGTATGCTTATATGTTGGTATGTTTGTGTAAAGACCATAAGCTTGAACGGTGTCCTAGAAGCACAGATAGACTATTTCAGACAGACAAACAAACAGACAGACAGACAGACGGGCAAACAAATAGAGCGAACGATGACTACACACTGA
>JAPXFY010000013.1:25949160-25956660 GCA_030674185.1 Monoplex corrugatus
TATGTATGTATGTATGTATGTATGTATGTGTATATGTATGTATGTATCTATGTATGTATATATGTATGTATGTATGTATGTATGATGTATGTATGTATGTATGTATGTGTGAATAATCATATATCGGTCTTGCACAGCGTTATACTCCAAACTTTGCACACACTGCACACACATAAACAGACTTTGCTGTAGAACATGGAGAAATCAAACAGTCAGACGAAGTGACCACATTCCACGATGTTATTGCACAGTCCACATCGTTGATGGGCGTGATGCTGGGTGTTTTCATGTTTCCATAAGCCAGCCACTGACATGACTTACTTTCACTTTCAGATTCAATTTCTCAAGATGAGGCCTCCTCGCTCGGAATGAATTCCATATGCACTAACGTCACAGGTGCCATGTGATGGAGAAGATCCACAATGATCACGGTACAAGCCTAAAGCCTGCACATAAACCGAATAGCTGGCCAGGTCCTGAGCTCCTACCTAGATATTTCCATAACCATGGGGTCGTAGGGGTGGTATAGACCTCAACTTTTCACGGGGCCAGCATTGTAAGGGCGGCGCCCATCCCCTCTCCCTCGCTTCAAATTCATATTCATATTCACATTTTTATCAAGATTTCAGAAAGACAAGAAGGCTAATTGGTCTTCAAAGTGTCGGATCTGGGAACTATATCTATCTCTCCAATGTTTTATACCAACGCAGCCGAGCAATGCCCTACTCTTCACGATTTTCAACTGCCGAGGGGGCAGCCTGGCAATGCCTGCTCTTCACGATTTTCAACTGCCGTGGGACCTTTAGCGTGCGCAGCCAGAAGGCACACGGGCCCGACTCGTTTTTTGTCGCCTTCCGAAGGACAAGACGTTCAGTTCGATTTTCCGGTCATACTGAGGAGAAAAGTCGAGACCATGATATACAGGATCTTTTTAACATGTACAGTTGATATTCTGCATGAGTGTACACACGGCGTGAGTTTAAGCACCAACAGGTTTACACACATGTTGACCAAGGTAGGACCTCATGACCTGGCCTGCTCGAGGGTTTATGTGCAGGCGTAAGGCTTGTGCCGTGATCATTCTGGATCTTCTCCATCACATGCCACCTGTGACGTTAGTGCATATGGGATTCATTCCGAGTGCGGAGATGTCATCTTTAGAAACTGAAACTGAAACTGAAACTGACCTGGGAACTCAGACAAATCTCCACCCTTTACCCACCAGGCGGAGGTGTCTTGGCGGATCGAACCCAGGACCTTGAGACTGGAAGTCCGATGTTGCCCTACTTGGCCACTGTGCACGTCACTGTCCGTTTGTATATATATATCATTCAGAGTAGACACAAACCTCTGTCTGGCCACTGTGCACGTCACTGTCCGTTTGTATATATATATCATTCAATGTTGACACAAACGTCTGTCTGGCCACTGTGCACGTCACTGTCCGTTTGTATATATATATCATTCAATGTTGACACAAACCTCTGTCTGGCCACTGTGCACGTCACTGTCCGTTTGTATATATATATCATTCAATGTTGACACAAACGTCTGTCTGGCCACTGTGCACGTCACTGTCCGTTTGTATATTATATCATTCAATGTTGACACAAACCTCTGTCTGGCCACTGTGCACGTCACTGTCCGTTTGTATATATATATCATTCAATGTTGACACAAACGTCTGTCTGGCCACTGTGCACGTCACTGTCCGTTTGTATATATATCATTCAGTGTAGACACAAACCTCTGTCTGGCAGTCTGAAGTAGCCGATCATAGAGAACCAGCCGTCCACAGAGCGTGTGGAGGAGTGATAGGCCAACTTGATAACCTGGGACGTTCCTGTAGACACACACACACACACACACACACACACACACACACACACACACACATATATATATATATATATATATATATATATACACATACACACATACACACACATACACACACACACACACACATACACAAATATAGACACACAAACACACACTGACATACAACACACACACACACACACACACACACATATATATATATATATATATATATATATATATATATATATACACTCACTCACACACAAATACACAAATATAGGCACACAAACACACACTCACATACACACACAAATGCATAAATATAGACACACAAACACACACTCACATACAACACACACACACACACAAATACACAAATATAGACACACAAACACACACTCACATACAACACACATACACACACAAATACACAAATATAGACACACAAACACACACTCATATACAACACACACACACACACACACACAAATACACAAATATAGACACACAAACACACACTCACATACAACACACACACACAAATACACAAATATAGACACACAAACACACACTCACATACAACACACACACACACAAATACACAAATATAGACACACAAACACACACTCACATACAACACACACACACACACAAATACACAAATATAGACACACAAACACACACTCACATACAACACACATATACACACATATTCATACACGCATACACACGTATCCTGATCACTAGATCCTGTATTGTCAACCATGCTAGCAAAGCAAACCTTGAACCCCTAATTTGCCTGAATCTTTTTAATTACTTTCCGTCTAGCTGTTTTGTATCTAATACAATTGTCCAGGAAATAAACTTATGTATGTGCGTGCGTGCGTGCGTGCGTGTGTGCGTGCGTGTTTGCGTGTATGTGTCTGTGTGTGCGTGTGTGAGAGTGTGTGTATATTTAGATGAGTAAATGTTTGAGTACGTGTGTTTATGCATATGTTCATGCATGGGAATGTACTTTTTTATGTTGTGTATGCGAACGTGTGTGTGTGTGTGTGTGTGCGTGCGTATGTGCGTGTGCAAACACAGCCCCACACGCAAGCACACCCCACCCCCACCCCCATATACACGTACATACACAACACATACATACATACATACATACATACATACATACATACATACATACATATATACATGCATACATACATACATACATGCATACATATATACATACATACATACATGCATATATATATATACATACATACATACATGCATACATACATACATACATATATACATACATATGTACATACATACATACATACATACATACATACATACATACATGCATGTGTGTATACAGACAGAAAGACATACATACATACATACATACATACATACATACACACATACATACATACATACATACATACATACATACATACATACATGCACACATACATACATACATACATACAAACATACATACACACATACATACATACATGCATACATACATACAACACATACATACATACATACATACATACAACATACATACATATATACATACATACATGCAACACATACATACATACAAACATACATGCATACATACATACACACATACATACATACACACGTACACACATACATACATACATACATACATACATACATACATACATACATGTACATACATACATACATAATACACACATACATACATACATACATACATACATACATACATACATACATACATACATACATACATACACAAAGACAGACAGAGGAAGGAGAGAAATAAATATTTTAAAACATCGAAATGATAAACAGAATGAGAAGCATACTGCTTTCGGCCCAGTGAACGCTGAGTCTCAGAATGTGAACTTGAAAGAGTTTGGAGGAGGCGTCATTGAGCTGTTTGATGTAGGCCTGCAATCGATAGCGCGTGCCTGACTTGACGTGCACGGACTGGGAGGGGCCCTTGTTGAACCGGCTTCTGCAAACCGTAATGTTAACGGTCAAGACACATATCAACTATTGGCCAACTCCCCATGGGCAGTCTTTGAACACGTTTCATTGCGATACCTACTTCGTAAAACCAGCTGAAGGCTGCGGGGTCTGTAAACCAAACAAGTCCTAAAATTGGGACGTGGTGGTTATGACAATGATGATGATGACGATTTTAAAAACGATAAGAAGGAGGAGGAGGAGGAGGGTGGTGGTGGTGGTGGTGGTGGTGGTGGTGGTGATGATGATGATGATGATGATGATGATGATGATGATGATGATGATGATGACTATTTGTACAAGATCCCAAAGCGTTTCACCAGAGCATGAGAGACAAAAAGACAGAGACCCATAAAGCAACTACCTGTCAACCCCTGCCGCTCTGACGGAAATAAATGAACTATAACACAAACAGTGTAAAAGAAGCCATAACAATGAATTATGGATGGAATGGCGATAGACATCCATATGACAATGAGTCTTGCAATGAAAACGAAACAGCAATGAATACATCTCTCTCTCTCTCTCTTCTTTATACAAAGCCCCCCCCCCCGCGCACACACACACATACACACACACACACACACACACACACACACACACACACACACACACACACGCAGCGAGAGACGAGACAGAGAGCAACAGACAGACAGACAGAGTGAGAGAAGAGAGAGACAGACAGAGACAGAGAAGAAGTGGAGAAGAGAGAGAGAGAAGAGAGAGAAGCAGACAGAAGACAGACAGACAGACAGAAAGGACAGAGAAAACAGAAGAGCAGAGCTAAAAGCACTACGTGAACAGACGACAGACAAGCCAAACGAACAGACAAGGCAGCAAGACAGAGCACTCTAAAAGCACTACTGAACAACTAAAAGCATAACGAACGCGCGCCGCACACACACACACACACACACCACACACACACACACACACACACACACACCACACACACACACACACACACAGATTACAGCTGAAAAAGACGAATGAATCTTAAGATCAGATCAGAAAGACAGTGACTGAAGCTGAATGTGTGAAGTGGACAAGTAGTCTGTTCCATACTATTGGGTCTTGGGCTGAATGGTCCAGACTCTGGTAGCGTGTTGAAGAGCCGGACTGAGTGGCATGGGATTAGTGCCTCTGAGTTTCCAGTTTGGAATTTGTTCAAGAAGGAATCATCGCACTCGGAAAATTCCATATGCCCTCCACCAGATCTGCCAGCAGTGACCTGGCAGACTCCTTGAGCCTGCACAAAACGCTATGCGCTGGCAAGGGCTTGAACTGAGGAGCCGAAAGAAGGAGAGGGGTGGAAAGACCCTTGAAACACGAAGCTGACACCACCAGAATGATGGGAACATTCAGATGGGCAGCAAACAGGCCAGTGTTTAATGTTGCGGGCTGGGTTTGAACTCAAGATGTCAGATCCTGAGTCCACGTCTCTACCGTAAGAACCAACCAGCCCGTTTCAGTGCCCCTGAAAGAGCACGTTCTCTGGGAGAAACAAACGAAACAAAATCAAAATATCCAAAGATGGCTAAATCATTCTAAACCAGATTTTGTACTTCTTAAGGTCACAACACCTTGAAGAAACTTCATTTGCAATAAAACTCCTCAACGGTTCCACACCTTCGACAAAAATTAATTGGATAGCAGCATGGGTAAAACCGTAAAGTTAATAGCAAATGCTTCCACCTCAATTGTCTCGCCAAATGTTATACAAGGATAAAAATTAATTTAAAAAAAATATATATGATAGGGAGACAGCCCTCTCCTGGGTCATAGTATACATGTGCAAAGAACTCTCCAAATAACTTAGATCATCATGTCATCATGTCAACATTCATTATCTTCCATCAGCCCCTTTCTCAACTTCCCGTGGACGGCTATTCCCATCGGGCATATCACCTGAGGTGGACGCTGACGTAAAAATCGATTCAAATGGGGGTGGGGGTGGGGGGGGGAGGGGGATAGAAAGATTAACCCTTTGACTCCCACATCTTATCCACCAACTGCAAAAAAAATTAACCGTTTGACTCCCTCACCCTATCCACCAGCTTCCTGCAGGAAGCTGATGGATAGGGTGAGGGAGTCAAAGGGTTAAGTTTTTGCTTTGCCAGCATGGTTGGCGATGCAGGATGCTGGTGGACAGGCTGCGGGAGTCAAAGGGTTAAAACACGAAAGTAAGCTGAATCGATCATTAGACCTACACCGACAATCTCGGATACAGTATCTGGAGGCAGCGCAGTCTGGGTGACAGTTTGCAGAGAGCTGACGTCACAACGGCCATGCCAGTAACTCACCTTGACGTCACTTTCAAAGCACTGTGTCCGCCATGAGCGTCTGACGACACGCGCTGTATGTCACAGTTACTACATGACCAGGCGCTGGACACTGGCGACTCAAAGCCACCGTTTGTGATCAAATCCTGACCAACAGTCGCGTCCACCGTCACGACCACACACAACACCGCATGCATCAACAACAACAACAACAACAACATCTTAGTCAGCTCAACAACAACAAAAGTTTTTACATCAATCTGCTAACAGAGAGGTTTCACATCAATCTGCAAACAGCCGTAAGTCGCTCTACGCGTTACGTAAAGTGACGATAGTTGCTCAATGTTAAGTTTTCAACGAGCACTTTGGACTATATTTATTCTATTCTGGGCTTATCTCCGAAGTGCATGATGTCAGAAAGTCAGATCACCACGAATAGCGCGACCTGTCTTGTTGTCCAGAAGGACCTTCCCATGGTTTGTGTTCTTCGTTTTGTTCTTGTAATGAAAAGATAGTGTGATTAATCTTGTCATTTTTGTGCCAGCACTGAGGGTGGATCTGCGCTTGTTTTTCCTTGATAATTCACTTACATTTTTAGAGCTTGGATTTGACAGTCGGAATATGTTCAAGAGAAAGTCAACCGACTCATTTGAACTCGAACCAAATCTGCCATTTGTGATCTGACAGACTGCCAGAGCCTGTGCAAAACTCAAAAGTCATGGCAAGGTCTTGAAATAGACGAGAGAATAGGACTTAGAATTGAAGACTGGAATTTCCACTCAGAAAATTCATACAAGTTGGCATTACCACAATGATCAGTTTATTACGATGGATGATAAGAGGTCGGGATTTCATCCATACAGGACCGGTATAATTCTATTCAGTTCAGTTCAGTGTCATTTAGTTCTAGATTTCTGTACTAAATCCACATTTGGGTATTAGAATTACATACACTGAACTCACATCACATGTGCGTCATCTTTACATCTACTAAAATCATAAATCTCATAAAGATAAAAAGAAGACACGCAAAAACTGCAACAACCGATGAAAACATCTATAAAATACTGTGAGATGATGCAAATCTTTCACTTGGATTATTATTACATTAATACATTTATTCCAATTTGCCCTGGTTAGGCAATAGTGGTCAACGATCAACCAGTGCATTGACTCATATGTACTGAACTTTCGGCGGTAGCGTGTTGTATTGATACGTATATACTAAACTTAAATGAACGCTTTATCTATGTGATGATGACATATTATATAACATAGCTAACCCACATGCTGATGACATATTATGCAAATCGCTAATACACTTGCTGTTGACATATCATGTTATCATCATCATGTGCCCTGCCGTATGACGGTG
>JAPXFY010000013.1:25961660-25964160 GCA_030674185.1 Monoplex corrugatus
CCTATGTTGAAGTATTTATCTCAAACTTGTAGAGGCCAACTTTTCTTTATCAGCTGGCTACAGTATAGCGATGGGTTGTTCAAGCCTTCCATAGTCATGATATGTATGAGGAGTAGGAGGTGTATGAGGTGCAAATATGTATGTGTGCCTGAGCACACGTGACTGCTCTGTGTGTATATGTGTGTGAGTGTGAGTGTGTGTATGTGTGTGTGTGAGTGTGTGTGTGTGTGTATGTGTGTATGTGTGTGTGAGTGTGTATGTGTGTGTGTGAGTGTGTAAATGCGTGTGTGTGAGTGTGTATGTGTGTGAGTGTATGTATGTGTGTTTGTATGTGCGTGCGCGCGTGCGTGCTTGTGCGTGTGTGCCTGTGTGTGTATGTGAGTGTGTGTCCATGCGCTCGTCCGTTCGTGTGTGCGTGTGTAAAGAGCGTTTAGATGTTGATGTTTCCAAAACTTGTCACATGATCAAATTATTTACATAACTGTAATTATGAAAGCGTTGAATGACTAGTTGTATACTCTAGCCAGGTGATACAATAGACTTGGGTCCTCAAAGTTTGAGGTGAACCGTAATCTTCTTCCGACACAAGATCATTCATGTATAGGAGAAGATGAAAAGGATTTGTAGAATTTTAGTCCACTTGCTGTGTACATCTGTGACAAAACAAACAAACAAACAAACAGAAGATCGTGTGGTAGACAAAACAACAACTAGTTTACCTTTGGAGGTTGTTGTTGATGTTTTTCTTTTTTTAAGCGTGTTACGAATTTTCTTTTTTTTTTCGACTTTTTTTTCTTTTTTTTTCGGATATGAATATGCATGTCATGTTGTTTTGGGCCACATAGTGATAGCAGTATGTCGCTGCACAGTCTGCATACTCATTCTTTAGTGGGTCTGGTTATCATTTTGCTTGTTGCTATATGGTGTTGAACTCGATTTTCAAATCATGAGTTTTCGGTCCTGCATCAACTAAGCCCGCCAGAAAGGAGAAACAGAATAATAATAATAACAATCAAATCAAACCAATCCATGACGGAATGACAACAATAATAACAATCAAATCAAACCAATCCATGATGGAATAACAACAATAATAACAATCAAATAAATCAATGAATTTATCCGCACAAAAAAATCAAAAATTCAAAAATTATCGACGAGGATGGGATTCGAACCCACGCGGGAGACCCCAATTGATTAGCAGTCCATCGCCTTAACCACTCGGCCACCTCGTCCTGTCTCCGCTTAAACTTGTTTATGGTAACTACTCACTGCCGTTGATTCTCCAATTGCGTCACTTGGTGTAATATTCATTTGCTTATTTGTTCATTTGTTCATTTGTTCATTCAATTTAAGAGAAGTAAAAAGTAAATTGCGATCAACAATCTATCGAGAAAATCAGCACACCAGCGGAAGGGCAGACACGCACACAAATACACTCACGCACCACTCACACGCTAGCGCACATACACATTCACACCCACCCACCCACCCACACACACATACACACACTCTCTCTCTCTCTCTCTCTCTCTCTCTCTCACACACACACACACATACACACACACGCGCACACTCACACACACACACACACACACACACACACACACACAC
The DNA here is from genome assembly GCA_030674185.1 of Monoplex corrugatus. NCBI lineage: Eukaryota > Metazoa > Mollusca > Gastropoda > Littorinimorpha > Ranellidae > Monoplex > Monoplex corrugatus. The sequence continues at coordinate 25,963,275 of JAPXFY010000013.1, forward strand.
ACACACACACGCATACGCATACAAAAAAGTTTAAATTTATTAAATTTATTAAAAATAGTTCGCAAACAGACATGGGGTCAAGATTCATCAACACTTGTTCATCTTTGTAAATCGCTTGTTAGATCTAAATTAACCTATGCTCAAGAAATCTTCTTCAGTGCACCGAAACACTTACTAAAAAAACTGCAGAGCATAGATTGTAAAGGTTTCAAACTTGCACTGGGTCTTCCAATGCATGCTTCCTGTCTTCGGACATATAATGAAATCAAACTGTTGCCACTTGATGAGCAAAGGAAAGTCGCTTCTACTAAATTTTTGTTAAGAAACACCACCGTAGAAAACATCTCAGAAACAGAAATTAAACTGAGATCAGATACTGACTTTCCAAAACGAGCTAAATCAATATCTTCACAGGTCACACTTGCAACATACACATCTGACGTCATGAAAGGCTCAGGAATTGATCTAGACGTAGATCCTGTATCTATACGACCTTCCTTTTCGCCAGTACCCAGTTGGGAACTCCAAAGAGCACGATTTGACGTACACCACACTAATTTAAAAAAAGGAGACAATATAAACTTACTGGCAAGTCAGGTTAAATGTCATATAGACGACGTATATTCTGATCATTTGAAAATTTACACTGATGGGTCAGTAATTGAAAGAAAAGCAGGCTCAGCATTTTTAATACCTGCTCTCAAAATTGAAAAATCTTTCTACATAGGACTTGATAAATCTATCTTTACAGCTGAACTCTTTGCAATATTAATGGCTTTAAACTTTCTGATAAGTCTTCCTAGGACAATTTTTCAGATACTTCTTTGCGTTGATTCAAAATCAGTACTTCAGGCTCTTGAATTATCAAAATTACAAACAAGATCAG
>JAPXFY010000013.1:25986660-26004160 GCA_030674185.1 Monoplex corrugatus
GCAACATTAGTGTGCCCATCTATCGATTGACTCTTGTTTCGTTTTACAGAAGACATTAAAAGAGGGGAGATGAGTGAAAGAGAGAGGTGGGGGGGAGACAAACAGCAGACAGCATAGATAAGCAGGCAGACGGACAGACATGCAGATATACAGAGAGACAGCGACAGAGATAATTATGTTTTTATTTCAGATAGACAGACTGACAAACAGATGGGTAGATAGATAGATAGACAGACAGACAGACAGATAGATAGGTAGACAGAGAGACAGACAGATGCTAAATACATCTGTGGCCTTTGTCGTCGATGGCGACGGTCGGCAGCGGAAAATTAGTTATCTTAAAACACAGCGACGCTAAAACAACCAATGCGCGACCGGCACGGTTTTTGACGACTACAGTGGTAGTATACAACTAAATACATACATACATACATGCATACATACATACATACATACATACATGCGTACGTACATACGTACATACGTACATACATACGTACATACATACTAGATCTAGGAGTTTTAGAACGGCTTCTCTCTCTCTCTGTGTGTGTGTGTGTGTGTGTGTGTGTGTGTGTGTGTGTGTGTGTTCCTAAGGAGAAATATCTGATTTACCGTACAGAAATCAAGAAATTAGTATTTTGATCACAAACACAGAGAGAGAGAGAGAGAGAGAGAGAGAGAGAGAGAGAGAGAGAGAGAGAGTAGAGGGGAAAGAATTAATCATAATCTACCATCGCCAAGTGCAAGAGTTATTGATCGCTGTTGTTTACTGGCCGACAAGATGGCGACGCATACCGCGAGGTGATCATACCGTGACAGGTAAACAGCGCTGTTTGGAACTTGTGAAGTTTTGTTACCTGACAGCCATGGGTACTGGTGCCAGCAGCCAGGTGAAATTACTTGAGACCAAAATCCATTATCCTGAGAAAAGAACAGGCAGCGCTTCTGTAACGACTGGGAAAGACACCAGCCAGTCAGGTTGGGAACTACGACGGTAAGCATGATTGTCATTGTGATCCACTGATTGTCACGGATTGTGGTACTCATGCATAGTTGAGTCAGTTTTGGTTGTATTACTGCCCAACCGCATACACTGACACGAATACCACTCTGTATAGTTGACTCAACAGATCATAAGTCACACACAGCGTAGGTCTGATTAATTTAGTCAAGGTCTTAGAATGGATTTCTTAGAACTGGAGCTGTGAATATTAGTATCACAGAATATGATCCAGGTAAAAATTTTCTTTGCCTAGGTTTTCTCTTAAAAATGTGGTATGTTTTTGAAAATATTTTACTGACTTGTAGTAAGTTGTACTGATGTAGGGCTTCTGATGCCTCTGAACTGTGTCATCCCAGTGTTCTTTCTAAAATCTTAGGCTTAACACATTCATGCTGTGAATAGTAGCCAGTTGAGGCACACACAAAATTCCACAGTGCTTTGGACTGCCAGGATTCCAGCCCACAACCTCCCATAACCAGTTGTTATCCTTTGTGTTAACCATAACTTCTTCACCATGGTGACTGATATTTGTTGCTAAGCATGCTGTCACTGTTTTCCACCAGTGAATCTTTTTCTTGACTTTACAAAGGAATGTGTAACTTTCAAATAAATGTACTGTACACATTCCCTTGTATGTGCTCAATTTTTGTAAAGGCTTTTACTGCATACAGTCACAAGCATAACAGGTGTGTGTGTTGTGTGTGTGTGTGTGTGTGTGTGGTGTGTGTGTGTGTGTGTTGTGTGTGTTTCATGTGTATGTATGTGTGTGTGCATGTGTGTGTGTGTGTGTGTGTGTGTGTGTGTGTGTGTGTGTGTGTGTGCATGTGTGTGTGCAATGGTGTGTGCATGCATGCATGTGTGTATGAAGACTTGCATTTTGTATTCATTTATGTAATTTATTTGATTTCACTCTTCTTTTATGTTTGTGACTTATGATTCCTAATATTTATCTTCATTTTATGTTAATTTTCTCTTGTTACATAAGTTTGATAGTGTTCTGGTATTGTAAAGTGCAGCAAGCAGACTTTTTTCATGGACCATTTGCACTATACAATTAAGATTACCATTTTGATTACAAAAACACAATCCGTAAGTGGAGATAGGATGCTCAGACTCAGAGTCTTCTCCAAGTTAAAAAGCTATAACAATATCACCATGAAGGCTGAAGGTAGATGTCAAACTAAACATGCTTGTGGAGAACAACATTACTACTATTTATGATTCCAACAACAGGGAAATTTACATTGTGTTACTTCTTGGTCTCAGTAATATACAAAATGTCATGAAAAGGTAAGTAATGAGAAAAAAATGTTATTGGTATGATGTGAATTCTTCTTCAGAAATCAATTTATTATTCATATTGTGAATTTGCTTTTCAGGACTAAATCTGTAAGTAATGAGGCAATACCACGCGCTTCTCACTCAAGTGAAAAGATGACAACTCCAATTGCTGTAATGGTATGTATAAAAAAAAAAAAACACGATAAATGCTGTTCTGCTACGAGCTGTCATTCTTTCTCAGTCTGTATATATATATTTTCTGTCTCTCTGTATCTGTCTCAGTCTTTGTTTGTCTTTTCATCCACTCTGACCTGTCCCGCTGTCTCCTCCTCTCTGTCTCTGAATCTGTCGTCCTTTGTGTAACTCACTCAGACACTTGTATGAACACACACACACACACACACATGCATGCACACATGCACATTAGAACATTAGAACCCTATTACTTAATAGGGCCTTTAACACCCCATATACTCACACTCACATGCATGCATACACACACACATACAAACACACACACATGCACACACACACATGCGCATACACACACACACACACACGTGCACACACACACACACACACACACCACACACACACACACACACACACACACACACACACAGATTTGTACATGTGCAGATACATGTACATGTATACACATGTGCTCTCATTCACTGAGCACACACATACACATGTATACATATGGGTGCATCATAGCATTATGTGCGTACATACTCTTCCTCTCTCCCACCTTTCTTTCCATTCTCTGTCTTTCTCTGTCTGTCTTGCTGTCTGTGTCTGTGTCTCTCTCTGTGTTTGTTTTTGTTTGTCTCTGTCTCTTTGTCTTTGTCTCTTTCTGTCTCTATTTCTGTCTGTCGGTCGGTCTGCCTGTCTCTCTCTCTCTCCTCTCTCTCTCTCTCTCTCTCTCTCTCTCTCTCTCTCTCTCTCTCTCTCTCTCTCTCTCTTCTCTCTGTCTATTATTATATATATATATATATATATATATATAATAATATATATATATATATATATATTGATCTGTCTCAGTCCCCCCCTCTCTCTCTCTTTCTCTCTTTCTCTCTGTCCCTTCTCTTTCTCTCTGTCTCTGTCTCTTGTCTGTCTGTCTCTCTCTCTCTCTCTCTCCTCTCTCTCTCTCTCTCTCTCTCTTGTTCTCTCATTTTTTTCTCTCTCTCTCTCTCTCTCTCTCTCTCTCTCTCTCTCTCTCTCTGTCACTGTCTCTCTCATTCTCTCTCCATACTCAAACACATGCACACACACACACACACACACACACATACACACACACACACACACACACATACACACACACACACACACACACACACACACACACACACACACACACACACACACACACACACACACAAGCATGAACACCTGTAGCCTCTAACAGTACATACACATACCTATACCTATAGTCATAGACGATAGACATACCCGTACATGATCAGTAGTTAGAAGTGACAGTGTAGACAGGTGGAGAAGTAATAACATTATCAACAACGGAAGGCCTGCGTGAGCAGGTAAATGTTTTAACTGTGACTTGAAATGAGAAAGGGCAGGCAGATCCCTCAGATCAAATAGCAGCAAGCAAGGTCTTCACTGTTGTGTCTGTCTGTCTGTAGGCCCAGAAACCATCACGAAGCACATCCCTGCCTGTAAGTAATGTTCAGAGCACATCCACGACCTCCACATCCTCTTCACAACCACAGTCTTCACTGGAGGTGAAAGTAGGGCAGCTGCAGAAAGAGGTTTGTTATTCTCATTGTATGTCTTTGTTTTGTCTTGAACATAATCCATGTTTTATAGGTTTGTTATTCTCATTGTGTGTCTTTGTTTTGTTTTGAACATAATCCATGTTTTACAGGTTTGTTATTCTCATTGTATGTCTTTGTTTTGTCTTGAACATAATCCATGTTTTATGGGTTTGTTATTCTCATTGTATCATGTATGTCTTCGTTTTGTCTTGATTATAATCCATGTTTTATAGGTTTGTTATTCTCATTGTATGTCTTCATTTTGTTTTGAACATAATCCATGTTTTATAGGTTTGATATTCTTGTTGTATGTCTTTGTTTTGTCTTGAATATAATCCATGTTTTATGGTTTGTTATTCTCATTGTATGTCTTTGTTTTGTCTTGAACATAATCCATGTTTTATAGGTTTGTTATTCTCATTGCATGTCTTCATTTGTTATTCTCATTGTATGTCTTCATTTTCTCTTGAACATAATCCACTGTTTTATCCTGTCTGTGTTGTATGGGTGTGTATGTTTCCTCGAACTGTGGGTCAGCTTGAGAAGAAAATGGAATAAAAATTACCAGACTATGTTTTTTATCACTTTCTGGCTTGAAAGCAATATAACTGGTCGTTGGTATGCCTTGGTTTGTGATTATTGGGAAATCATTTAAATCATGGTGTAGAATATAATGTAAATCAGATATGTAAACTATATCTGTTCATCCACTTGTGGCTGAAGCTGGTTTTGTGTGTGTCTTCAATCTCTTGACCAAACTTTGTTATTCTTTGTCAAAGTAATACCAGTAGATCCATAAATAGAACTGCAGAGTAATACTATTATAGGCAGTGTCAGCGTACTGCCAACTCAGTTTGTAATGCCACATATTTCGTTATGCGGTGTTGTGGTATTACGTGTGTAATGTCATGCTATCATCCACACATTTTGTTGTCATATTGTGTAAATATTACATGATGTGTAATGTAATGCTGTCATCCACACATGTATATTGCTTGTCTGATGATAATTTTCAGCTGGGAGAGAGTGAAAGTGAGAAGCTGGATCTCCAGGACCGTATCCAGGCTCTGGAAGAACGCCTGCTGGAGGTGACGTCTGCCTCAGCTCTCAGTGGCCAACAAGGATCCATGTCTGACAGAAGCGGTAAAGAGGCAGGGGTCACTAACCTGCAGGAGACGCTCCATGCCAAAGACTCGTACATCCAGCAAATGGAACGTCAACTGGCTGCTGTAGAGGCTGAGTCTAAGAAAGTGGTATGGAACAATGTGTTTGATTTGTTTGCTCTGTATGTTGACGATATTAATCAAATCCTTGATTTTTTTTGCTAGGTACGTTGATGATATTAATGAAATCTCATTAAAACCCATGAAATAAACACGTGAAAAATAGAATGAATGTGAACACTTCATTTATGAACTATTCAATTCAGGTATAAATTTCAACTAAGTGAGCTTTGTAAAATGTACTAGAAAACAAAACAAAACAGAAACAAGACTAACAAATACAGGATGTGAAGATTGGCAGTAAATGACAACAGTCATCTTTTGTGTGTGTGTGTGTGTGTATGCACGTCTGTGTGCTTTCGTGTGTACATGTGTGTGTGCATGTGCTTGCACATGCATGTTTATATATGGACGCATGTTTGCAGTTAGTTGAGCACATATGATCAAACTTGTGTGTGTATGGAGGGGAGGGTATTTTTCTGTTCTTGAACTGCAATTCCCAAATGCACTAAAATATACATATATGACTGCTTTTGTTTGTTTGTTTGTTTGTTTGTTTGTTTTTGTCGTTGTTATTGGTACTTTTTCTTTCATTCCATCATTATGTCATACTCTCATTTTTGGGGGTAGGTATACTATTTTTGTGTTTCCATAAGCCACCAAACACTGACCTGGCTTACAGAATCTTTAACATGCATATGTGACGTTCTGTGGGTATATACATGTGAAGGGGATTCAGGCACTTACAGGTCTGACTTATGTTTAACCTGGAGATCAGAAATATCTCCACCCCTTTCCCACCAAGTGACACACAAACAAGTTTCAACCCAGACCTTTCATTCGGAAAATCATATCATAACCACTTGAAATCACACCTGTCCTTGTGTGTGATAATGGACATGGATCAGGAAGGAGAAGAAATAGGCATAGGCTTGGTTACAAAGTACAGGCCACACTGAGTTTCAGTTTCAGTTTTAATTTCTTAAGCTGACATCTCCGCGCTAGGAATGAATTCCGTATGCACTAACGTCACAGGTGCCATGTGATGGAGAAGATCCAAAATGATCAAAGCACAAGCCTTGAGCCTGCACATAAACCCATGAGCTGGTCAGGTCCTGAGATCTTACCTAGATAGTTTTATAACCCTGGGTCTTAGGGGAGTGAGGTGGCAGAAACCTCAACTTTTCCCAGAGACAGCACCTCGAGGATGGCGCCCATCCCTTCTCCCTTGCTGCAAATTCATGTTCATATTCACTTTTTGTTAACCAAGACTTCAGAAAGGCAAGAAGGCTAATTGGTCTTCAAGGGGTGGGACCTGAGAAATCAACCTATCTCTCCAATGTTTTATACCAAGGCAGTCGGGCAATGCCCTGCTCTCCACGATTTTCAACTGTGGGATCTTCAGCGTGCGCAGCCAGAAGGCACACAGGTCCGACTCGTTTTTCATCCCTTCTGAAGGACTAGACGTTCAGTTCAATTTTCCAGTCAAACTGAGGAGAAAAGTCGAGGCCTCTATGGGGAGCGAACCCTGGAACCTCAAGTGTAGTTATTGGCAAATGAACAGCTGAATCATTCTGCTACTCTTCTCCCCACATTGACCATTGTATGTCCATGACCTGTGTCCACAGAGGGTACGGCTGAAGAAGAAGATCAGGACCCTGACGACCCAGCTGAACGAAGCCAAGCAGGAGTCCTCTATAGCTCAGCTGGAACTGAAGGAACGCAACTCAGATTTACAAGATCAGCTGCGACAATCCAGTCTGGGTGAGTGGGTTCACGTTCGAATCCCCACAGTCCAAAAAATCATTGTGGGATTTTTCAGCCTTGAGCAGGCCCATTTGGTGAGAAGACTGGGGCCACAGTGTAGTCTCATCCATGTTAACCTTTTAATGCATCACATATAATAGGAGTCTTAATATATTGATGAAAATTTGTATGTTGCTTGAATATGGGCTTATTATGAGAGAGAAACAAAAAAAACCATGTCCATATATCTCTCGAGAGGGGGGGTCAGTTTGTCCAATCTGTTGGACATCATGCACTCGGCACTACTGTCCATGCTGAAGAACACATGTGGTAATCTAATAAATATGGTAAAAGTTTAGACATACACTGTCACATATAATTGTATGCACACATATCTGCACACACAAATATGTACACACAAACATATGCACAAATACACACACTGGCACAGACACACGCAAGCACTAACTCACTCACACGCGCACACACACACACAAACACACACACACACACACACACACACACACACACACACACACACACACACACACACACACACACACACACACACACACACACACACACACACACAAGAGTGACCACCTCAACACGGTTTTCCAATCCTCAATAGTCAGTTTATTTGAATTGAAAAGGATAGAAGAAATGTGCTCTAGACAGTCTTAGAGCAGATAGTCTATGTCAGACGCAACCTGACAAGTGCTGCAGCTTCACTGTTGGTGAAACATGTAGAATCAGTCTTCCTCTCCGTCTTTTCCTGTGATGCAAAGACAAACTTCGCATTTTCTGCACATGAACAAAGTTTTCCTTGTGCATCCTTCATTCTTGCACCTTTGTGCATTCTTCAGATTCTTTTTGGCAGGAAGATGATCAACTTGGTCATACCGAACATCTGAGCACACGTTCTTTGCAGAGAGCGGTGCATGGTTCTCTGGATGGGTGTTGAGGACCTGGCAAGGAACGGCCACTCTGCTGGCGATAAGGCTTTGAGCCAACTCCAGCTTGAAATAGGCCAGAGGGTTCCTGCATGTTGCATGAGGGCCCTGTACAAGACCCATGAGTTGACCACACACGGGTCAAAGAAATGGAACAGTATGCATCTGTACCACTTCCTGCTTTTCTGCTCATTTCTGTAGAGCGACAGAAGCATGTCACATTTGTCAACTCCTCCCATGTTGGAGTTATACTGCTTGATCAAGGCAGGGCAATTGATGTGGACATATTATTTGTTGGTTCTGTCATATCGACGAACCAGGTGGGTAGGTTCCACCCCATGGACATTTGAAGCAACAGTAACGATTTTGTTGTCAAACCATTCGCAGATGAGGATGCCCTCATCTTCGAGTAACCGAAAACCATAGGCTCCTCTGCCCTTCTTTTTGATGTCTTTCAGACACCTAAGAGGGCACTGTCGGGCCCGGTTTGACCTCTTGGTGCAAGTAGCTTTGAGCTTCCTTTTCTTCAGCTCAATGAGAAGATCAGGAGACGCAAAATAATTATCAAAGAAAACGAACGAATCTTTTGGTTGTTTGTCAGTCAGCTGAATCACCACCTCTCCTGCCTTTTCTATGTTTTCAGTTGTGTCTGCATCATTTTGCACTGTGCTGTCTCCAGCAAAGAAAAACCAATGAACATATCCTGACTGCCCTGCCTGGACCCAGACCTTGTACCCCCACTTCTTGGGTTTCTTGAGCATGTACACTTTCAAACTATGCCGGCCTTTGAAGGGGATGATTTGCTCATCCACTGCTACGAAAGCTTCAGGCTCTGCACATCTCTCAAAACTCACCTTCTGCAAGCGATCATGGCCTGGTTGCCATTTCCTCTTTTCCAGCTCATTATCATTCACACGCAGAATAGACAGAAGGTCTTCATATCTGTTGACATACATTGCATCTGCCACAAGAGCTTGCCTCGTTTTAAGAGACCAATACATGTGACGGTTTGGGAGCTGCACAATAGACATGTAAAAGCAAATCCCGGTCAATATTCTCATTTCTTCAACATCGACTGGGTTTATCCTTGTCTTCCATTCCTCAACCGAAAACGGTTGCTTTCGATGACCAGTTGCTCGATGCAGTCTTCATCAAAGTGCGCAGCAAACATCTGAAGGGTAGACTTGGCCTGAAGAGCAGGGTCTCTGGGGATGAGCTGGTTCTGTGGGCTGTCATGCGTAGGGAGATCTTTCTTCACCCAGTGCCACGTTCTGGGAGCTGAGGTGGAAGCACTGGAAACAGAGGACATCCATCTCTAGTATTTGGTTGTGTTTGCTTTTGTCGTATGTAAAATAACATTGTTTATGTTGATTATTCCACAACTTTCATACAACTCTAGATCTCTCTCTCTCACACCCACCCACCAACCAACACACACACACACACACACAAACACAGACGCACACACACATGCACAGACAGACCTTTTTTTTTACTCATAAACAGAAATATGAATGATCAATGATTATTCTGATATAGACTACACATAGTAGGCTACATACATAATTGAGATAGACAACAAGAGATTTGATCTATGTCCAGTTTGGCAAGACACATGTAAAAGTTTTTCTCCTCACCTCGTGTTTGAAGTAGTGTCGTCATCTGCTGTGTCATCAGCCTCATCATCACTCCCATCAGGAATGTCGTCATCTGGGTTGTATGCCTCATGATTACTGTCATCAGCATCCAGAAGTTCATCCTCGCTGTCACTGGGGATGTTGTCATTATCATCATCAAGCAGAATAGGTAGGACGTCTTCGAGAGAATAGCGTTGCCTGTGGAAAAAAAAGTATGTGTAAAGCATTACACAGTCATAAAAAAGGCATGGAAGTATTCAGATAAGAAGTTTATAGGCCTATAGATAAACAGTTGAAGAACTCACTTGAGAGAGAAAAAGGGTCATTCTCTGAAAACGTGTACAGGCTAGGGTGACCTACTTTGACAGCCTGTAACTAAAAGTAGAAAAATCTGGCACTCTTAAATTTGCATGCCATTTAATGTTTTATAAAAGAAAAAAAAATGAAAATAAGTGAGGTGAAATTTGAGTATGTTTTGTGGTAATTCGATGTTTTGTCTGAAAATTACCCCCTGTGGACGAACTTGATTTGTGACATGCTGAAACTATTAGAGACAGTGGCCAAAATCAAGGTCCTGGTAGTGTTTATTGGAGTCATAATTTAAAAATGAAATTTTAGGATGTGTGTTTCATATCCAAAGCTCTGCATCTGTAGTATAATGGAAAAGGATTATGTGATAGTAATGGAGTGATTATGCAACAAAATAAAAAGAAAAATGTAACGGTTGCAACACGGTTACACTTTCGTTACTTGTTGCAACCGTTCATATTTCGACCTGTTAAGATAAGAAAAAATCCTTATGTCGATCTCTGTACACCTTACAAAATGATTAAAATTATTAACAGTGCCTATATTCATTAAGTAGGTGTAAAATTGTTTGCATTGGAGTTAGATATAACTTTTTCAAGATGGGCACTCTAGGCGTGATCATGTCACACATCCTGTACACGTTTTCAGAGAATGACCCAAAAACATCCATCTGCCAGTATATTCACTATAAAGAGCAATCATTCCAGATTCATACTGTCCAATCTATTGGACAAGGCTATTTTTAGTAATCATGTCTGCTAATGTTGTCCAATGTATTGGACAAGGCTATTTTTGGTAATCATGCCTCTGCTCATGATGTCCAATGTATTGGACAAGGCTATTTTTGGTAATCATGCCTCTGCTCATGATGTCCAATGTATTGGACAGGGCTATTTTTGGTAATCATGCCTTTGCTCATGATGTCCAATGTATTGGACAAGGCTATTTTTAGTAATCATGCCTCTGTTCATGATGTCCAATGTATTGGACAAGGCTATTTTTGGTAATCATGCCTCTGCTCATGATGTCCAATGTATTGGACAAGGCTATTTTTGGTAATCATGCCTCTGCTCATGATGTCCAATGTATTGGACAAGGCTAATTTTAGTAATCATGCCTCTGTTCATGATGTCCAATGTATTGGACAAGGCTATTTTTGGTAATCATGCCTCTGTTCATGATGTCCAATGTATTGGACAAGGCTATTTTTAGTAATCATGTCTCTGCTAATGTTGTCCAATGTATTGGACAAGGCTATTTTTGGTAATCATGCCTCTGCTCATGATGTCCAATGTATTGGACAAGGCTATTTTTGGTAATCATGCCTCTGCTCATGATGTCCAATGTATTGGACAAGGCTATTTTTGGTAATCATGCCTCTGCTCATGATGTCCAATGTATTGGACAAGGCTATTTTTAGTAATCATGCCTCTGTTCATGATGTCCAATGTATTGGACAAGGCTATTTTTGGTAATCATGCCTCTGCTCATGATGTCCAATGTATTGGACAAGGCTATTTTTGGTAATCATGCCTCTGCTCATGATGTCCAATGTATTGGACAAGGCTAATTTTAGTAATCATGCCTCTGTTCATGATGTCCAATGTATTGGACAAGGCTATTTTTGGTAATCATGCCTCTGTTCATGATGTCCAATGTATTGGACAAGGCTATTTTTAGTAATCATGCCTCTGTTCATGATGTCCAATGTATTGGACAAGGCTATTTTTGGTAATCATGCCTCTGTTCATGATGTCCAATGTATTGGACAAGGCTATTTTTGGTAATCATGCCTCTGTTCATGATGTCCAATGTATTGGATAAGGCTATTTTTAGTAATCATGCCTCTGTTCATGATGTCCAATGTATTGGACAATGCTATTTTTGGTAATCATGCCTCTGCTCATGATGTCCAATGTATTGGACAAGGCTATTTTTAGTAATCATGCCTCTGTTCATGATGTCCAATGTATTGGACAAGGCTATTTTTAGTAATCATGCCTGTTCATGATGTCCAATGTATTGGACAAGGCTATTTTTAGTAATCATGCCTCTGCTCATGATGTCCAATGTATTGGACAAGGCTATTTTTAATAATCATGCCTCTGCTCATGATGTCCAATGTATTGGACAAGGCTATTTTTGGTAATCATGCCTCTGCTCATGATGTCCAATGTATTGGACAAGGCTATTTTTAGTAATCATGGATGTCCAATGTATTGGACAAGGCTATTTTTGGTAAACATGCCTCTGTTCATGATGTCCAATGTATTGGACAAGGCTATTTTTAGTAATCATGCCTCTGTTCATGATGTCCAATGTATTGGACAAGGCTATTTTTAGTAATCATGGATGTCCAATGTATTGGACAAGGCTTTTTTTTAGTAATCATGCCTCTGCTCATGATGTCCAATGTATTGAACAAGGCTATTTTTGGTAAACATGCCTCTGTTCATGATGTCCAATGTATTGGACAAGGCTATTTTTAGTAATCATGCCTCTGTTCATGATGTCCAATGTATTGGACAAGGCTATTTTTAGTAATCATGCCTCTGTTCATGATGTCCAATGTATTGGACAGGGCTATTTTTAGTAATCATGCCTCTGTTCATGATGTCCAATGTATTGGACAGGGCTATTTTTAGTAGTCATGCCTCTGTTCATGATGTCCAATGTATTGGACAAGGCTATTTTTAGTAATCATGCCTCTGTTCATGATGTCCAATGTATTGGACAGGGCTATTTTTAGTAATCATGCCTCTGTTCATGATGTCCAATGTATTGGACAAGGCTGTTTTTGGTAATCATGCCTCTGCTCATGATGTCCAATGTATTGAACAGGGCTATTTTTGGTACTTACCCCTCTGTTCATGATGTCCAATGTATTGGACAGGGCTATTTTTGGTACTTACCCCTCTGCTCATGATGTCCAATAAATTGGACACAGACGTTTTACAGCTCACATTTTTTTATTTTATCAATATATGGCCAATATTATGTGATAGTTAGTTAGATTGAAGTATTATCTTATAATTTATAACAACTGTAGTGCTGGATGTTCACACTGTTAGTAGATAAACATGGATAAAATCAGCTTACCTCTTAGCACGTGGTGTAGCCATGTTCACGGCTTTGTGAAGGAAGGAAAGATAACCAATGTGACTTCCTGTTCTGGTAATCTAAATACCGGGATCGACTAAAAAAGGGAAGAAGCAAACAAAATGTAGTCATAGTGCTTGGACATTATGAAAAAGTGCCACATAAATTGTCTAATATATTGCTCAAAATGTGCTCAATACTGCAGGCATCTATATATCTCAGGCCTGGTTGATGCCAGGATATATCATGAAAGTAGGCATAGAGAACTCCCCTATCACGTAGTCTCAATTTGAAACGGAATTCCTTAGCACCATCACTATCATCCCCATTCTCATCAGTCATCTTAGCATTGTGAAAAATTGTCTCGTGATGATCTCAGCTTCAGTGGTATAAGGTGTGTTGAAAAGCCGAAGTAAACAGCATAGATATAGTGAATGAGAGGCACTGCATAAGACTAGGCAACACAAACAAAAAAAAGAAGAAGAAGGAAAAAAAGGAAAGAAGCAAAAAAAAAGGAGAGCACAAAAACATTGCTTATAAACCTCTATCTTCACCTCACATCTTTTGATCACTAATTACATAAATCATCAAGTGCTTGTTTGACAGGACATTTTTCTGTTAAAAGGGAATAACTGCCGACAGAAAAAAGTTAAAGTCGTTGAAGAATGAATTTTCCTGAATCTTATTTCTCGGGGAAAAAAAAATTCATCAGTAGAGAGTGCCATGCTGTTTGTGTTACTCCAGATGAAGTAGTCCATTTGAGACAGTATCAGAGTTTGTTGGGGTTTTTTTTTTCACATGTTACATTTGACCCTCGCTTATAGGAAATGTCTTATATCATGTGTGTTATGCATCCAACATGTTTATTGAATAGTTGTGTATTTGGACGTACGTGTGTGTATGTGCATGTGTATGTGCGTATTGTATGTGTGTGTATGTATGTGTGTGTATGTGTGTGTGTTGCTCATGTGCATAACTGTGACCTCCTTATTTATCTATCAAATCATGTTCAAAATTTTGTGAGATCACGCAGTATGGTGACACATTTGTTTGCATGTGCTTGTTTTTCTATGCTTCTGATATCTCTGACATATATTTATGTCATTGATGTTATTGATTGTGATACATGATCATATTGTTTGCAAGAGGTCTTTCGTATTGTTGTTGTTGTTGTTGTTGTTGTTGTTGTTGTTGCTTGACTTACCTTCTTTTTTATTTATTTCTGTCCTCTTTCAGTTTTATTCTATCTTATGTTTATCTTACATGAATCATATGTTCACTGGCTTTTCTTAACCTTTGTTCATCTTTGTACTATTTAAACAAACTCAAATTATCTGTCATCAACTTCGAATGTTCATCAGAAAATATATTGCTGCTTTCCAGGTAGCATCCCAGAAAGAGGAGCATCAGGAGGAGATGATGAAGAATCAGACCCCAAGTTCAAGGTCATTCTGGACTTGTCCGCTGAGGTGTCAGAGCAAGCGGACAAAATTGCTTCCATGGAGAGGATGCTGAAAGAGAAGGACAAAGAAAT
This sequence comes from Monoplex corrugatus, assembly GCA_030674185.1. Taxonomy (NCBI): domain Eukaryota; kingdom Metazoa; phylum Mollusca; class Gastropoda; order Littorinimorpha; family Ranellidae; genus Monoplex; species Monoplex corrugatus. Next base: position 26,001,227 of record JAPXFY010000013.1, read on the forward strand.
TGAACAGTTAAAGCTAGACAGTGCCCGCACAACCAAAGAGAAATCATGGCCCATTGAGATCGAGCCTGCCGGTCAGTCGGTCAGGTCTCAGATCTCCAACCAGCAAAACAGACCTCAACTACCCAGCAGGGTGCACACAATCGACAGATGAAAGTTACGGGGTCCTCGTTCCAGTCTGGCGTGACTCCGGTGGAGTCGGTTAGGGATTACAGCAGCGTACAGGGCCAGCGGCCCATATCCAAAATTGGCGCCAGGCACAAGGTTGCTCCAAAAGTGGAAGCGCTGGCATTGCAGCGCCAGTCCACCGCCCTGTCTGATTCTGATTCAGACTGGGAGGTAGAGATGTCACCGAATAAGAACCACAGTGCCCCAGCACGAACGAGAGTCAAGAGCGCAGCCACATCTGGGGAGGAGAAGCCAGCGACCAACCACCGCCAGGTGGAAGAAAAATGGAACGTGGCTACCGACGACAATGACCTGAACTTCACCTCTGAGGCAAGACCAGCTCAAAGCAACAGTGGGAGATACAACAGAAGTCACAGGAGGTCGGCTTTGAAAACGAAACTGGAACGAGAACGAATTGCGCGATCCAAAGAACTGATGGGCCCTTCCCTGGCCTTTGCGGCCCCAGCCAGTGACCAGTTGTCAGATATCTCCAGCACTCCAACACCACGGGCCCCAATTTCCAGTAGGAGGTCCAAGTTCATGACTTCTGATGTTATGACCTTCGCCACGTGACCAACATTTGCTTCTTAGGTGAAAACTTTGTCGTCGTGGGTAAGAAATCGCCTAGTGTCTCACACCAGTAAATTCGTTATTACTGGAATACGTTGCTGAAACTTTCATAAACGCTTTAAGAATTACGTGAAAATGGATGATTTAAATGATATATTTATTAGAGGAATATACACTTATTCTCAGATGCCTGTTCTTTCTATTGTAAATTAATATCTGTGACATACTAATGAGGTATGAATAGACTGTATGTAGTGGGAGCCAAGCTGCTTAGCAAGTGCAGCCAAGACGAATTTTGTAAGCATTTCAAGTTTACTTCCATGATGCAGTTTTTATTTTATTTTATTTTATTTTATTTTATTTCAATGGCTGTGATATTTGTGGAAAAGAGAGGGGAAAGGAGTCAATCAGTTATGTGTGTGTGTGTGTGTGTGTGTGTGTGTGTGTGTGTGTGTGTGTGTGTGCACGCACGTAAACACACTTTCATGCATGTGTGTTTGTGCATGTGTGTATATAAATGTGTGAGGGTTTGTGTGTTTAAAGCACTGGTTTGGGACGGTTTTACTGGATTTTTTTGACAAGGCCACCTTGAAGTATGTGGTGGTGCAAAACCAGTTTTAAAGAATGGAAATGATAACGTTCTTGCTGCATTGGATCCAATTCATTTAGTTCACTTAAACTTAAACTTATAAGAGAAGATGAATCCACTGCCACACCCACAAAATAAATGTGATTTTTAGCACGGAATGTCACTATTGTTTAGACAAAGGAAAGATTTGTATGTAGCACTTAACTGTCAGTGTTTGGGTCTCACAGACGGTGTGTATACTGTGTGCTGGAACCAGGTCTGATGTTACGATATGGTATGGTGTGGATGCAACGAATGGTATGTCTGATTATTCAGCAGGTGTGGGTTGAAGAAGGGAAGAGAGAGTGTGTGGATGGGGGGTGGGTGGGTTTGTGTGTGTGTGCAGTGAAACTTGAAAAATGCCTCATTACTGAAGGATAGTAGTATAAGGCCCCACTGGACTTGTCTTTTGTAAAGAAATCATGATAGATTGCTGGATGTGTTGTTCTGGTTTGTCTTGTATCAACACAAACACACACGCACACGCACACACACACACGCACACACACACACCACACACACACACGACAACACACACACACACACACACCACACATACGGAGTCACTCTTCTAACTTGCGCATTCACTTCCCTCTGAGGAGACAACCAAAAAATCTAAGTCACTCTCTTTTGTATTACAATATGAATAAGAACAGTATTTCAATGGGGGGTGGGGGGGGGGCTTGCCCCTGCACACACAAAACATAAATATAAAAAAACCCACTAAGAACTCAAGAACCGGGAATGTAACTTTTTTTCTAGCATTACCGTTACTTGGCACCACAGCTGTGCAGTCCAGTACTGGACCTTCCTGTCCCTGCAGTATCCCACTTGTACTTCCGTTTGGGGCCTCTTGAAATTATAAACATATTAAAGATCCCTGTCACTTCCAGTACATAATAATACAGCTTTGACATTGTGGTGACGTACCACAACACTTCGTGGTGTTGTCAGCAAGGTACAAGAACCTTCTTTACAATTTCACCTATCTTACTTAACAAGAACCTTCTTTACAATTTCACCCATCTTACTTAACAAGAACCTTCTTTACAATTTCACCTATCTTACTTAACAAGAACCTTCTTTACAATTTCACCATCTTACTTAACAAGAACCTTCTTTACAATTTCACCGTATCTTACTTAACAAGAACCTTCTTTACAATTTCAATCACCTATCTTACTTAACAAGAACCTTCTTTACAATTTCACCCTTCTTACTTAAAAAACCTTCTTTACAATTTCACCTATCTTATACAAGAACCTTCTTTACAATTTCACGTATCTTACTTAACAAGAACCTATCTTTCACAGTTTCATCCATCTTACTTAAAAGAACCTTCTTACAATTTCACCTATCTTAACAAGAACCTTCTTTACAATTTCACCTATCTTACTTAACAAGACTCTTCTTAAACAATTTCACAATCTCTCTTAAGAACATCTTTACAAGTCACCCATTTACTTAACAAGAACTTCTTTACAATTTCAACCTATATTACTAACAAGAATCTTCTTTACAATTCACCTATCTTACTTAACAAATACTTCTTATCAATTTAAACCATCTTA
>JAPXFY010000013.1:26019160-26031660 GCA_030674185.1 Monoplex corrugatus
AACTCGAGGTTCCAGGGTCCGCTCCCCGTAGAGACCTCGACTTTTCTCCTCAGTTTGACCGGAAAATCGACCTGAACGTCTAGTCCTTCGGAAGGGGACGAAAAACGAGTCGGACCCATGTGCTTCTGGATGTGCACGCTAAAGATCACACGGCAATTGAAAATCGTGAAGAGCAGGGCAATGCCCGGCTGCCTTGGTATAAAACATCGGAGAGATAAGTTGATTTCCCATGTCCCACCCTTGAAGACCAATTAGCCTTCTTGCCTTTCTGAAGTTTTGGTGAAAAAAAGTTAACATCAATTTGAATCGAGGGAGACGGGATGAGCACCGCCCTCATGGTGCTGGCCCCGGGAAAAGTTGAGGTCTCTCCAACGTCACTCCCCTACGACCCCAGGGTTATGGCACTATCAATGTAGGACTTCAGGACCTGGCCAGGTCTTGGATTTATGTGCAGGCTTCAGGCTTGTGCCGTGATTATGCTGTATCTTCTCCATCATATGGCATCTGTGACGTTAGTGCGTATGGAATTCTTTCCAAGTGCGGAGATGTTATATTGAGAATAATAATAATAATAATAATAATAATTACAATATTTATATAGCGCAAAATCTTGATAAAATCAAATCTAAGCGCTGAAACAGACACACACACACGCACGCACCACACACCACGCACGCACGCACACACACACAACACACACACACACACACACACACACACACACACACGCCACATGGCTATAAATGGGGAGAAAGAATAAAAGCAATGGAAAATTATAGAGAGCATATTATATACAATTATATATTACAATGTGATTCCCATCCGATGGAGACAGGCTGCAGAGGGGATTGAGTGAGGTCAGGATTTTATGCAGAGGAGAAAAGGTGAGTTTTGAGAGCGGACTTGAAGGAGACAAAAGTAGGTTGCTGACGGACTGAGAGAGGAAGTTTGTTCCAGGAGAGTGGACCAGAAACAGAGAAGGCTCGTGGACCATAGGTATTGAGCTTAGTGCGTGGAAAGCGAAAAGTCAGAGGATTGGAGGCAGAGCGGAGGGTACGTGAGGGAACATAGATCTCAAGTAGGCTTGAGTACAGGGGGCTGCGTTATTGAGGCTTTTGTAGCACATGGTGTCTAGTTTGTACTGTATGCGCTTTGATACAGGGAGCCAGTGAAGTTGTGCCAGGAGAGGAGATATGTGGTCAGCTTTTTTCTTTTTGAGTACAAGGCGTGCAGCATTGTTTTGAATGCGCTGTAGGATGTGAATGGTGGAGGCAGGAAGACCAGACAGGAGTGAATTGCAATAGTCAATGCGAGACATTATGAAGGAGAGAACGAGTTTTGCAGTTGTTTCGACAGAGAGATACTTCCTAATCAGGCTTATACGATGGATGTGATAGTATGGAATGGATGATGGATGAAGTTATCTAATGAGTGTGTGTGTGTGTGTGTGTGTGGTGTGTGTGTGTGTGTGTGTGTGTGTGTGTGTGTGTGTGTGTGTGTGTGTGTGTGTGTGGTGTGTGTGTGTGTGTGTGTGTGTGTGTGGTGTGTGGTGTTGTGTTGTGGTGTTTGTGTGTTAAGCTGTTCTTTGTCATGTTTTAGTCTGCGATTCAACTGTAAAACATAGAGTTTTGAATAGTCTGAGCAGGGAAGTTTCAGTCTTTTTCTCATAATTTTGTATTTGGTGTTTGTTTGTGATCTTACATTCACGCTTGACAAAGGAGTCGACCGAAAATTTGCGCCTGTCTTGTCTTGTTGTTTTAAATACACGTTCTGATTCTATTTTCGTGTTTTTCTGGTTCTTAGTTATTTAGTTGCTTATGGGGGCAGTATTGGGAGACCACAACAGATTGTTATCAATTGTCACTTCTAGAACTTTGGTAATCACGTTCTTACATAGAGTGGTAATTTGGCACACAACCGACGGAGCTGCAGGAATCTGGTGAACGTTCTTTAGGGTGGCGCCTCAATACGTCTTCATAGAGTTACAGGAGAAGAAGAAGATAAAGATTTATATAGATGGAAGGGAATCCTATAGGTAGGTTTTCTTGTTTGGTTGGTCGGTCGGTTTGTGTTGGTTGGTTGGTTGGTGTTGGTTGGTTGGTTGGTTGGTTGGTTATTGGTTGGTTGGTTGGTTATTGGTTGGTTGGTTGGTTGGTTGTGGTTGGTTGGTTGGTTGGTTTGGTTGGTTGGTTGGTTATTTGGTTGGTTGGTTGGTTGGTTGGTTGGTTGGTTGGTTGGTTGGTTGGTTGGTTGGTTGGTTGGTTGTTGGTTGGTTGGTTGGTTGGTTGGTTGGTTGGTTGGTTGGTTGGTTGGTTGGTTGGTTGGTTGGTTGGTTGGTTGGTTGGTTGGTTGGTTGGTTGGTTGGTTGGTTGGTTGGTTGGTTGGTTGGTTGGTTGGTTGGTTGGTTGGCTGGTTGGTTGGTTGGTTGGTTGGTTGGTTGGTTGGTTGGTTGGTTGGTTGGTTGGTTGGTTGGTTGGTTGGTTGGTTGGTTGGTTGGTTGGTTGGTTGGTTGTTGGTTGGTTGGTTGGTTTGGTTGGTTGTTGGTTGTTTTTTGGTTTGCTTGCTTGCTTGTTGTTGTTGTTTGTTTGTTTGTTTGCTTGCTTGTTGCTTGCTTGCTTGTTGCTTGGGTTTGTTGTCCTTAGCACATTTTAGGAAGAGGGTGGAAATGACTTATGGTTTTGTACTGTCAATTTTACGATGGCATTAATGGTACCTTGGAGTGTTTGTATTATTACTTGATCACGTTTGTATTACCTACGTGTGTTGTTGTATTGTCAGCCAGCAGGTCAGTGTAGGTTTTGATATGAAGTAGAAGGTCATTAATGTATACAAAACAAACAAAACAGAAATGAGCCTAGGACTGATCCTTTGAGAATTCTGTGTCTTGTGATTGTAATATTGAGACTGATAGGTATATATTTTCTCACAGTTGGTGTTGTTGAGATATGATCTTAGAAGTTGGCCAGTTTTCGTGGGTGTGCTAGAAAAATAACAGTTTGCCTGAGTTGGAGTTCACGATTAATTTCATCAATTTTTTTTTCTAAATCTAGGAAGATCATGCCTCAGAATACACCAGTTTTTAATATCTAGCCATTCATCGACGAGATTAACCCTTTGACTCCAGTTCCCTGTCCACCAGTATCCTGCATTGGCAACCATTTTAGCAAAGCAAAGACTTAACCCTTTGACTCTCTCACCCTACCCACCAGCTTCCTGCAGGACGCTGGTGGATAGGGTGAGGTAGTCAAAGGATTGTTTTTGCTGTTGGTGGATAGGGTGAGGTAGTCAAACGATTTTTTTTGCTGTTGGTGGATACGGTGAGGTAGTCAAAGGATTGTTTTTGCAGTTGGTAGATAGGGTGAGGTAGTCAAAGGATTGTTTTTGCAGCTGGTAGATAGGGTGAGGTAGTCAAAGGATTGCTTTTGCAGCTGGTAGATAGGTAGGTAGTCAAAGTATTGTTTTTGCAGTTGGTAGATCAGGTGAGGTAGTCAAAGGATTGTTTTGCAGTTGGTAGATAGGGTGAGGTAGTCAAATGATTGCTTTTGCAGCTGGTAGATAGGTGAGGTAGTCAAAGTATTGTTTTTGCAGTTGGTAGATCAGGTGAGGTAGTCAAAGGATTGTTTTTGCAGTTGGTAGATCAGGTGAGGTAGTCAAAGGATTGTTTTTGCAGCTGGTAGATAGGGTGAGGTAGTCAAAGGATTAATCAACGCCGTGTGGCATGAATGTTTTCTCTGAAACCTGACTGCTTGGGATGGATAGATTTATTTACAGACAGACACACGGACAGACAGACAGACAGTCAGACAGACAGACAGACAGACAGATGGACAGACAGACAGACAGACAGAATAAGGAGGTGATGGAAGAAGGGGAAGGGGGAAAACTGGCGGAGGAAAGAGCTGTGAGTCGCTCGCGACGAAAGAGCCAAGGAATTCGGACACAGCGGCCAGAGATCAGCAGTGTAAAAGCGGTGAGCGGTGGATGGACAGGACAGTCGGTGAAGGGCAGCCCTTGATCCAGTCCTGTGTGGTCCAGTCGTCACACGCATGGACAAAGTCAACATCATGACGGACTCTGCGTGCTGAACAAACATTGCTGACTGTCAGTGGAATTTGGTGTAGATTTTCTGCCGTGAGAGTGGAGACACCACATGTATTTGATTTTTAAAGTCACTTTCAGTATGGGCAGCTTTCTGTGTCGCTTCTGACGTGAGGGAGACACTGTGTACAATTGGCTCCAAACCAATTTGAATTCTAGTAGTTTTCTGTATATTTTTTTGTTCTTCACGTGAAAGTGCAGATATGCAGTTGAACCTACTTTCATTACTGGCAGCTTTCTGTGTAGCTTTTGACGTGAGGGAGACACTGTATACTTGACTCCAAACCACGTTGAACTCTAGTAGTTTTCTGTTTATTTATTTTTTCTTCACGTGGAAGTGAAGATATTGCACTCAGCTGAACCAACTTTCAGTACTGGCAGCTTTTCGTGTTTCTTTTGATCAGAATAAAGATAGTGTGTGCGGCTAATCTGACTCGGAATCATCTTCTGCACTTGTTATCGATATGTTTGTCTTGCTTGTTGTGATCTGTTTATAATCACCTGAGGAACAAGTTTTCAAAATTTCGAAATGTGCTGCATTTGTCTACAATACATTACAAAACCAAGATCTCGGCTAAGCCTGATCTATTTCCATCTGGTGTTGTAGTTCGTCACTGTCTGCCCTTTGTGCTTAGAAAACATGACAAAACATTCACACGTTGGCTGTCCAGTTCACACAGTGGAACAGAGAGTGTTGTGGCTTGAATGGCTCAGACAAATAACACCTTCACAGACAAACTGATGGTGGACACACACACTGTGAGTTTTTTTACCACACACAGAGAGAGGATGAACTGTAGAGAAGCCAACAGTTCAGAGGAAAAACAGAAGACTGGGGGAGTAGAGTGTCAGACAGACGTGGTGACATGTTGTGTGTGGTGGCCAAGGTTCTAAACCGTGTCCAGCTGTCTGTTTGTGTGCCTTGATCCTCAGCGATACAAGGATCCACCCTGCGCCAAACATTACGTATCCATCGGAAAATTCAAAGGGAACACCAGGAATACAAGTCCTTTGAAACAGACAGACTCCCTGCAGCCTGAAGAATTTCTTATGAAACGTCTGCTTGTGACCAGAGACCTTTTGCATGGATGCAGATAAACTCGTTTGGAATTGTATGTATTATTATATTCAAACCGGATTTACGCAGGCGTAGGCAATATAATTGAACCTTATGTGATGACCAGAAAGAAACAATAAATTAAGATCAGGAGTGAATGCTGTTCATGGCTAGTGGTTTCAGCCTGGACCAAATGTGTATGTTGCAATGTCATTTGTTGTTCATCACACTTGCCTGACAACAGATTCGTAATGACATGGAAAGCAGCACCAGAGGCAGTGGCAGTTATATGTTTGTCAGAGTCTTAGGAGAGGACAATGATTTTGACAGTCCTGTGCTGTGCATAATAAAGGTTAAATTATAACGGTTAAATTATAACCCACTGCTAATATATGTCCATAATCTTCACGGCATAATTTTGCATTGTGCAATATGTACAAGTGGCTGTGTGTGTTACATGCATGTATACAATACCAGTAGTGTTTGTGACATATTCAAATCTCGTCCCTTACTCAGTTTATGGATTTTATTCAACTTGTGAACAATCGTTCTGAACTTGAGGAAACAATGGATTCGAGACTGCTTCAGGTGTTTCTTCAGACCTTGGTACAAGTGCTTGCGATGCTGAACTCCACGTTGGGAAGGACATTCAGTCAGCAGGCAGCAGCAGACAGAACAAACAATCCCTGTTACAAGAAAGGTGTGCAGTGGGCACGGTCATCTGACAGCTGTTCCCAGTACGTGGTGTGTGGCTTTGGCGAGCCGCTGGCCACCATGTCCTGTCCTAGCACGTTACACTGGTCCACGCAGATCAGCAACTGTGTGGCCCAAGGGTCCAGGTTTGATGACTGTCCCACAGACCACAGTGATGGGGGGCCTCGCCCTGCTCGTCACCACGATCGTGGAACTAGAGACAATGGGAGCAGTGGTTACACACAGCAAAACGGTCAAGATAACAAACATGGTCAAAGTGTTGACCGGAACACTAACAGAAATGAGTGGAGCACAAGCATTAACAGACAAAGGACTGTCACTGACAGGCGTGGCACAGGTACCAGAAGTGTGAATAGGAATACAAATCGTCATTACCACAAAACTGTGAGCGTCACAGATGCCACCAAAAACAGAAATGATGACAGAGAGTGGAATACAAGCAATAACAGACAAAGGACTGTCCCTGACAGGCGTGGCGCAGGTACCAGTAGTGTGAATAGGAATAAAAATCGTCATTACCACAAAACTGTGAGCGTCACAGATGCCACCAAAAACAGAAATGACATGGACAGACCAGTCATAAAATGGAATGATGATACAGAAACGAATACAAAAAGAAGAAAAGATAAAGGTCAGAAAACCACAAGCCAGAGGCACGACAACAGGGGTGAATATACTCCGAGACAGTGGAAGCCCGTAAGTTCTCCGCCCATCATCGATACTAGTCTCATTTCAACGCCTGAAGAGGCTGACCGTACAACTTCTGAAATGCCACGATGGCGCTGGGTAGACTGGGACCTGATTAAAGCCAGTTATGATGAGTATCCACCAGACTATGACCTTGACTATCCGACAGACTCCAGTCAATATCCAGCTGATACAGAACAACCACTTGACAGCGACACTCACCCCACATATACTGAGAACTATCACACGCGCACGTTGCAGTACGTGAAGAGTGAATACCCTTTGTATGACTATGAAGCTCATTTCTCAGACTATCCCGAAGCTACAGCACAATGGATACGACAAACCACAGCAAGGACACCTCAACCAAGAACAACGACAGTCAAGTCTCCGTTTGCACGATTTGCCACCACACGTCGGCGATCGGATAATGACAATCATGTCTGGCCGCAGTACCACACTGCACCGACCTCAAAAGACACTGGCGATGTTAGTCCAAGTGAGGATAACTGGCTGACGAAGATACCCTGGTGGTATACATGGGGTCCAAAGGATCCCGTCCAACATCACAGCACTACCCACCGACCGTGGTGGGAACGTAAGACTGTCTTGCCCTGGTTGACGCCTTCCTCTATGTGGGTTCCACAGACACAACCCACGACAACACCACAGACAGTGAACACAACACCTGACACTACAAAGACCACAGCAACTGTGACTCCCATGATCAAAGAGTCCATGGTGTGGCAGAAGGACACCGTAAGTACAGTCAGTGAGCTTCCTGTGTCTGCCACCGTCATCACATGGACTTCACCGTCCACTCCCTACGACTATAGTGACAATGGAAAACATGAGTCGCAATGGACTGACTGGACATCACCAGCTGTGACAAAGACAACATCGTACCCACCACAGTCTTCTCAACAGCCACAGGTTTCTGAGGACCCTACGCTATGGCACCTCAACAGTACACCAGCTTATCATCCAGGTATTTATTTGTTTAAAAAAACATTAACACATAGCCCATTTGTCAATGTCTTTCCTATATGTTCTCTTGCTTTTTTATCTTACCGTAATATGCTTGATAATGAGTTATCTGCCTTTGTCGAAGTACTGGTGGCCTTCTGATAAATTGTGCTGCTAGTAATTGTACTATGCATGCCAGTGTATTTGCACGTGTATCCTGTAGATTTCAGAAACAGATTCGTTAAAGAATACGATATACTACTGATTAATATAGAGATGGCTCCTCTTAGAATCAATGTAGCAGGAGGATAGTTCCAGACTTCAGTTTATTGACAGCAAATTTTCTATTCTGTTTGTGCAACACACAACACATTTCCGTCCCGCTCCCCAAAAAATGTAAGACTTTTAGAGAAGTTACATTTATGATAATTCCATTTGTCTAGCGCAAACAGTTCATAAAAAAATGAACTAGGTCCATACATTAAATGGTTTTATTTAATGCACTTTCTGGATGATTTCTGTCTCAAGGAACGTGTATTGTACAAAATGTTAAAATAGATTTCGTAGAATATGCATTCAATTTATAACTAGAGAGCACGCCCTTTTCTTTCAGGGGCCGATGGTATTATGTGTTGTAGAACTGTTTTTTAATCAAGCCTCAGTAATCAAATGCTTTAAAACAACAGATACTTTACTATGTTTCGTTATTTTCTTGCCTGGACCTTCGGTAGAAAGAAACAAAAACTGACTTTAATGCAAGGTATGAACTCATTTAGGAATGTGCACATTCACGTGGAATTGAAAAGGCTAAAATTATGTTTGGGTAGTTATCATCATCAGGTGCCCTGCCGCATGGCGTTGGCGATCATGGACTTCCATCTGTCTCTATCTCTTTGCCCCTAGCATCTCCCCCACCCTACTCGTCCCCAGCCACTCTGCAAGTCCGTCCAACATTTTCTCCCTGGGTCTCCCTGGTGCTCTCTTTCCCTCCAGCTTTCCCGTTGTGACCAGGTGCTCCAAATCCCCCTTCCTCATAAAATGGCCTATAAATGTTGCCTGTTTTTTCCTAATCTTCCTTATGAGTGATCTACTTGTGTCTGCCTCCATCAACTGTCTCGTTTGTTTTCTTTGCTGTCCATGGAACTCTCAACATTTTTCTTAGAAACCACATCTCGGCTGCCTCAATCTTGTTCGGGTAGTAGATTGTTCTAAATACAAGCCACTATCAAAGACATCACTGAGTGGAGGGGATGGAAAAGCATGAGAAATTTTACATTACTAAGTCCAACATCTTATCATCAATGATACGAATGCCAAATACAAAACATTTTCTTGAAGAAATGGATATCTGCATATAATTTGTGTATCTATTTAATCTTTAGCATGGGCGTACATATTTATTTAGGGAATGCATGGTTTTTCACTTACACCACAGAAAGAAGAATGACCTGTTTCAAGGAGATATCCACAGTGGCTTGTGCAGTCATGTGTCTTTTCCCATCACTTGGACTTCTTCCACACAGCATCGTTCTGAATAATGACAGTAATACAATAATCGTGTTATCATACTCTCGTTATGTCAAGGGTGATAAAGACATTATGATACTTACACACAATACTCATCAATACGTTTAAGACAGAAAAGAACAGAATGTTGTTAATGTGTGTTTGTATGACAGTAATACAATAATTGTGTTATGATACTCTCGTTATGTCTAGAGTGATAAAGACATTATAATGATACTTACACAGAATACTCATCATTACGTTTAAGGCAGAAAAGAAGAGAATGTTGTTTGTGTGTGTTTGTGTGATGTTTCACCCAGCATTATCAAACTGCATTACACATAATGTCAATAATGATTCCTGTGTGTTGTTGTCTCTTTTCTTACATTTTTATTACTTGATATTTTGCTTGTTTCTTTGTTTGGTTTGATTTTTTCTTTCTTTCTTCCTTCCTTCCTTTCTTTCTTTCTTTTGTTTTGTTTATTTGTTTGTTTTTGCTTTATCCTTTTATCTTTTTTACAAATCTTCTGGTTAATGTTCTTACCAACACAGCCTCAACTGCTCTGACAATGAAATAGTTGTTGAAGTGAGTTGAATGGAATGGAATTACAAACAACATTCGTCGTTTCAAAGACAGCTTAGTTTGTGTGTTTAAAACAAATTTGTTTCCAAAAAGGAAAAAAAAAAATTGGGGAGGGGGAAGGGGGGGGGGCAGTGTAGTGTATATGATAAGACACACGTAAAGAAGGCAGTATGTGTGTGAGAAAAATCTTAAGCCCCAAACTCTGTGTGTGTGTGTGTGTGTGTGTGTGTTTGTGTGTGTGCGTATGCGTGTATGCGTGCGTGCGTGCGTGCGTATGTGTGTGTGTCTGTCTGTGTCTGTGTGTGTGTGCGTATGCGTGTATGTCTCTGTGTGTGTGTGTGTATGTCTGTGTGTGCGTGCGTGTGTGTGTGTGTGTATGTGTATGTCTGCCTGTGTGTGTGTCTGTGTGTGTGTGAGAGTCAGAGAGAAAGAGGGAGGGCGGAGTTACTGTAGTGTACATGTTAAGAGAGACAGCCAAGGCAACAGTGTGATGTCTTAAGTTCAAGAATTTAGTGGACGTCCGAGAGTCAGCACAAAGCCTGTGTCACCGCCCTGTCTCACGTTGTGCTATTGACTTGTTGGACCAACGAACGGCCCTTTCACACCTCGAAGTGCAATCTGTGGCAAATATGACACACTTCTTCTGGCCGGTCTGACAGACAGACAGACAGACAGACAGACAGACAGACAAACAGACAGCAAAGAGTCCAGTAGCCTTCAGGAGCGGAGTGTAGCCAGTATAAGCTTGCGGGTGTATGTATGTTTGTCATGTGTCCACTGCCCGGTGTGTGTGTGTGTGTGTGTGTGTGTGTGTGTGTGTATGTGTGTGTGTGTGTGTGTGTGTGTGTGTGTGTGTGTGTGTGTGTGTGTGTGTGTGTGTGTGTGTACAGCCAGGAAGATGTTTAAGGATATGGAGGGCTTAGGGACGGACGGAAGTGGGTTATGAAGACTTGCCTATGGAGGTGAGTTATGGAGGTTTGGGGGAAGAGACGTGGTTATGGAGGTTTGGGGGAAGAGACGTGGTTATGGAGGTTTTGGGGAAGAGACGTGGTTATGGAGGTTTTGGGGAGGGATGTGGGTTAGTTAGGCTGGGAAAAGAGCTGGGATATGGATAGAGGTTTGGGGGGAGAGAGGGGATATGAAAGGTTTGGGGAGACAAGTGGGATGTACAGGTCTGGGGAGAGAAGTGAGATATACAGATTTAGGAAGAGAGGTGACGTCTGCAGATTTAGGGAGAGAAGTGAGATATACAGGTTTGGAGAGAGAGGTGAGATATACAGATTTGGGGAGAGAGTGAGATACACAGATCTGGGGAGAGAAATGAGATACACAGATTTGGGGAGAGAGGTGAGATACACAGATTTGGGGAGAGAAATGAGATACACAGATTTGGGGAGAGAAATGAGATACACAGATTTGGGGAGAGAAGTGAGATACACAGATTTGGGGAGAGAAGTGAGATATACAGATTTGGGGAGAGAAGTGAGATACACAGATTTGGGGAGAGAAGTGAGATATACAGATTTGGGGAGAGAAGTGAGATAAACAGATTTGGGGAGAGAAGTGAGATACACAGATTTGGGGAGAGAAGTGAGATATACAGATTTGGGGAGAGAAGTGAGATAAACAGATTTGGGGAGAGAAGTGAGATACACAGATTTGGGGAGAGAAGTGAGATATACAGATTTGGGGAGAGAAGTGAGATACACAGATTTGGGGAGAGAAGTGAGATATACAGATTTAGGGAGAGAAGTGAGATACACAGATTTGGGGAGAGAGGTGAGATACACAGATTTGGGGAGAGAAGTGAGATACACAGATTTGGGGAGAGAGGTGAGATACACAGATTTGGGGTGAGAAGTGAGATACACAGATTTGGGGAGAGAGGTGAGATATAGTCTACAGATTTGGGGAGAAAAGTGAGATATACAGATTTCGGGAGACAGTGAGGTACACAGATTTGGGGAGAGAAGTGAGATATACAGATTTCGGGAGAGAAGTTAGATACACAGATTTCGGAGAGAAGTGAGATCCACAGATTTGGGGAAAGAAGTGAGATACACAGATTTGGACAGAAAGGTGACGTGTGCAGATTTGAAGAGAGGTGAGATAGACAGATTTAAGGAGAGAGGTGGGATAAACAGATTTGGGGAGAGAAGTGAGATCCACAGATTTGGGGAGAGAAGTGAGATTCACAAATTTGGGGAGAGAAGTGAGATCCACAGATTTGGGGAGAGAAGTGAGATCCACAGATTTGGGAGAGAGAAATGAGATCCACAGATTTGGGGAGAGAAGTGAGATCCACAGATTTGGAGAGAGAGGTGAGATATACAGATTTAAGGAGAGAGGTGACGTATACAGATTTGGGAAGAGAAGTGAGATACAGAGATTTGGGGAAAGAAGTGGGATACAGAGATTTGGGGAAAGAGGTGGGATACAGAGATTTGGGGAAAGAGGTGGGATACAGAGATTTGGGGAAAGAGGTGGGATACAGAGATTTGGGGAAAGAGGTGGGATACACAGATTTGGGGAAAGAGGTGGGATACACAAATTTGGGGAAAGAGGTGGAATACACAGATTTGGGGAAAGAGGTGGGACACAGAGATTTCTGGAGAAGGTGGGATACTGAGATTTCGGGAGAGAGGTGGGATATACAGATCTGGGGAGAAAGATGGGATATGGAGATTTGGGGGGGAGAGGTGGGATATAGAGATCTGGGGAGAAAGATGGGATATGGAGATTTGGGGGAGAAAGATGGGATACTGAGATTTCGGGAGAGAGGTGGGATATACAGATTTGGGGAGAAAGATGGGATATGTAGATTTGGGGGAGAGAGGTGGGATATAGAGATTTGGGGAAAAAGGTAGGATATAGATATTTGGGGAGAGA
>JAPXFY010000013.1:26036660-26046660 GCA_030674185.1 Monoplex corrugatus
ATATCTCATCTCCCTAGAGCCAAAAATGCACTTAATACATGTAGGCCTACCCAATTATCAATCCAAAGAAAAAGTACGTAAGACTTTATTTAATACATACAGGTGAATGGACCAGCAAGGCAGAAAATGAAAGGAAGAAATGACAGAAAGCAAAGGAACAAGAAACAAAGAGAGTGACAGAAAAGAGAAATTTCTGGCACAGAATTTCCAGAAGGTGAGGATACTATTTATACTGAAAGAGCCCCCAGCATGCCCACTGGAGGTGGGGGGGGGGGATTGGTCATCTGACCAAGACACAACCTCATCACCTGACTCAACAAGTACATACCAAAAAAGAAATAATAGCAACAAAAAAACTGGTTTTAAGGCGAGAGGCAGACCAAGGAAGACATGGGATCAACCCCGAGAAAGAGACTTTGACGTCACACGGTATTTTCTACACCAGACCTTACAACACGCTGCTGAGTGTGACCTCTTTCTCCTTACAACACTCATGGGTAGTACAAGTGAACAGATAGGAGAAAAGTGAAAAGTTGTCCTCCATCTATGTGATTTCACCTTGATACGGCTGTCTGAATACAACTTCCACAAATGTTATCCGAAAATCCACAAGAGAAAACCTGGCACATGCACTTCATCATCATCAGGTGCCCTGCCGCATGGCGTTGGCGATCATGGACTTACATCTGTCTCTATCTCTTGTTGCCCCTAGCATCTCCCCCACCCTACTCGTCCCCAGCCACTCTGCAAGTCCGTCCAACATTTTCTCCCTGGGTCTACCTGGTGCTCTCTTTCCCTCCAGCTTTCCCGTTGTGACCATGTGCTCCAAATCCCCCTTCCTCATATAATGGCCTATAAATGTTGCCTGTCTTTTCCTAATCTTCCTTATGAGTGATCTACTTGTGTCTCCCTTGTGTCCGTGTGGAAACTCTCAACATTCTTCTTAGAAACCACATCTCGGCTGCCTCAACTTGTTCTGGCTTTGCTTGTTGACTGTCCACGCCTCACATCCGTAAACAGTATTAGGTTCTATGTAACATTCAAGAACTCTGTTCCTGATGTTAATTGATAGACATTTGTGCACATACACTTAAGATAGCAGTACTCCAAGGAAAAACCGAGGACCAAAGACTGAGAGGAAGATAAACAGAGTCATACATACATGGACAGCACTATAAAGATGGCCGGGATGTCTGTTAGCAAAGCAGTGAGAACCTACGAGGACCGTACATCATCATCGTCATCATCATCATCCTGGTGGGGTTGGCGATCATGGCCCGCCATATCCATGGCCCTTGTCGCCGCAAGCACATCTTCCACCCTCTCTGTCCTCAGCCACCCTGCAAGTCCGTCCAATAGTTTCTCCCTGGGTCTACCTGGTGTTCTCTTTCCTTCCAGCTTTCCTGTTGTGACCATGTGCTCTAATTCCCCTTTCTTCATGAAATGGCCTATAAACGTTGATTGTCTTTTCCTAAGGAGAAAGACAGTCAAGACATCGATTGAGGCAGCAGCCATCACAAGTGATGACGTTGGCATGTGACAGGTGACGGCCATCTTGAACTGCTGTACATGAAGCGGATTGGACTGAACAACAGCTGAAGTGAAGTGAAGTGGATTACAGATACTGCTGGATGGTGTTTTAGGCTTGTTGTTTGACAGGAGTGGCGGGTGTAACCTTCTGTGGATGATTCCACAGCGCGCTGTTCATTGCATCTTGTCTGTCATGTCCCGAAATGGTGTGGGTGGGGTTGTGGGGTTGGGCTTTGTTGGTTGGTTCTGTGTTCTTTTGTGTGTGTGTGTGTGTGTGTGTGTGTGTGGTGTGTGTGACACACATAGTGGGACATCACCACACGACAACAACACATCACAACACACACAACACACACACACACACACACACACACACAAAAGAGAGGGGGTTGTTCTGTTTTGTGTTTGTTTTTAGTTTCGTTTTTTCTTTCTTTCGGGGGGGGGGGGGGGAGGGTTACATTTTTTCTGCACAGATGCCAAAGGCCTTTACGCAAGTCCTACGTATAATCGAACTGAGGTTGACAAGTTGACAGAACCGGGAGCAGTTAGAAGACGGGGAGAGGGGGGGGGGGGGAGGGGGGACAGGAGGGCGGGGTTGAACGACAGAGATGACGGGGGGCGTGGCCTGGAAGAGAAGGAAGTAGAGATGAAATGGGAAAGTACGGAGATCAAGGGGATGATCTAGATGGAGAATCAGAATTTTGTTCTCTGGTGTGGAAGTTTAACATCTCCATGTCCTTGAAAGAGATGATCTCAAAGATGACGACAGAGGCTTTGGAAACAGGCAAGTGATGGACAGTCAGGCAGAGATAAAAAAAAAGATGGTAAAGCCATTGTAAAAATGTTCTTTCTTTCATACACGTCTTATTACAAAAAAATCCATAATTTATGCGTATCATGATCATCCTTGACCTTGAAGAAGCTTTGGTTGAAATAAAAGTTGACGTAGATCGAGGACAATGGTAGACTATCACAACAGTGAAGATGTATTCTGATTATTGTCGGAAGTTCCTGAGAAAGTATTGCTGACACATCTTTCTCAAAAGGGTGATTAGCACTTCTTAAGTTTGGAAACTCCAGAAACAACTGGGAAAAAAATTGCTCACACACACACACACACACACACACACACACACACACACACACACACACACACACACACACACACACACACACCCCACACACGCAGCACGCACTCGCACTCACTCACTCACACACACACACATATATACACACATTCACACATATACCACTCACTCACTCACCCCACACACACCACACACACACACACACACACACACACACACACACCACACACACACACACACACACACACACACACACACACACACACACACACACACACACACACACACACACACACTCACACATACACACACCTCATGTGATTCCAAGAAGAGTAGGGCCTCAACAGCTCAGTGGTTGCGCGTCAGATCATGGCCTTCGCGATATATTTCTTCACGAAGGCCACGGTCATATTTACATGACGTTGTTATGAGTGGGCTGTGTTAAACTGGCAATAGTGGCCACAACGTTACTATCATTGTTGTTCTTGTGGTGTTGCTGTAGGATTAATAAGCCCCAACCCCCTTCCCCCACTTTCCTGGACGGGTAATTAAACTGACCTTCTTAACGCCCTCTTAATGTTATTGTAGCTTTATTGGTGTTAGTTTTAGAGTTTGCAGTTGTTGTTGTTGTTGTTGTTGTTTTCACCTTTTTTTTATTCATTTTTTCACAGGAATACATGTAGACATCAACAAACAATGTAGTAACAAAACAAAACAAAAACAAATAATAATAATTTAGAGTTTGCAGTTTGTTCAAGAGGGATTCATTACACTTGGACAATTCCATATGCGCTCCATCCAAATCTGCCAGCAATTTTCTGGTAGACTGCCTGAGCTTGCGCAGAACTCTATGTGCTGGCAAGGTCTAGTGCTGAGGAACGGAAAGGGGGCGGGAAAGACGTTTAAAACACTCAGTTGACACCACCAACATGATGACAACAAACAGGCCAACCTTTAACCCTTTGACACCTGCACCCTGTCCACCAGCATCTGCATTGTCAACCACGCTAGGAAAGTGAGAACTTAACTCTTTGACTCCCTCACCCTATCCACCAGCTTCCTGCAGGAAGCTGGTGGATAGGGTGAGGGAGTCAAAGCGAGAAGTTTTTGCAGTTGGTGGGTAGGGTGCAGGAGTCAAAGGGTTAATGTTGCGTGAGTTCAGTCAAAAGAATTAACCAGCCCACAGTAAAGTATGGCCAACCTATGGTGTTAGCGAAGGATTAGATAAACACCCCTTTCCCCCAATTTCTCTGGGATGGTCATCCCCGTCGGCGTGTTCACGTGAGAACAGAGCTCATATGAAACCCGAATCCAATCAAATATTAGAGTCATTAATTTCACAGTAAATGGACAATGTAACTGAATCACAAGTTACCCCGTGGGGATTCCAAGGGCATCTTTCAGAATAAATAGTACCCCCACCCCCCACCCCCCACCTTTTGGAAATTCTGTGCTTGAATTGTCCTCTTTTCTGTCACTCTTTTTGTTTCTGCCTTGTTTCCCTTTGCTTTCTGTCATTTCTTTCCTGTCGTTTTCTGTTTTGCTGGCCATTCAACTGTATGTGTTCCATACAGCCTTACATACCTTCTCTTAGCATTGATAATTGGGTACATGCATTGACCAAATTTTTTACTCTACGGAAATTGATGTGCAGAAGCAAGTTTAGGAAGTTTAGGCTCCGTTTTTACATTATGTCCTTAGATCTTGTTTACATCTGTATTCAGGTTTGTTGGGGTTTTTTAACTGATGAATTGGGCGGAATGATCAACGCCAGCGACACATCTTAATTTTTCTTTGATATTGTGTACTTAAAATTTTCTTTTCCGCTTGTATTTGATGAGGTGCTGTATACGTTTGGAGATGATAGTGGCCCTGATATGGCTCTGTGCTTACTGGCTAGGCTTTAAACACTACCACCACTACAACTGCTACTACGATCATGATCGTCTGAACAATCTGCACCACCAACAAAACAGCTCAGCCGTCAGTCATGTGTTTCACGGTTTGCCGCCAGTAGGGTCATGGGATGCGGTATGTGTCACATTTAAAATATGATCAGCTGTGCGGCACGATGACGGAGCAAAACGTGAAGACGTTTGCTTTACGTGCTGTCGGTGCCTAGGGATGGAGGGGGGGGGGGGGCGAGGTGTCAAGGTCACCCTTGTGTCTATAGAACCCCCATGTGTGTGTGCTTCGTTGGAGTTCGCCATTTCGTCGTTGGTGTGTGGGGGATGTTGGGTGTACAAATATAGACTCTCTCTCTCTCTCTCTCTCTCTCTCTCTCTCTCTCTCTCTCTCTCTCTCTCTCTCTCTTAAAAAAAAAGAACAAAAAGACACACGCGCACACACACACACACACACTCTCTCTTCTATCTATCTCTTTCTCTCTCTCTCTCTCTCTCTCTCTTGCTCTCTTGCTCTCTCTTCTCCCTCTTCTCTCTCTCTCTTTCTCTCTTTCTCTCTCTCTCTGTCTGCCTGCCTGCCTGTCTGTCTGTCTCTGTCTGTCTGTCTGTATCTCTCACTCTCTCTCTCGCTCACTCTCTCTGTATTTCTGTATCTCTCTCTCTCTCTCTCTCTCTCTCTTCTTCTCTCTCTCTCTCTCTCTCTCTCTGTTTCTATCTTTCTCTCCCTCTCTTGTCATCACCTTGTTTGCAATTTGCTGTTTCATATTAATAATTGTTTTTGCTGTATTATATCCTCGTTCAGAGGGGACTGAGACCTCAACTGATAACTTTCTCTCTGTCTCTCTCTCCTTCTCCTCTCTCCTCTCTCTCTCTCTCTCTTTCTTCCTTCTCTCTCTCTCTCTCCCTCTCTCTCTTTCTCTCTCCTCTCTGTCTCCCTCTCTTGTCATCGCCTTGTTTGGAGTTTTGCTGTTTCATATTAATGACTGTTTTTTGCTTTATTATATCCTCTTCAGAAGGGGCTAGACCTTAAACAGAATAATTTATTTTCTAGTTTCTCTCTCTCTCTCTCTCTCTCTCTCTCTCTCTCTCACTCTCTCTCTCTGTTCTTCTCTTTCACTTTCTATCTCTGTGTCTGTCTCTCACTTCTCTCTTTCCCTCTCTCTCTCTGTCTCTCTCTCTCTGTCGCTTGCTCGCTCTTTCTCTCTCTCTCTCTCCCTCCTTTCCTCCCCCTCTCTATCTTTTCACTTTCTCTCTCTGTCTCTCACTCTCTCTCTCTCTTTCACTTTCTCTCTCTGTCTCTCTGTCTCTGTCTCTCTCTCTCTCTCTTTCACTTTCTGATCTCTTTGTCTCTCACTTTCTCTCTCTTTCCTCTCTCCGTCTCTCTGTCGCTCGCTCGTCTCTCTCTTTCTCTCTCTCTCTCCTTTCCTCCCCCCTCTCTCCCTCTTTCACTTTCTCTCTCTGTCTCTCACTCTCTCTCTCTCTTTCCTCTCTCTCTCTCTGTCTCTGGCTCTCGCTCTCGCTCTCTCTCTTTCCTCTCTCTCTGTCTCTCTATCTGTGTCTCGCTCTTCCCCCCTCTCTCTCTCTCTCTCTCTCTCTCTCTCTCTACCTCCTTTCTTTTCTCTTCATTCTTCCTCCCTCCCTCTCTCTCTCAAAACCAAACAGAGACTGAACGCTGCCGTTCTGAAAAACAAAGCAGAAAACATGACTTTCGTGGTGCACAGTGTACTCAACAACACCAGACGTGATAGTGTCATTTACTGCTGACCTGGGCAAATGTAACAACTTTCGTGGCCTTGTTAGCTGAGCTGTTAGAGCCACATGCTTATAACTCAACGGTTGTGGGTCAAGCCTCGTGTGGGACACGTGTGGGTTTAGTCTCTCTCTCTCTCTCTCTCTCTCTCTCTCTCTCTCTCTCTCTCTCTCCTTCTTCTGTTTCTCTTTCTCTCTCTCTTTCTTGTCTCTCTCTCTTCTTTCTCTCTCTCTCTCTCTCTCTCTCTCTCTCTTTCTCTCTTTCTCTCCTCTCTCCTCTCTCTCTTTCTCTCCTCTCTCCGTCTTTCTCCTCTCTCTCTTCTCTCTTTCTTCTCTTTCACTCTCTCTCTCTCTCTTCTGTCTCTTTCTCTCTCTCTCTTCTCTTCTTCTGTCTCTTTCTGTCTCTCTTCTTTCTCTCTCTATTTCTCTCTCTTTCTCTCTCTATTTCTTTCTCTCTCCTCCCCCTCTCTCTCTTTCTTTCTCTCTCTCCCTCTCTCTCTCTCTTGTTTTTGTTTTTGTTTAGGTTGTTTTTGTTCTTCACACGGGCAGGTTGTTACTTTTGACAGAGTCGTGGACTCAAGATCTAATGCCTGCAATTCAGTTCCAGCCGTCAACATCGAGATCTTGCCCATTTGTTGTTCAACTTATTGTTTCAGTCATACTGATAGTGTCAGCTTAGTTTTTTTGTTTTTTTATTTATAAGTCTTCTGGAATTCAGTTCCAGCCCACAACATCTAGATCTTGTCTCTTTGTTGCTCAGCTTAATGTTTCCATCATACTGATAGTGTTAGCTTGGGTTTTCATAGGCCTCTTCTAGAACCCCCCCCCCCCCCCCATGCCCACCACCCTTCCCCTTTAGCATTTCAGACCTTGCCATTGCATAGACTTTTGCACAGGCTCAGGGAGTCTGCCAATAATTGCTGGCAGATGTAGTAGGTGGAGCACGTATGGACGCTAGTCATGAATTTCCCGACCATTCGAATCTATTACATCTCGAATACGATTTCATATAAACATCTATTCACAATTGTAATTAACGATGTTTTCTGTGAAATTGCGGTTCCACAACGTCAAAGAAATGTATGGACATACAAATTTACAAGATCATGCATATATATATATATATATATATATATATATATATATATATATATATATATATATATATATATATATATCATCATCATCATCATCATCATCAGGTGCCTTGCCGCATGGCGTTGGGATCATGGACTTCCATCTGTCTCTATCTCTTGTTGCCTGAAGCATCTCTTCCACCCTCTTTGTCTTCAGCCACCCTGCAAGTCCGTCTAGTATCTTCTTCCTGGGTCTACCTGGTGCTCTCTTTCCCTCCAGTTTTCCCGTTGTGATCAGGTGCTCCAATTCCCCTTTCCTCATAAAATGGCCTATAAACGTTGCTTGTCTTTTCCTAATCTTCCTTATGAATAATCTTTTTGTGTCTGCCTCCATCAAGACTGTCTGTTTGTTTTCTTTGCTGTCCATGGAACTTTCAACATTCTTCTTAGAAAACCACATTTCGGCTGCCTCAATCTTGTTCTGGCTTTGTTGTTGACTGTCCACGCCTCACAACCGTATAACAGTATTGGTTCTATATAACATTCAAAACTCTCTTCCTAATGTTAATTGATAGGCATTTGTTGGTAAGATTGCTTTTCATCTTCTTGAATGCTGTTTTGGCTTGGCCGATTCTGCCGGCTATTTCTGATGTGCATCTGCCGTCTGGTGAAATGATCGTTCCCAGGTACTTAAACTAGGTTACATACATATAAATATAGCATACTCTGACAATTGTTACAAATTTCATGTCAAGGCATTGGCGGGGCCAAAATGCAGTATCGGGTCACTGTTGTGCTGATATATTTCACCTCCAAGGTCACAAAATTGAAGAGATGGAGTGCTACAACGAGAGAGAGAGAGAGGGAGGGAGGGAGGGAGAGAGGGGGAGAGAGAGAGTGTGTGTGTGTGTGTTTGTGTGTGTGTGTGTGTGTGTGTGTGTGTGTGTGTTTTGTGTGTGTGTGTGTGTGTGTGTGTGTGTGTGTGTGTGTGTGTGTGTGTTGTGTGTGTGTGTGTGTGTGTGTGTGTGTGTGTGTGTGTTTCTTATCGCGTGGCATCTGGTTTTTATTGACAGTTCTTCTAAATGAATGTATCTCACAGGTGGTAATTTTTTGTTCTAGGGGCCTGGTCAGGGTTTAGGTCTAGCACTGGTATGTAAGGATGGGTATGAAAATGTAACTTATGAACTTAGCCTTGTTTCTGTAGGGATGGGGCGGGGCGCGTTTCAGGAGCATGGTATTGCTAGTATCACCATCAAAGACATATACGATATGCTATTTTTATTCATGTTCTACTTCAGACTGAAGTCATGGTGATCAGTAAAAAAAGAAAAAAAATGATATCCCCTCATGCAAAATAACAGCAAATGGCACAACTTTGGGACAGGTTGATAAGTTTACTTATCTGAGAAAGTCATCTCACCAGATTGCAGATGCACATCAAAAATAGCCAGCAGAATCGGCGAAGCCAAAACAGCATTCAAGAAGATGGAAAGCATTCTTACCAACAAATGCCTATCACTTAACATCAGGAAGAGAATTCTTGAATGTTACATAGAATCGATACTGTTATACGGTTGTGAGGCGTGGGCAGTCAATACGCAAAAACTGAGGCAGCCGAAGTGTGGTTTCTAAAAAGAATGTTGAGAGTTCCAGGGAGTCAAGAAAAAATAAACGAGACAGTCTTGATGGAGGCAGACACAAGAAGATCATTGATAAAGAAGATAAGGAAAAGACAAGTAACATTTATAGACCGTTTTATGAGCAAAGGGGAATTAGAGCACCTGATCACAACAGGAAAGCTGGAGGGAAAGAGAACACCAGGTAGACCCAGGGAGAAAATTTTGGACAGACTTGCAGGGTGGCTGAGGACAGAGAGGGTGGAAGATGTACTTACAGCGACAAGGGATAGATACATATGGAGGGCCATGATCGCCAACGCCATGCAGCAGGGCATATGATAATGATGATGTTCTGCTTTGAAAATGTAATGCTATATAGAAACGTGTAAACAAATATGCCCAAACTCACTGTGACTGTGCAGAGTGTGGGGTGGCTGTGACCAACATGATCGTGGGTGGACTTCCGGCGTCTGAGGGAAGGTGGCCATGGGTGGTCTCCCTTCGTCTGACGTGGGCGCGACGACACGTGTGTGGCGGAACGCTCGTGCATCCTCAATGGATCGTCACTGCTGCCCACTGTGTGTTTGGGTCAGTGTCGGGATGCTTATTTATTTATTTATTTATTTTATTTATTCCTTTACGTATTTATTTATTCGTTTATTGTGTTTGTTTAGCTGTTTGAGTTGGTTGTTTGCTGTTGGTGGTTGTTTTTTTTCAATCTGCATTTTTCATATCGACCTCAACTGTTTGTATCTGTGTGTGTGTGTCGTGTGCGTGGTGCGTGCGTGGTGCGTGCGTGCGTGTGTGTGTGTGCGTGTGTGTGTGTTTGTGTGCATCTGTCAGTCTGTCTGCCTATCTGTCTATCTGTTTGTCTGTCTGTGTGTCTGAGTGTGCCTGGTGTGTGTGGAGTGTGGGTTGATGTATGTGTGTGTGTTTAGTGTGTGTGTTGTGAGGAGAGAGAGAGAGAGAGAGAGAAAGAGAGAGAGAGAGAAAGAGAAAGAGAATACAAACAACACTTGTTTTCTCATGGAAAT
>JAPXFY010000013.1:26051660-26081660 GCA_030674185.1 Monoplex corrugatus
ATGGCAACATTAAAGTTGATGCCTGGCACTTTTTTTTTGAAAGTAAAATCTATTTTTACCAGTAAATAGATGTATTGTGCATTGACTGGGAGGAGGTACCTTTCTGTCATGTGAGACGAGTTTATACAGTATAGCTAGCTGTGTTGTGATTCAGACCTTTAATTATTTATTCATTTACTTTATATATATGTTCCTTCTTTTGAAGATCACATACACAGATACACATATCATTTACATGTAACCAAGATTATTCCAGTGATAGACTGATAAAATACCAGTATGAAATACAGGCTACGTAAAACATACGCTGGACCTGGCCAGCTCGTGGATTTATGTGCAGGCTAAAGGCTTGTGCCATGACTATCATACACATGGCACTGTGACGTTAGTGCCTAAGGAATTCGTTCCGAGCGCGGAGGCGTCATCTTGAGAAACTGAAACTGAAACAGATGTACATGCGTATAGAAAATTAGAAGAATAAAAATGGATGGTGCTGCACTGCGTTGGCCCACTCTCCCCAAGGAAAGCAGCTCAAATCTTACGTGGTTGATCCATTATGACATTAAATAAAAGCAACAACAACAACAAAAAGTAAAAGGAAGAAGACCATAGACAAGAAAAACATTGTCTAGCTTCTGTCCAAAACAGGTGTGACTGCCCGCGTTCAAGCAAACAGGAACCAGAAAAAAAACACGAAAAAAAAAAAGAATCAGAGCGCGTATTTAATACAACCAGACAAGACAGGCCCAAATCTTTGGCCAACTGGCCTTTGTCAAGCGTAAGATCACAAACAAACAAACACCAAATACAAAAATTAAGAGAAAACTTCATTCACTTTTCTTCTATTCATACTTTGGGTCATGACATTCTTACGAGAATACTATGCTGGTTTCCTGTTTTTCCTAATTCTGATTGTTTCTTCGTTCGTTCGAATGTGTGTGTGTGTGTATGTGTGTGTGTGTGTGTGTGTGTGTGTGTTGTGTTGTGTGTGTGTGTGTGTGTTGTGTGTGTTGTGTGTGTGCTGTGTGTGTGTGTGTGTGCGTGTGTGTGTGTGTGTGTGTGTGTGTGTGAGTGCGTGTGTGTGTGTGTGTGTGTGTGTGTGTGTTGTGTGTGTGTTGTTGTGTGTGTTGTGTGTTTTCTGGTTCCTGTTTGCTTGAACGCGGACAGTCACACTTGTTTTGGACAGACGTTAGACAACGTTTTATTTGTTGTCTGTAGACTTCTTCCTTTTCATTTTTTTGGGGGGGAGTGGGGGTTGCTTTTGTTTGTTGTCACAAAGTTGCGCCTGTCTTGTCTGGTTGTATTAAATACGCGTTCTGATTCTTTTTCTTTTTTTTTTCGTGGGTTTTTTTTTTCTGGTTCCTGTTAACTTCTTCCACTTTCACTCTCAGGTTTTGAGGAGCAGTCTGTGCTACAGGAACTAGTTGTGAAGATCCGGCGGAACCAGGCATGCGCAGCACGGTGGGGCTGGAAGCGGATCCTTAACTCTCATGTCTGTGTGGGGAACGGAGATGGCGGAGCTTGCAATGTGAGTACCGGTCTTTGATCTACATGGAGACACCCCCTCCCTCCCCCCCCCCCCCCCCCCTGTGCCTCAGAGAACTGATTTTTCTCAGATGCGTGTATACGTTGTTTTGTCCCACACCGTGCAGGCGGTGTATTTGTGCGTAGTCTGCGTGCTTCTTCTCAGGTAGGTGTGCATGCTGGATTATTTCATGTTTCCCTAAGACAAGACACTGATATGATGAACAGGATCATTTATCATCAGGTGCCTGCCGCATGGCGTTGGCGATCATGGACTTCCATCTGTCTCTATCTCTCGTTGCCCCTAGCATCTCCCCCACCCTCCTCGTCCCCAGCCACTCTGCAAGTCCGTCCAGCATTTTCTCCCTGGGTCTACCCGGTGCTCTCTTTCCCTCCAGCTTTCCCGTTGTGACCAGGTGTTCTAAATCCCCCTTCCTCATAAAATGGCCTATAAATGTTGCCTGTATTTTCCTAATCTTCCTTATGAGTGATCTACTTGTGTCTGCCTCCATCAAGACAGTCACGTTTTTTGTTGTTTTTTTGCTGTCCATGGAACTCTCAACATTCTTCTTAGAAACCACATCTCGGCTGCCTCAATCTTGTTCTGGCTTTGTTTGTTGACTGTCCACGCCTCGCATCCGTACAACAGTATTGGTTCTATATAACATTCAACAAACTCTCTTCCTGATGTTAATTGACAGGCATTTGTTGGTAAGAATGATTGTCATCTTCTTGAATGCTGTTTTGGCTTGGCCGATTCTGCCGGCTATTTCTGATGTGCATCTGCCGTCTGATGAAATGATCGTTCCCAGGTATTTGAATTTATCAACCAGGATCATTATCGTGTGTATTTGGCGCTCTACGCCCGTATACACACGAAGGGAATTTAAGCACTAACACGTCTGCATATAATTATGTTGACCTAGGATACAGAATGAAAAGCCTTCTTACCAACAATCAATTCACATCAGGAAGAGAAGTTCTTGAATCTTATATAGAACCGATACTGTTGTACGATTGTGAGGTGTGGACATTCAACACTCAAAGTCAGAACAAAATTGAGGCAACTGAAATGTAATTTGTAAGAAGAATGTTGCGAGTTCCATGGACTGCGAAGAAAACAAACGAGACAATCTTGAAGAAGGCAGACACAAGAAGATCATTAGGAAATACAAGCAAGATTTATCGGACATTTTATTAGCAAAGGGGAATTAGAGCACCTGGTCACAACAAGAAAGCTGGAGGGAAAGAGAATACCAAGTAAACCCAGGGAGAAAATATTGGACGGACTTGCAGGGTGGCTGAAGACAGGGAGGGTGGGAGATGTACTTGCAGCGACAGGGGATCGGTTCGTGTGGAAGGCCATGATCGCCAACGCCATGCGGCAGGGCAAATGATGATGATGGAGAAACAGGAAAGAAACTCCACCCTTTACCCACCACTGAGGCGGGAGGTACCCAGGCAGGATCAAACCCTTACCTTTCAGTTGGAAATCCGATTTCTTGCCCGCTTGTTTATCGCTCTCGTCATACGGATTTCGTAAGATGGATGTTTATAATGAAAAGGATGATGATAGTGGTGACGGATAAGGAGACGATGATAATGATTGTGATGGTGATACGAGATGACGATACGATACTGTGACAGTGGTAGTGTTCATGGTGGTTAATCTGAAACTGTGTTAACCTGTTCACGAATGTAGTGATGATGATGGCAATTAGAATGGAGTTTGTCTATCATGTTTTTATTATTAGTTTCAAATTCTGATGTAAAAAATTGTGATGTTTAATGAAGGTGATGCTAATGTCCGTATATACTCTTGTATTTCTCTCTGTCTCTGTCTGTCTGTCTGTCTGTCTGTCTGTCTGTCTGTCTGTCTGTGTCTGTCTGTTGTCTGTCTGTCTCTCTCCCTCTCTCTCTCTCTCTCTCTCTCTCTCTCTCTCTCTCTCTTTATCTATCTATCTCTACGCATCAGGAGGCATGGGTATGTTTGTAACATTAGGTACAGTTTTTAGCCAATAGCTTTTAGCGTTGGAAAATCAAGTATCATAATCATTGTCATTGTTATTGTGTCTCTCAAGATCTCACTTGCACGCAGAGCATGAAGCACCCGTTTGCTTTCCCCCTGTTTGTCCATATAGGGTGATTCTGGAGGTCCCCTGGTTTGTCTACGTGACGGGTACTATTACCTGGTGGGCGTGACATCATGGGGAGTCAGCGGTTGCCAGACGACAGGCTACCCCAGTGTCTTTACTCGGGTATCCTTCTACGACACGTGGATTGAAGGGGTGGTGCAGACCTATTCTACCGTAGACTTTTCCCTCTCCCATCGACAACACACATCCTGATACACTGGGGTTGTGTTGGTGATGTGACATCATCCTTTTCGTTGGAGAAAAATGTAATACGTGGTTTAGTGACTCACAGAAAAATGTCATACGTGGTTTAGTGACTCACAGAAAAATGTCATACGTGGTTTAGTGACTCACAGAAAAATGTAATACGTGGTTTAGTGACTCACAGAAATATGTAATACGTGGTTTAGTGACTCACAGAAAAAAATGTCATACGTGGTTTAGTGACTCACAGAAAAATGTAATACGTGGTTTAGTGACTCACAGAAAATGTCATACGTGGTTTAGTGACTCACAGAAAAATGTCATACGTGGTTTAGTGACTCACATTACGTGGTTTAGTGACTCACAGAAAATGTATACGTGGTTTAGTGACTCACAGAAGAAAATGTAAACATGTGGTTCAATGACTCACTTCCTATCTACTGGACTCCGAAAGCAAATGCATACAATTTCAACGAGAAGTTCTAGCTTCTCTTTTAATCAAGATTTCTAGTGTATTTTAAAAGAGAATAATTGGAGGGAAATCCAAGCCAGTTTACTAAATGGCTTAACAGTATGGCTGACAGTCAGCTCTGATGACCAACGTCTGCAACAAGGGGTTTGTTTTGTTTGGTTGTTTTTTGTTGTTGTTGTTGTTTGTCACCATCTTTGAAACGTCTGTCGATGGACAATTATGCTTGTTAAAGAAGAAAGGGCAGAGAGGGTAGAAGATGTGCTGAGGACAGAGAGGGTGGAAGTTGTGCTTGCGGCGACAAGGGATAGACGCATATGGAGGGCCATGATCGCCAACGCCATGCAGCAGGGCTTATAATGATGATAAAAGAAAAAAAAAGCGTAAAGAAAACACGAAGTCTCCCCCCCCCCCCCCCCAAAAAAAAAAGAAACGCCGCTACTAAGATACATGCATGGTACAAGGTCTGTCACTGATGACCGGTGAGGTAAACTGCTTTGAAACCCTCGCAAACAATGGGCCACAGCCCGGTCTTCACAGCCTGTTTTCAATTACATGATCAAAGCCACGTTTTCTGTGTGTATTCATGATATCTGCCCAGACAAGACGTTAAGATGATACTTGAACTACCAACGGCGATTCTGCGCACAGCATGTCTTTCTGAAACCCATATTATACGCCTTAAAAAAAGTTGTGATACTGATCTCATAGCCATGCAGTCCCAGTGTGATTCGCCCTATTTACGTGTAGTGATCGAGTGAAGGCACGTGAACAGGCTCAGTGAATGAGGTACCATTACACTACACTACGTTTCGCCCTAATATGGCTCTAG
Organism: Monoplex corrugatus; assembly: GCA_030674185.1. Classification (NCBI taxonomy): domain Eukaryota; kingdom Metazoa; phylum Mollusca; class Gastropoda; order Littorinimorpha; family Ranellidae; genus Monoplex; species Monoplex corrugatus. Next base: position 26,056,825 of record JAPXFY010000013.1, read on the forward strand.
TAGTCGGCTGGGCTTTAAGCAATATGAACTGAACTGAACTACACTATATACAGATGCTGAAAGAATTAATCTGTTCATTATCATGTCAGCCCTGCTAGACTTACGCTACAGCTGGACAGTCCGTCTGGCTGTTCAAAATGCCGCTTGTAGTGGAAGGGTGCTTCACACAACTTGTAATAATTCATGAACCATCCAAGTGATTGACACGAAATTTCACAAGGTTACAACAACGTGGTAGGTTAATAAATAGGTAGGTTAATAACTATAGTGTTTGTTAGAATCATGTAGCGTTGATACACATTAAAACCAGTAGCCGTAGACGGCTGTGAGTTCCCACTCGTTTCGAAATCGAAGTCATTCTCAGACATTGCCTCATTCAGAGCTGATTCGGTTTAACCTCATGTTTCAATTTTACCGATCTTTTCTCCGATTTCTCACAATTTCGATCATTTTGTGGGTCAAAATCGCTGTACGATTCGTCAGATATCTCATAAAGAACTTGCTTGGCAGTGAATATTTGTCTATATGGGGTGGGGATGGGGGGAAGAAGTGGGAGAGGGGCAACGACTGAGAAGAAGAAACTTGGAAAGAGGTAAGTCCCTTCTATAATTGCTTTCACAGAGTCCAAAGGCCAGGGAAACCAGTTTAGGGGATGGAGATTCGGGCAGAGGCGTATAGACTGGTTCAGTGACTCGAGACTTATGTCAAAGTGCTGGGGAAATGTTTTAACAACAAATAACGTGAACAGTCACTTGTGGGATTTGTTTTTCTTATTTGATTTGTTGATTCATTTGTTTATTTATTCATTCATTTGTTTGTTTAAACTCTTTTTCTTAAAGAAGGGACGGTGTGTATTTGTTTTCAATAGCTCGTTTTATTTCATGCTTTGTTGCTGTGTGATATTGAACTGATTTGACAGTGTATATTTTGTGTAACAATGGTTGTAATAAAAATGTTACATTTTCTTGATATCTTTGGCTTACAATATTAGAGAGAAAGAGAGAGAGAGAGAGTTACGTGCGTCCACGATGATTAGGTCAGACAACTTTATATTTTAAATATCACAGAAGGCGGGACCACTTAGAAGAAACTTTTATTGGCAAAATGATGGACGATTCTGCAGGAACCGATGCTAACTTGATCAAGTTTCTGGTCGCTGCCTTCAAAACAGGAGAAAATGGTGCTTCTGATGTACAAAATTGGAGCATCCTTACATAAGTAGTTTACACAATATTTTCCTATGTATGTATATTGACGTATGTTGACTTTGCATTTAATTGTTTGTTAAACACAGACGTATGTCTCGTGGTTCCACAATGATGATAGAGGCTGTTGGCCGAAACTATCGAGTTTCTGACTCTCAGTCTCTCAACTAACACACACACACACACACACACACACACACACACACACACACACACACACACACACATACATTATACAATATATATGTATATACATATATATTTGCATGTATTCTCTCTCTCTCTTCCCTCTCTCTCTCTCTCTCTCCTCTCTCTCTCTCTCTCTCTCTCTCTCTCTGAGACACATACACACACACACACATACATACATACATAATACATATGTACATACATACGTACATACATACATTCACACATGCATATATACATGTACATACACACATACATGTACATACATATGTATATGTATTATATACATATGCGTATGTTATGTATATGTACATGCATATTTATACACGCACACATACATACATACGATCCCACCCTTCTACCCAACCATCGATCCACACGCACACATGCATCTCAGTACGCGCGCACGCACACAAACCACCACCACTCTCTTCCCTCCAAAAACACACTCTAACACAAACACGAACACAGACACACAAACACGAACACAGACACACACACACACACACACACACACACACACACACACACACACACACACATACACACACACACACATTAACACACACACTAACACACACACACACACACACACACAAATACACGAACACACAAACAAAGTAAACAAACACACACACACACACACACACACACACACACACACACACACACACACACACACACACACACACAAACTCACCACCATTACCAACTACTGCTACCACTACCATCACCACCACCACCATCCGCCCGTACGTACATTCACGGGCACTAGAAACACACACACTATCTGCCCGCCTAACACCCCCCACCCCCACTTCAGACTTTGGGCGTAAACTCTTTCAGAAGTTTCAAAAACACCCCTGCGCGGAAACCAGGTGAACATAGTCCAGCTTCACATTACGACCGATGGCGAGATACGCGGTGGACAAGAGCTCCACACGATCTACCCAAGCGAAAGAGGCGGTGAATGTTGTTGAAGAGTGCAGCACGGCTGTCAGATGGCTGGAGCTGAGGCGTAGAGTTATGACGAAATGATCTTTGGCCGTCAGGGGCATGCCGGGAACAGTGGCAAGCTCACTCCAGGTGAAATTTCTCTTCTCGTTGATATTCATTGCCTGTTTTTTTGTTCCGAATTTGTCTCTGACGGGGAAGAAGAAAAAGAAAAAGAGTCATCAGGGGAAGGAACTCAATGTTTCTGAGTCACCCTATGTGTCTTTGGACAGAAAAGGTGAAGTAATCATTAGAGAGATTGCCGTGTACATTGTACACGAATTAACTCTGTGTGTGTGTGTGTGTGTGTGTGTGTGTGTGTGTGTGTGTGTGTGTGTGTGTGTGTGTGTGTGTGTGTGTGTGTGTGTGTGTGTATGTGTGTGTGTGTTTGTGTGTGTTTGCGTGTGGTTTGTGTGTGTTTGTGTGTGTGTGTGTTTGCGTGTGTGTAGGTGTGTGCGTGTATGGGTGTGGGTGTGTGTGGGGGGTGGGGGGTGGGTGGATGTGGGTGTTTGTGTGTGAGTGTGAGTGTGTGTGTGTTTGTGTGTGTGAGAGAGAGAGAGAGAGAATATTATCTGTGTGTTTATGTGGTAATGAGTGTGTATGTATGTGTGTATGTGCGTGTGTGTGTGTGTTGAGTGTGTGTATAAGTGTGTGTATGTGTGTGTGTGTGTTTGAGTGTGTGTTTATGTGTGTGTGTGCGTTTGTGTGTGAGTGAGTGTGTATGTGCGTATGTGGGTGTGTGAGAGTGTGTGTAAGTGAGTGTGTGTTTCAGTGTTTTTGTGTGTGAATGTGTGTGAGTGAGTGTGCATGTGCATATATGGTGTGTGTGTGTGTGTGTGTGTGTGTGTGTGTGTGTGTGTGTGTGTGTGTGTGTGTGTGTTGTGTGTTCCTGTCGTATGTAATGGTATATGACCTTGTCGTGCATTAATGGAAGTAAACTGAATATAAATGTAATCATGGCAGATTATTGTCACTTATCTTGAGGAAAGCCAAGACTGAAGTATTGGAGGGAAATTTTCGATACACTTGTTGAGTGTGTAGTTTTTATGAAAAAAAGCATACATATATACATACACACACATATATACACATACATATACACATATACACGAAGAATTGATCAACCAACTAGAAAGACTCAATATTGATGAAAAAGATCTACGAATAATCAGAAATATGTATTGGGAACAAACAGCGGCAATGAGAATAGAAAACGATATAAGCTCTTTCCAAAATATCAATAGAGGAGTCAGTACAATGTTGTGTTTTGTCACCAGATCTGTTTTCATTTTACAGCGAAAACATTATGAGAAACCTAGAAGATTACTCTGGATTAAAGGTTGGAGGAAAAATGACAAACAACATTTGATATGCAGATGACACCTGCTAATTGCAGAAAATGAAAGAGACCTACAAAAACCTTGTGGATATACTAGAAATAGAAAGCAAAGGTAAGGGGTTGGAACTAAACAGCAAGAAGACTGAAGTTTTGGTAATCAGTAAAAAAACATGAAATCCCCTCATGCAAAATAACAGCAAACGGCACAACCTTGAGACAGGTTGACAAGTTTTAATATCTGGGAACGATCATTTCACCAGACGGCAGATGCACATCAGAAATAGCCAGCAGAATCGGCCAAGCCAAAACAGCATTCAAGAAGATGTAAAGGATTCTTACAAACAAATGCCTATCAATTAACAGGAAGAGAGGTCTTGAATGTTGCATAGAACCGATAATGTTATACGGTTGTAAGGCGTGGACAGTCAACAAGCAAAGCCAGAACAAGACTGAGGCAGCCGAAATGTGGTTTCTAAGATTGTTGAGAGTTCCATGGATAGCAAAGAAAACAAATGAGACAGTCTTGATGGAGGCAGACACAAGGAGATCATTCATAAAGTAGATAGGAAAAGATAGGCAACATTTATAGGCCATTTTATGAGGAAAGGAGAATTTGAGCGCCTGGTCACAACAGGAAAGCTGGATGGAAAGAGAGCACCAGGTAGACCCAGGAAGAGAATATTGGACGGACTAGCAACAACAAGGGATAGATACATAATTATGTAGGGCCATGATCGCCAACGCGATGTGGCAATGCACTTTATGATGATGATTATGATTATGATGATGTATATATGTATATACATATATCTATATATATAGGGGGAGGGTGTGTGTGCAAAAGTAGGTATTCAGTAAGTATCACATCATTATTATAATGCTTAATTCCGCTTTCGATTAGAGTACGTGAATACCGACGGCAAGCAGTTTGAGTATCTGAGGGATTAAGGCTGTGCTTGTTATTACATGTCTATGTAATATTCATTTGTTTGTATAATAAATGCAATGAGTATTGTACGTGTTTTCTTTTTCCATAACTGTATACCTACTTTTGCACCCCCTGTATATATAAATATAAATATATATGTACATATAATGTGTGTGTGTGTGTGTAGGCAGATAGATAGACAGACAGATAGATAGACAGGTAGATAGATAGATAGATAGATAGTATAGATAGATAGATAGATAGATAGATAGATAGATAGACAGATAGATAAATAGATAGATAGATAGATAGATAGATAGATAGATAGATAGATAGATAGATAGATAGATAGATAGATAGATAGATAGATGGGTGGAGAGATAGACAGAGAGATGGACAGATATACATACATACATACATACATACATACATACATACATACATACATACATACATACATACATACATACATACATACATAAATGGTGTCCAAGGTTGTCATAGCCGAGGGGTGGCAATGGGGACAAGCTCCCATTGTCTATAAAATGCCCTTCACGGCGCGCGTCTCCAATAGCCTCTGACAACTAAGTCCAGCTCCTAGCCTGCTCGCGTGGCTTAGATATAAGCCCGGCGGAACTGCTACTACTGATAGGAGAAGGGGTGAAGGCGGGTTACTGGCGCCTGAAAACCAGTGCTTTGGGTAGATGGGGCTCATCAGTCTGGGAAGACAGCTCATCTAAGAGAAGGAAAACTCTGATTTCAAACCTCCTCTGCCTTGCGGCCATACCCACTCATAGGAAAGGCTTTGGGAGTCAACCCTGAGGAAAAATCCGGAGTCGGAGTCCCTAAGGCAGTTCGCCGTTGTCTACAACTTTGTTCTGGCAACTCCTGCGTCGCCCCTGGTACCAGGCGTACAGGCCTCCGTCTTTCCCCTGGATTCTACTAGTGGCGAGGAGAGGGGGGATCTGCTGCATGGGCAACAGCTCGTCCTCCATATTCACTTGCCCAGGCCTGCACCTGGAGAGGTCACTCCAGCTTCGCTGGTAACACAGCATCGACACAACACGGAGAGTAGCAGATACCGGTTTTAAGCCTAGGCTTTTTTGGCGTAGAGCCGGGCGCCAGGGGTTACTCTCGACGGTGGGAGGAATCTTCGCATTCCATTGGGTAGCTACCGCCCGCCTCAAGCTGGGCAGCCCCCAGTCAGTAAGGTGTTACCCCGTCACAACCTGTTTGCTCCAATGGGTGCTTGGAGCTTAGAGGAAACTCGACAGGCAGGTTGTAAATACCAGGCACCATGCAACACAAAGAAGAAAAAGAAGATGCCAGCTCTTCTGATATCAAGCTGGAATGTAAGGACAATGTGTCCTGGATTTGACAGCGACCTACAACTGTTAGACGACACACGGAAGACGGCCGTGATAGACAGGGAGCTTCAGCGACTCAACATCGACATCGCTGCATTACAAGAGACAAGGCTACCTGGGGACGGATCACTGCGTGAGAGGAACTACACGTTCTACTGGCAGGGGAAGAACCCAGAGGAGCCACGTATTCATGGTGTGGGCTTCGCTGTAAAGAACTCCCTCCTAGCAACCGTAGAGCTCCCCACAGGAGGTACGGAGAGACTGCTCACTCTGAAAATGACGACCAGTTCAGGCACAGTCAACTTCATCTGTGCCTATGCCCCAACATTAAGCTCCTCACCCGACGTCAAGGACAAGTTCTATGAGGCCCTCGATGCTGTTGTCAGAGGAGTTCCCAGCAAGGAAGGTCTCTTCATATTGGGAGATCTGAACGCAGCGTAGGTGCTGATTTTGAGGCCTGGCCAACCAGCATTGGACATCATGGTGTTGGGAAGCAAAATGAAAATGGTCAAAGACTCCTGGAACTTTGCTCTTACCACAAGCTGGCCATCACCAACACCTTCTTCAACAATAAGGAGAAGCACAAGGTGTCATGGCGCCAACCCAGATCCCACCACTGGCATCAACTCGACCTCGTCTTAACAAGGAGGTCGGACCTTAACAATGTCCTCAACACGAGGAGTTTCCACAGCGCTGATTGCGACACAGACCACACCCTGGTATGCAGCAAGATCAAGCTTCTACCCAGAAGACTGCACCACTCAAAGAAGAAAGGTCACCCAAGGATTAATGCCTGTCGCACGTCCGATCCGACCAAGGCCGGGGAGTTTGTAGAAACCCTGAATGTAGCGCTCAAGAGTGGCTCAGAGATCCAAAAAAGCTGAGGAAAAGTGGAATCACGTGAGGGACACAATCTATCAGTCTGCCCTGAGTATATTTGGGAAAAAAGAACGAAAGTTTCCCGACTGGTTTGAGGCAAACTGGCAGGAAATGGAACCAGTGGTGGAAGCGAAACGCAAGGCTTTACTTGCGTATAAAAACAACAATACCCAAACTACTCGTGACGCTTACAGAGCTGCCCGCAGCAAGGCCCAACAAACTGCTCGGCGATGCGCCAACGACTATTGGCTACAGTTGAGCGCAAGTATTCAGCAGTCTGCAGATTCAGGCAACACTGGCAGCATGTACGCTGGCATCAAACAAGCGACTGGTCCAGCAGCCTCCAAGTCAGCTCCCCTTAAGTCCAAAGCAGGGAAAAGCATCACAGACTCTGCAAAGCTCATGGAGAGATGAGTAGAGCACTACCTGGAGCTGTACTCCACGCAGAACTCTGTCACCGATGCTGCCCTGAATGCCATTGAGGACCTGCCTGTCATGGAGGAGTTGGATGCTGAGCCAAGCCTTGAAGAACTAAACAAGGCGATTGACGGTTTGGCGACGGGAAAAACCCCTGGTGAAGACGGAATACCTCCAGAGATCATCAAGTGCGGGAAGCCTGCTCTTCTCAACGAGTTGCATGAACTTTTGTGCTTATGCTGGAAGGAAGGCTTCATTCCGAGAGACATGAGAGACGCCAGGGTAGTGACTCTATATAAGAACAAGGGCGACCGCAGTGACTGTAATAATTATCGCGGAATCTCTCTCCTCAGCATTGTTGGGAAAGCATTCACCAGAGTCATCTTAACCCGTCTTCAGAGGCTGGCAGCTCGCATCTACCCTGAGTCCCAGTGCGGCTTTAGGGCCGGAAGATCGACCATCGACATGATCTTCTCTGTCCGGCAACTACAGGAAAAGTACCGCGAGCAGCACATGCCCCTTTGCCTCGCCTTCATTGATCTCACGAAAGCGTTCGACCTGGTCAGTCGGAGTGGTCTTTTCAAACTTTTGAAGAAAATCGGCTGCCCCCCAAGACTATCAGCTGTCATCGAGTCTTTTCACGAGGATATGCATAGCACTGTGTGCTATAATGGTGCCACTTCAGAGCCTTTTAGAATCAGCAGCGGAGTGAAACAGGGATGTGTTTTGGCCCCAACTCTGTTCGGGATCTTCTTCTCGATGTTGCTGACCTATGCCTTCTGCAGATCTGAAGAAGGGGTATATCTTCATACAAGGACCGATGGAAAGCTCTTCAACATTGCCAGGCTTCGTTCCAAAACCAAGGTGGAAAAGAAGACCATCAGAGAAGCTCTCTTCGCAGATGATGCTGCGCTGGCTTCCCACAGTGAACAAGATCTCCAGAGGCTCGTTGATCGCTTCGCCCACGCTTGCAGAGAGTTTGGTCTCACAATCAGCTTGAAGAAAACTGAGATCTTAGGCCAAGGCTGTGAAGAACCACCATCTCTACACATTGGAGACTACGACCTCAATACTGTCCACCAAGTTCAGTACTTGGGGTCCACCATAAGTGACAACCTCTCTCTGGATGCTGAAATCGGCGCCAGAATTGCGAAGGCCTCATCTGTTATGGCTAAACTGAACAAGCGGGTCTGGTCCAACAGCAGTCTCACTGCGAACACCAAAATGCAGGTGTACAGAGCATGTGTGTTGAGCACACTACTCTACTCAAGTGAAGCCTGGACCACATACGCCAGCCAAGAAAAGAGGCTCAACATTTTCCATCTCCGCTGCTTGCGACGCATCCTCGGCATCCAATGGCAAGACAAGGTGACCAACACAGAGGTCCTCCGTCGTGCGGGCCTACAGACCATCTTTGCCCTTCTAAGCCAACGCCGACTACGCTGGCTTGGCCATGTGCGTCGAATGGAGGATGGACGCATACCTAAAGACGTTCTCTACGGCGAACTGGCAAATCGGAAGCGAACTCCAGGACGCCCACAGCTACGTTTTGTAGACGCATGCAAAAGGGACCTTAGAAGCTCAGGGATTGACCCAGGCTCTTGGGAGACTCTGGCGGAAGACAGGGCAGCGTGGCGGATAGCCGTTCAGCAAGGCGTTGTGAATGCGGAGAGGAGGAGAGCGCAAAGCGCAGATGAGAAAAGGGCTCTTCGCAAGCAACGTTCCAGAAACCAGACAATAGCGACTCAATTTGTATGTGGCAGATGTGACAGAGATTGCCACTCAAGAATCGGCCTGCACAGCCACAGCAGAAAATGCACGTCATGACCACAACGCCTCCTGGTGCAGACTATCATCTCCTGAGATGTAAAGAGGCCGACGACGACAACATACATACACACATACATACACATACATACGCACATACGCACATACACACATACATACATACATACATACATACATACATGCATACATACATACATACACACACATATACATACATACATACTATAACTGTAAAATATCTAAAAATACACATCAAACAGACAAACAAACAAAACAAAATACGCATGAAAAACGATAACCATACCTGAAAGAAAGCTGAACGATGACTTCAGGGTAGTCATCAATGTTCATGTTGAGGAAGTTGTACTCGTTAGACAGGAAGTTGAAGACCATATGACCACCGCCCAGAAAAGTGCCCCTCACACAGGCCTCCCATCCCGCAGACATCGGCCATGGCAGTTTGCCGGTGAAGGGGACGGCAGGACTTTGTGGGAACACCACCTGGCATTACAGTTACATCCTATATATCAGAGGAAGTACAGCATACAAGAGCTTATTCAGTAATGCCCCGTTTACACGACGTGCAACTAGCGTGCAACTAATCGGTTGCACTACCATGCAACCTATTCACAACCCCAGACGACTCCAGGCAATCGGTTGTCTGAGGTTGTCTGGAATTGTCAGTTTTTCGGTAAAATCCCATTTTTAGTTGTACGTGTAGTTGCACGGCCGAAAATAATATTGTCCTAGAGCGATAATGTTTTCGTAGTTGCATCAGTTGCACTGCCCCAAACGGTTGTGTGGAGTTGGGAACACTTTTACACGAGTTGCCTGGAGTTGGCTGGGGTTGTAGGCAGGAAGTAGTTTCGCGCCACGCGTGCCTCCGTGACACACGCAGCGCGAGCCTCAAGAAACGGCGCACGTTTCCTTTTACACGAATGCAACTCCACACAACTTTGCGGTTGCACGGCTCCTCGTGCAACTGGTAAAACCCAGTGGTTGCACGTTAGTTGCATCCCGTGTAAACGTAGCATTAGGCATGTGCCCTATTTTGAAGGATTCGATTTTTCAATTTGAATTTCTGAAGATGACGTCTCCACGCTCGGAAAGAATTCCATATGCACTATCGCCAAAGATGCCATAATAATAATAATAATAATAATTACAATATTTATATAGCGCAAAATCTTGATAAAATCAAATCTAAGCGCTGAAACAGACACACACGCACGCACGCACGCACGCACGTACGCACGCACACACACGCACACACACACACACACACACACACACACACACACACACACACGCATGGCTATAAATGGGGAGAAAGAATAAAAGCAATAAAAGCAAGAATAAAATAAAAGCAATGGAAAATTATAGAGAGCATATCATATACAATTATATATTATAACAATGTGATTCCCTCCGAGCGGAGACAGGCTGCAGAGGGGGGTTGAGTGAGGTTAGGATTTTATGCAGAGGAGAAAAGGTGAGTTTTGAGAGCGGACTTGAAGGAGACAAAAGTAGGTTGCTGACGGACTGAGAGAGGAAGTTTGTTCCAGGAGAGTGGACCAGAAACAGAGAAGGCTCGTGGACCATAGGTATTCAGCTTAGTGCGTGGAAAGCGAAAAGTCAGAGGATCGGAGGCAGAGCGGAGGGTACGTGAGGGAAGATAGATCTCAAGTAGGCTTGACAGGTAATCGGGGGCTGCGTTATTGAGGCTTTTGTAGCACATGGTGTCTAGTTTGTACTGTATGCGCTTTGATACAGGGAGCCAGTGAAGTTGTGCCAGGAGAGGAGATATGTGGTCAGCTTTTTTCTTTTTGAGTACAAGGCGTATAGCATTGTTTTGAATGCGCTGTAGGATGTGAATGGTGGAGGCAGGAAGACCAGACAGGAGTGAATTGCAATAGTCAATGCGAGACATTATGAAGGAGAGAACGAGTTTTGCAGTTGTTTCCACAGAGAGATACTTCCTGATCAGGCTTATACGATGGAGATGATAGTAGCAAGATCTGGCAGTTTGAGAAACAAAGTTGTTCATGGAGAGGGTAGAGTCAATGCAGACACCAAGGTTTTTAGCTGAATCAGAAATTGGGACTGATGTGTTACATAATGGGAGAGAAAGAGGAGGCAGCTGAGAAAGTTTCTGACGGGTGCCAATGATGATAGCTTCTGTCTTGTCGTCATTAAGCTGAAGTTTGTTGAACGTCATCCAGTTCTTAATGTCCGAGTAACACTCAGTGGTGCGAGTCAAGAGGCGCTGTATATTATCAGGTGAGTCACTGTCTTAAAGTTGGGTGTCATCAGCATAGAAGTGGTGTTTTATAGAGTGAGAGTTGATGATGGTGGACAGGGGGGAGGTATAAAGAGTGAAAAGAACATGGCCAAGGACAGATCCTTGTGGAACACCACAGGTCAGGTATGCAGGTTGAGAGTAAGTGCCATTGATGAGAACAGTTTGTTTTCTGTTTGATAGATATGAAGTGAACCAGGAGAGAGCAATGTCAGAGATGCCAAAAGTATGATGAAGTCTAGAAAGGAGAATACCATGGTCAATGGTATCAAAGGCTGCAGACAGATCAAGGAGTGTGAGGAGAGAGACTTTGCCAGTATCAGTTGCAAGGAGGAGATTGTTGAGAATGTGTAGCAAGGCAGTTTCAGTGCTATGGCACTGGCGGTAGGCTGACTGGAAAGGATTGAGGAGATTGTTGGCAGACAGGTGAGAGTTCAGCTGGTTGAGGACGACTTTTTCAAGGAGTTTTGACAAGAAAGAGAGATTAGAGATAGGCCGGTAATTTTTCAGTTCATTTGGGTCTAAATTGTGTTTCTTGAGGAGAGGGTGAACAATAGCAGACTTGAAAGAATCTGGGACAGTTCCAGTTTGAAAAGAAGTGTTGATGATGTCAGTGATGAATGGGAGGAGAGTAGGGAGACAGTCAGAGTAGAGAGAACCTGGAAGAGGATCCAGTTCGCAGGTTTTGAACGACATGGATCTGATTGTGTTGAAAATTTCTTCTTGTGAGACTGGGGTAAAAGTAGTAAGAGGTGTGCCAGAGAAGGAAGGGTCAGGTGGGCATGGTTGACAGGGTGTCCTGTCAAGCCTGTCACGAAGAGTTTGTATTTTGGTGGTGAAATACTTGGAGAATACAGATGGGAGTTCTTCATTTGTATGTTTTGTTGGGAGAGGTAAATCTTTTCGTGTGCCAAGGAGATGATTCATGGTTGTAAAGAGTTCTTTTGAAGAAGAGGCATTCAGGATTTTGGTTTGGAAATAGCTTGTTTTTGCAGATGCAATGAGGGTGGATACTTTTGTTTTAGAGGCTTGGAAAAGTTACCTGTGTACAGTGAGTTTGGATTTGCGCCAGCGGCGCTCTGCTCTGCGGCGGGCACGTTTTGCAAAGGCAATCTCATGAGTGAGCCAGGGGGTAGGGGGGCGGTCAGGTTAAAGACGGGTTGTGGCTGGAGCATGAGTGTCCAGAAGATGGTGGAGAGTAGTATAGAATTCATCGGCAAGGTTATGTGACTTTTCAGAAAGGAGACGGGAGGCATCAGATGAAAATGTGGAGAGGTCGATAGATTTGAGATTGCGTCGAGTCACTGTGCGCGTGGTACGGGAAGGAGGAGAAATGTCAAGAGAACAGAGAATTGCAGAGTGGTCAGATGGAAGGGCTGAAGTTAGACGGGTAGAAAGAACTAAGCAGTTGTCAGTAGCTGAATTGTGGTGATCACGAGAAATGATCCAGTCAAGAATGTGACCTTTTTGATGGGTTGGTTCAGAAATGTGTTGAGTCATATTGTGATTGGACAGAGAGTTGATGATATGTCTTGTGTCATAACGGTGAGTGTTGTCATAGTGGACATTGATGTCACCTAGAATGATGAGATTTCCAGGTAAGAGGCAGTAGTGGTCAAGCAGTTGGTCAAAGTCAGAGAGAAACGTGGATGTGGTGAGTTTGTTGGCAGAGCTAGGTGGAGGTCGATAGACACAGGAGAAGGTGATGGGGTGAGGGGTGGATTGGAAGGATACTTCAACGTGCTCGAAAGAAGGATGGGAGAAAGGCAGAGACTGCGAGAAAGATAGGCGGGAATGGAGTGAGTCGTTGTAGAGGATGGCGATACCGTCACCTCGGGATGAGCGATGGAAAGAAGCAAGCCTGTAACCACTCGGAGTGAGGCTAGCATGTATAGGTTCATGACCAAGGGGGTTAAGCCATGTCTCTGTGATAAAAGCAATGTCACGAAGAAGACCCAGAATGATCATGGCACAAGCCTAAAGTCTGCACATAAAACCCAAGAGCTGTCTAGGTCCTCAGGTCCTACCTAGATAGTTCCATTACAATGGGCTCGAAGGGGAATGAGGTGGAAGAGACCTCAACTTTTCCCGGGGCCAGCACCGCGAGGGCGGAGCCCATCCCCTCTCCATCGCTTTGAAGTCATATTCATATTCACATTTTTTGACCAAGTCTTTAGAAAAGCAAGAAGACTAATTGGTCTTCAAAAGGTGGGACCTGGGAAATCAACCTATCTCTCCAATATTTTATACCAAGACAGCCCTGCTCTTCACAATTTTCAACTGCCGTGGGGTCTTTACCGAGCGCAGCCAGAAGGTACACGGATCAGATTCGTTTTTCGTCCCCTTCCAAAGGACTAGACATTCAGTTCGATTTTCTGGTCAAACTGAGGAAATACAGGCAAGGCTTCTACGAGGAGCGAACCCTGGAATCTCGAGTTTAGTTATAGGCAGGCGAACGTCTGAACCATTCTGCCACTCGTCTCCCATTTTGAAAGAGTTTGAACGAATGTTTCAAAGACCACACTGTATATATCATTATCTTAGTTAAGAATGCTCGCAGGAAGAGAAAAACCAATAAAGACAACAGTTATGAACACACTTCAGCCATGAACTGGCGACAGTGGATTTTTCAAGCAGAGTAAACATTTCTCAAAGTGTCTTAGTCCATCACGCGGCATTTGTGTTGTTTGCGGAGAAGGGATAGACACAGGAAGAAATGGACTGATTTAACCCTTTACTCCCGCTCCTTGTCCATCAACATCCAGCATTGTCAATGATGCTAGGAAATCAAAAACTTAACCCTTTGACTCCTCACCCTATCCACCAGCTTCCTGTAGGAAGCTGGTGGATAGGGTGAGGAGTCAAAGGGTTAAGTTTTTGAAGTTGGTCGATAGGGTGTGGGAGTCAAAGAGTTAATGGCAGAATGACTCGGGGATAACTTTACCATACCTAGGCACTCACCCACAACCGTGAAGGATGGAGGTAAGTGTCTGTTGGTACATTGCGCTACGATGCTTTAAGATCCGTTAGAAGACATTAAAACCACACACTGACCTGATGACACGAAACGTCCAGCGTGGTCCATCCCGCTGACCCCGTGCACATGATTTGTGTAGCAGCGTTTGGGGAACGACCACAAAGTGCTGGTCACAGCTGAGACTGGCCACCTGACCCACACCTGTGCCATGAACGGTGAAGATGCCATTGGAGGGATGGAGGGGAGTGTCGCAGTCTATGGGCAGTGACAGACACTTGTACTCGGTCAGCGAATGGCCCACTGGCACGCACGTTTGTGTGGTGTCACAGCGTCGAACACGACAAGCATGTTGGATTCCCTGACTGGTGGCGGCCTGAGTTCTCCAGCCTGTTGGAGCTTCGCCGTCTGCACAGAGCAATCACCACACAGTTCTGAATAATGTTTACAGCTGTCTGTCCCGTGAAATATTGCAAATTTAAGTTGTTTATGTACACGAATAAGCTTTTTGAGTTCATCCATGCATATATGGCCACCGTGCTTAATGACGCTATCAGCAAGTCTTACGCCTTAACCGCTCGGCCATCAAAAAGTTTATTCGGATTTGCGTTTGAGTTTTTGACAAACCTGGTTTTTTCCCAACGTACGCTAATATGTCAAAAGCAAGATCAAGTAGGCAGCTACTGTTGAGTTTGACACATGAAGTTTTTTATGTATAATTCTTCCAACAGTCTCGATAAGAAGGTATCCAACTGCATCGCTAAGGAAAGTGCTTCCTATGGCAGACTCCACGAGCGCATATGGAACGAAAGAGGCTTGAAACTGGAGATGAAGTGTGCAGTATACAGAGCAGTAGTCCTGACTGCATTGCTGTATGGATGTGAGCCCTGGACTCTACTGTGACAGCTATCTGTGCTGTGAAATACTGCAAACTTGTGTTGTTTATGTGTAACTCTTACAGTTGCCTGTCCGGTGACATACTGCAGTCTTACATTTTTCATGTATAATTCCTACCGCTGTCTGTCTGGTGAGATATTGCAGATATATGTTGTTTATGTATAACACTTACGGCCACCTTTCCAGTCTGCTACTGTAGACTTGTGTTGATTATAAAAACGGGCCTCAAATACCTACAATGGCTCCTGCATATCTTATTTCCCGAGAGCCAAAAAATCACTTAATACATGTACCAAATTATCAATCCTGAGAGAAAGACATAAGATTTTATCGAACATGTACAGGTGAAAGGGCCAGCAAGGCACAAAATGATAGGAAGAAATGACAGAAAGCAAAGGAACAAGGCAGAAACAAAGAGAGTGACAGAATAGAGGAAATTTCTGGCACAGAATTTCCAGGAGGTGTGGATACTATTTGCACTGAAAGAGTGCCCCGGCATCCCTGCGGGAGAAATTTATAGGAGTAGATTCAGGCAATAAAATGTAGAAGACCCCTTGGCATTTCCTACACTGACCACATTACAAACGACAAAGTGCAAAGAAAAATCGCCCCACACATGAGATACAACCATGAAGACATGCTGTCCACAATAAACAACAGAAGGCTATGGTTATCATAATACAATATTCAGCAGACTCTCAACGACCATCTTCCAGGGAACAGTGCAAGGGAAACAGAGAAGGTGCAGACAAAAGAAGTAATGGATAACATCGCAGAATGAACCTGAGAGAACTTTGCTACAACCCAGGTGCTCCTCCACGACCGTGACGGATGGAGGCAACTGGCACAGCGTTCGTAGGTTCAACAGCTTACGACCCTGGCATTTTTTGTTTGTGTGATTTGTTTGGTTTGGTTTTGGTTTTGTTTGTTTATTTGTTTGTTTGTTTGTCTGTCTGTTTGTTTGTCTGTTTGTTTGTTTGTTTGGATTCGTAAGCTGTCAGCGTAGCCTGTATCAAACTTTGACTAAACATAGCTTACCTTTAGGAAAGCCAAGGCCGAAGCATTGGAGGGAGAATTTAAAATGCACTTGTTGAGTGTGTACTTTTTGTGTGTAAGTATGTAATTATTTCAGTCCTTTTCTCCCATTGGAAATTTAAGATGCACTTGTTGAGTGTGTATTTTTTGTATGAAAGTATGTAATTATTTCAGGCCTTTTCTCCCAGTGGACGAAGCGGCAGGGAAGTTTTAGTCTTTTCCCCCTCATTTTTGTATTTGTTGTTTGTTTGCTTGTTTGTGATCTTGCATTTACACTTGACAATGAAGGCCGAAACATTGTGCCTGTCTTGACTGGTTGTACTAAATGTGCGTTCTGAATCTATTTTTGTGTTTTTCTGGTTCCTGTTCGCTTGAACGCGGGCGGTCGCACTTGTTTTGGAATTTCCAAAAATTGGTGTTTGGGCTTTCCGTTTAGAAGTCCGACGTCTTACCCACTTGACTACTGCACCCGTCGTCTGGAAATTTAAAGAGAACCGGTTGACGTGCCAAACAATCTAACAGCACGGGTTCATTTCTGGTTCGAAAAAAAAAACTTCATGCCTCCAGTCCACCCAGCTGTAAATGGGTGCCTTACCCTGATTAAGATTGCAGGATTGCAGGATGGAGTCAGAGCGTGAAAGCTTAAATACAGGATAGACTGAGAGTGAAAGGATAAACAATGACAGAGTTAAGTGCAGGATAAGGTGAGAAAGTGAAAGGATGCTCTGTTGTTGTTGTTGTTGTGGTTGTGGTGGTGGTTGTTGTGGTTGTGGTTGTTGTTGTGGTGGTTGTGGTTGTTGTGGTTGTGGTTGTTGTTGTTGTCGTTGTTGTCGTCGTTGTTGTTGTCGTCGTCGTTGCTGTCGTTGTCGTTGTCGTTGTCGTCGTCGTTGTCGTTGTCGTCGTCCGTTGTCGTCGTCGTTGTCGTTGTTGTTGTTGTCGTTGTTGTTGTCGTCGTTGTTGTCGTCGTCGTTGTCGTCGTCGTTGTCGTCGTCGTTTGTCGTCGTTGTCGTCGTCGTTGTCGTCGTCGTCGTTGTCGTCGTCGTTGTTGTTGTTGTCGTTGGTGTTGTTTTTCTTTCTTTTCTTTTCTTTTTCTTTTTTTTTTTGCGGAGGGGGGGGGGGGGGGGATCTGTGCACTCAGGGAGGTTACATTTATGCTCACCTTTTTTTTCGTCCTATTTTCTACGCCACCTTAATCGCCACAGAAGCTGGAACATTTTTTGACAATGCGACGATGATGATGTCGATGAGCATGATAATCATGATGTTGTGGAGTTCCATCTAGGATTGAGACTGCGTGACAGGGCTTTACTCTATGCTTACTATCATATAATATATCCTGGCGTCAACCAGACCCGAGAGATACAGACACCTGCGGTGCTGATCAGAAGATTTGAGCAACACCCTCAATGACGCATCCGTGAAGTAGATGAGACTCGACTGTGTGGTCCCAGTCTTTCCAATGAGCCCACAGCACGCCCAACTCTGGGTAGGAACCGGGTTAGATCCGAAAAATCCCACAGTGATTTTTGAAGGGACAGATGGGAGGATTCGAACCCACAACCTCCCAGTCGGTAGTCCGTTGCGCTATCCACTACACCACACCGACTGGTTGAAAGTGAAAGGAATCAATGCAGGAAGGTGTGAAGACATGAAAGTGTTAAATGTCGGGTAAGGTGAAGATATGAAAGGGTTAAGTGTAGGAAAGATGAAGATATGAAAAGGTTAAAAGCACGAGAGTGTTGGAGCGTGAAAGGAGTAATTGCAAGTAGTGTGAGAGAGCGAAAGAATAAAAAATGCAGGACAGTGTGAGAGGGTGAAAAGGTTAAATGCAGGATAGTGGCCGGGAAGCGGGGGGAGGGGGGGGGGTGTTGGCAAGAGCGTGAAAGGCTTGAGCGTAGGATAGTTTGAGAGAAAGAAAGAGTTAAATGCAGGATGTGGTAAAGGTGTGAAATGTTTAACCCTCTGACTCCCCCACCCTATCCACCAATTGCAAAAACTTAACTCTTTGATTCCCTCATCCTATCCGCCAGCTTCCTGCAGGAAGTTGGTGGTTAGGGTGAGAGAGTCAAAGAGTCAAATGTTTGCTTTGCTAGCATGATTGACAATAGGGGATGCTGGTAGACAGGGTGCAAGAGTCAAAGAGTCAGGCACAGGATAGAGTGAAGGCGTGACAGGGTTAACTGCATGATAGAGTAAGAGAGCAAAAGGGTTACATCTCATCGGTTGCAGAAAGTAAACAGCAAGGGACGCGTGTTTAGAAGTGAGGCTAGAGTAGTGAGATTCCCACCAACTCCAACCACATTTAGCTTGCTTTATGTTTTCTAACTAATGGAAAATTCATGTTGCTATAGACAGAGCATTGGGCAGATCGGTACTATCTCCTGGCCCACCATTGAACAATAATTATCAACGCTGAAAACAGCATTGGTTCAGCTTAGTATTAATTCATGATGATAGAGACTACCTATATAAAATAGTTTTTCAGCTCCAACCGGCTCCAACTGACTCCTATCCACAATTGAGGAGCTATGGGCTTACTGTGGAAAGACAGCGACCACATAGTCCAATCTCATTCATTTCCCGAATGCATTACGGAGGATTTTCCTCAATTCCCCTGACCAACATCGCAGGTGTCTGTATCTCTAAGGCCTGGATGACGCCAGGATATGTTATGATAGTACATGTAAGCGCAGAGTATAGCCCTGTCACTCCGTCTCAGTACTAATTGGCACTCCATACGCATCATGATTATCGTCCCCGTCATTATCATCATCATTGTGAAAACAATTCCAAGATTCCTTGACCATTAATGTGGCATAGGAAATGGGACAGTAAAAATGGTGTCTAGGATTCTGTGTCCGTTAATGTAGCTAAGGAAATGGGACACAGAAAAATGGTTATCTGTAATTGTCCAGGATTCTGTGACCGTTAATGTGAATAGGAAATGGGACACCAAAAAATAGTTATCTAAAATTGTCCAAGATTCTGTGACCATTAATGTAGCATAGGAGATGGGACAGAAAAATGGTTATCTATAATTGTCCAGGATTCTGTGACCGTTAATGTGGCATAGGAAATGGGACACACAAAATGGTTATCTATAATTGTCCAGGATTCTGTGACCGTTAATGTGGCATAGGAAATGGGACACACAAAATGGTAATCTATAATTGTCCAGGATTCTGTGACCGTTAATGTAGCTTAGGTAATGAGACATAAAAAAACGGCTGCTATAACCGTCCAAGATTTTTTTTTTTTTTTACCATTAATGTGGCATAGGAAATGGGACAGAAATAACGTTGGCTATTTCTGCAATCAAAAATAACGTTGGCTATCTCTACAGTCAAAAATAACTTTGGCTGTCTCTACAATAAAAAATAACGTTGGCTGTCTCTACAATCAAAAATTACGTTGGCTGTCTCTACAATAAAAAATAACGTTGGCTATCTCTACAATCAAAAATAACGTTGGCTGTCTCTACAATAAAAAATAACGTTGGCTGTCTCAACAATCAAAAATAACGTTGGCTGTCTCTACAATAAAAAATAACGTTGGCTGTCTCTACAATCAAAAATAACGTTGGCTGTCTCTACAATAAAAAATAACGTTGGCTATCTCTACAATCAAAATAACGTTGGCTGTCTCTACAATAAAAAATAACGTTGGCTATCTCTACAGTCAAAAATAACGTTGGCTATCTCTACAGTCAAAAATAACGTTGGCTATCTCTACAATCAAAAATAACGTTGGCTGTCTCTACAATCAAAAATAACGTTGGCTATCTCTACAGTCAAAAATAACGTTGGCTATCTCTACAATCAAAAATAACGTTGGCTGTCTCTACAATCACCTGGCTAACTTTAGAATCACCTCTGTATATTGATTTAAAACTTGGGTACTCATAAAGTCTGGCAAGATAACTCCCGTTCGATACTGACCGGAGATCAACAGTAGAGTAAATTCAAAATATTCTCAAATACAGTCAAAACAACAGTGAATTTTGATGAAAATGTTCTTGGTACTCAGTTGTGAGTTCAGCCCATGTAACCAATGATAATTTCTCGCAGAAAAAAAAATTTCATCATTAGTTTTTAGGATTTATGTTAAGTTAAATTCTCAGCCGAAAAATCCTTGTATGAATGAAGGCTTTAGACGCAAAGGACATATTGCAACGACTGATGGATTGTTTCCTGATGGAAATTCCTTTTAGTTTTAAGTATCACGATATTACAATGACAGATCCCCCTCCCCCCTCCCCCCTCCCCGGCCCATCTCCACGCCGGCATCCTCCTTTGCATCAAAGTTTTTAAACTGAAAAGCTGTATTACTTCTGATTATTGATAAAAGTAAGATACAAGTAGTAATTTTCGACACGAATCCATCAGAAAAGTTGCTTAGGGCATTTTACGTTTTAATAATATGTTTATTTCACTTTTAACATCCCAAAATCCAATTACTTGTGCTTGTCGTGAGAGATGGAAATAAATTATCCGGCTAACGGGGTTCTGGTAAAGCTAGGACAAGCCCAGCAAGTTGGTAGCGGAAAACAATAATTTCTCGAGAAAATAAAAAGAAAATGGAACAGACGGATCTAGGCAGAAAACGACGTGGAAACAACACCAGGCCTCCCTACAGCTTCAAACCATAAGCTTCATCTCCCCGCGGCACTTCCAGGTACAAGCGGGCGGACAAAATAACAGTAAGTGTTAAACCTTTATGACATAACTGGGGATAATTTTTCGGTTTTAACTGATTTACAGGCAGTACAAAACAAACATTTCTCATTTGAAAAATTGAGTTATTTCAAATTGCTGTGTGATATATACTTAAATGTAATCGACCCAGACTTTCCAAACGGCTCTGTCTTGACTTTCGTGGAAAATGTTTTGAATATTTAGGCCACTGATGTTGGTTATGTTCTCAATGTGTGAGATTGGAGATCTGCCTTTCTTCCTCTCTGCCTTTTCCTTGAAAATGGCTGCCATGAAGTCTGTGTTCTTGCTACGTGATACATGGCCAGTGTATTAGTCTTCTTTTGTTGATGTCTGTTAGTAATTTTCTGGTGGTATTAAGTTGTTCCAGGACACTTTCATTAGTTCTTCTATCTGTCCATTTGACACGTAGTAGTCTCCGATAAAACCACTTCTCTGCTGCCTCAATTCTTTTGCAATCAGCTTTTCTGATAATCTAGGCTTCGCAGCCATAAATCATGATTGGCCAGATCAAACATTTTTAAACGTTTAATTTTCAGACCATTTGCTATGCATCTGTCTTTCCAGATATCGTTGAGTTTGACCTTTTTTTTTTTTTTTGTCTGCTTTTTTTCGCTTTGCCATTCCAATTCTTATTGTGATGTCTTTAGAGCAGGTTCTATCATGTTTTGTATACAAATATATATTTGTTAAAGACAAATATGTTTTTAAAGAAAGCACGTTTAGTTTTGTTTCTCATGGAGAAGTATGTTTGGGACAGGCTATGTCATGGCTGCAGCTTGTTTAGAGAGTGATTTTACACATTTTCGGTGAACTTCAGTATGTCCATCCTAAACTGTGGCTGCGCTACCAGTTTTGAGGCATAATATATACATGAAAAAAGAAAAAAGTCAAAGGTGTGTGGTCGATGTTATATATAAAATCTTTACATTCATTACATGTATTATACAGCCACAGAAAGTGAGAGACATACAGGCAGAGACAGATAGAGAAAAAGACAAAAAGAGACAAAGAGGCAGGCAAGGAAAAAAAATCCAGATGGGCAGACGAAGAAAGAGAAAGACAGAAACAGAGTCAGGCACACAGAAAGAGTCCAACCTGGCAAAGGAGCCATATGCAGCAAACAGGTGACGTCACTGTCGGTGAGACTGACGTCATATGGGATGCTGTAGGCAACGCAGGTCGCCCTGTACCAACACAGCCTCTGACACTGCTGGTAGTTTACAGCTGTGGCAATCTGTAACGTCTTACTGTGCACCAGTATCACGTGCACACACAGTAACACCGCTCCGTAAGTCACGTTTCTGCATATCATGTGACTCTGCATCTTCTCCTCGGGCTGAGTTAGTGTATTTAATCAAGAAACCAGAAAAACACGAAAATAGAATCAGAACGCGTATTTAATACAACAAGACAAGACAGGCGCAAATTTTCGGCCAACTGGCCTTTGTCAAGCGTGAATGTACAATCACAAACAAACACCAAATACAAAATTATGAAAAATCATCTTCTCCCATGGACGAAGCAGCAGGGAAGTTTAAGTCTTTTTATCATAATTTTGTATTTGGTGTTAGTTTGGGATTGTACATTCACGCTTGACAAAGGCGAAAATTTGCGCCTGTCTTGTCTTGTTGTATTAGATACGCGTTCTGATTCTATTTTCCTGTTTTTTTGGTTCCTGTTTGCTTGAACGCGGGCAGTCGCACTTGTTTTGGATTTCGTATTTATTCAAGTCAGTATACTGAAATATTCAACCATTCATTTACTTAAACAGCGACCTATAGTTTTAGGTACCTCGGGACACTGATCTACATCCTCTTCTTTAGTTCTTTAGTTCAAAGTTATTCGTGTATTTATCGCCTTGCATGCCCAGCAACAATCCAGGTATTTGTATGCACTGGTCTGCTTTCCTGTCCCTGTGATGACGTTTGTCAATTTAGACAAACAGCAACGTTGATCCGTAGGTCAGGTATCTGTGTAAACCACCCTGCATCTTCTCTCTGTTTTATCATTTTGTTCTGTTTGTTAATTAATTAATTAATTAATTTATTTATTTATTTATTACTGTATTTTCGTTTTTGTTTGTTTCTTTGTTTCTTTCTTCATTCATTTAATTATCTATTTATTTATTCATCAATGTGTTTGTTTCTTTCTTATTTTATCCATTTGCTTGTTTGTTTCTTTTTTCTTTACTTTATTTATTTGTGTTTATTTATTTATTTATTTATCTGTTTGTTTGTTTGTTTATTTATTTTATTCATTGTAGTTATTGATTTGTGTATCTATTTGTTTGTTTATTTGGTTGTTTTTCTTTTTTTATTTCATTTATTTATTTTTTGTTCTTTATTTAGTTGTGTTTTTCTTTCTTGTAACAGGTACTCACTACCCAGCTATGTATCATTTATCATTTATCACATCCTTTTGGTGGATCATAGCACTGTGACCTTGATGCGAAACATAAGACTGCCTGGTGACTGTTGTCAATTGTAACACAGCAACACTTTGCGGACTTTGGCTTTCAGTCTTGAAGGAAGATTGATTGATTGATTGATTGATTGACTGACTGATTGATTGATTGATTGATTGATTAATTGATTGATTGGCTGGTTGGTTGGTTGGTTGGTTGTTGGTTGGTTGATTGATTGATTGATTGATTGATTAATTGATTGATTGATTCGTTTATGTTTCAAAAGTCATTTATCCATTTGCTTATTTATTTATTCGTTTATTTGCATTTTCCCACCGAGGAAAAAATATACGGAATGTTAGCTTGGTTAAAATTTGTTCTAAAATGAATCTGGCATTGCTCATAGCAGTTAGTTTCATACATGTATTCTAAATTGAAGAGAACAATACATTATAACGTTTTATATATATATATTTCATGACCGCTCAAAGTGAACACATATTACCTACCGATGAAAGTATGTTTTAGGTTCAAGCAATCAAATTATTACACAAGAATTCGTGAACAACTTCATTTTTTCTAATGTTGGCTATGTTACACACACACGGAAACTACACAACATCGAAAACTAAGCTTTCATCAAACGTGTTCACATTTGTTCACTTTATATACTTATACACCATCATTGTTTTTACTATAGCTGGGCTACAAGCAATATGAACTGAACAAGCAATAAACTTCTAATAAACTTCTAAAAGTCATTCTGGTCTACCTGTGATCCGTGTCTTAAGGGTCCGTAAGACCTAAGGACCTGTTAATTGTCCAAAGACCAGTGTAGTTGCGGTCGCTGCTGTTCCTGATGGCACTGACTCTGCGACTGTGACGATGACCTGAAGGCTGTTGTTGTTGTAGATAACTATAGTGACCGCTTTGTTTTCTCCGCAGGCTGGCTCGCTCAGCCTATTGTGTCTTGTACTCACAATGTCAGGGTTTTTGGTCTGAAGATTTTCAAGTGTAGCAGATGACTGGCATTTGAAAAATAAGTCTTTCTTTAACCCTTTGACTGCGGCACCTTGTCCACCAGCATCCTGCATTGCCAAGCTACCTAGCAAAGCAAAAAGTTAACCTTTCGATTCCCTCACCCTATCCACCAGCTTATTTCAGGAAACTGGTGGATAGGGTGAGAGAATCAAAGGGTTAAGTTTTTGCAGTTGTTGGGTAGGGTGTGGGAATCAAAGTGTTTAAAGAATACATTTTTTTCCAATGTCCGTTAGAACACAAATCTTATTTTGAAGAAATACATTTTTTCAGTCTCCTCTTCCAAAAAAACATATGAAAAAAAGGCGGGACTGTTTCATATCGACCTGAGAGAAGTATGTGTCTGTCAGTGTGTCTGTGAAAAAAATG
>JAPXFY010000013.1:26086660-26092622 GCA_030674185.1 Monoplex corrugatus
TTTCCTGCCCGTGTCAACTATCGCCAGCTCAAACTTCTTCATGAGGTCGAGACAGAAGTTTACTGTGACTGTCGGTGTCCAGACGACGGAACTCTGATGGTCGAGTGCGAAGAGTGCAATGAATGGTACCATGTGTCCTGTCTAAACTTGTCGAGGAAGTTGGTGAAAACCTGGAGTAAATGCAACTCATGTTTGTAAAGAGCAAAGAGGCATCCAGTGGAGGACAGTCCAGAGAGAGAGAGAGAGAGTGTGTGTGTTTTACAGGTTTAACAATGTATTACATTCTTAACTTGCTGCTTGCATTTCGTGTACTTGATTTCTAAATGTGAATGTACAATCATTTTAGTTTTTACTTCTCTCTGTGTGTGTGTGTGTGTGTGTGTGTGTGACCACACAACATAATAATTATGTGTATCCAACTGCTGCCCCCACCATGTGACCAAACCAACGAACAACCATATCAATTGATTGCGCAGCGCTATCTACCGATTGCTGCGCAAACCATGGATCTATCGATGGCGCAGCGCAATCGACCGATAGCGCAAATCGGTCGATTGCGCATAACATCTTCATCTTAAAATGTCAAAATCATTAGACCTATCCTGACATGCTCCTGGGCACAGAAACGCATGAAAATAGAATGAGAATGCATGTTTGCCGAGTGGAACAAGACCCGCGTAAATTTTCAGCTAACTGGGCTTTGTCAAGTGCCGCACATGGCAAAACACGACAACAGACTGTTTGGAGTTGGTATGAATTGTCTTGTCTTTCTTAATATTTTGACAGCGTAGACTGGTTCAGGATTCACTGGGAACAAAGCCAACAACACACTGAACTGTTTTGGTCTGAGTAAGACCCTGTCAAGGGCTCGAAAGCTTATATGGAGTAAGTGAAACAGATGGATTCTCAATATGTATTTTCTTCTTTCTCTTCTTCTTCTTCTTCTTTCTCTTCTTCTTCTTCTTCTTTCTCTTCTTCTTCTTCTTCTCTCTTCTTCTTCTTCATCTTCTTTTTCTTCTCCATCTTCTTCTTCTCCTCCTCTTCCTCCCTCTCTGTCTCTCTCTCAGTCTCTCTCTCTCTCTCTCTCTCTCTCTCTCTCTCTCTCTGCGAGTCTCTCTCTCTCTCAGACTCTGTCTCTGTCTCTCTCTCTCTCTCTCCATCTCTCAGTCTCTGTCTCTGTCTGTCTGTCTGTCTCTCCCTTGTGTCTCTCTCTGTCTCTCTCTCTGTGTATCTCACAATTCTGATTAAAAAAAAAAGTTCTTTGCAGAGAAAAGTAAGGAAAAGTTCTATTTCTAATAACGTATAGCCATCAAACCACATGAAAATTTGAAAACGAAATAAAAACAAAACAAAAGTCCAAAAACAAACAACAACATGGAAATGCTACCACTCAAAAACCAACTTAAGTATAAAATGTAATGAAAATATACAAATGTACAAAACTGCTTATATATCTGCCCCCAGACATTTGACTTATGAGTTGTTTGCCCCATGTTTCACACGCTACACAACTGCAAGGAACAACTTGTATCTTTCTAGACCATGGGCCAAGATTAGACACATTTAAAGTATCTCATTCTTTGGAGCATATGTTTTAATGTGTGTAGTTTTAATTAATTTGTTTATCTTTAATTAATGCTTTTGTTATGTTTGTATGCTTATATTGTAATGTAGAATAGCAATTAATAGCTGTAAGATTGATCCACCAGAAACTAGTGTTACTATCCATGAGCATTAAAATGTTTTCAACTCTCAATCCCTCAGTTTGTCCATCTGTCCATCACTCTCTCTCTCTCTCTCTCTCTCTCTCTCTCTCTCTCTCTCTGTCTCTGTCTCTGTCTCTGTCTGTCTGTCTGTCTGTCTCTCTCTCTCAATCTGTCTGTCTCTCTCTCTTAATGATAACATATGCCTAATTGTGAAGTGCTTTGAATTCACAAAGAAGTAGCATAGTAGCCAGCCCAAATCTGGATGATGACTATGATAATAATAATAACTAATTTTAATTACATTATTATTGTTGTTGATATTGCCAAGTAACTAACAGATCGTCATCATCATTGCGTGACCTGTCGATGGTGTTGGTAATCATGGCCCTCCATACGAACCTATCTTTTGTTGCTGCAAATAGGCTTCCACCCTCACTGTCTTCATCCACTCCGCAAGTCCATCCAATATTTTATCCCAGAGTCTACCTG
Organism: Monoplex corrugatus; assembly: GCA_030674185.1. Lineage (NCBI taxonomy): Eukaryota > Metazoa > Mollusca > Gastropoda > Littorinimorpha > Ranellidae > Monoplex > Monoplex corrugatus. Next base: position 26,088,856 of record JAPXFY010000013.1, read on the forward strand.
GTGTTCTTTTTCCCTCCAGCTTTCCTGTTGTGGTTAGGTGCTCTAATTTCTCTTGCCATATAAAAAGTCCTCTAAATGTTGCTTGTCTTTTCCTTATCTTCTTCATTAATGTTTTTTTGTTTTTGTTTGCCTCTTTCAAGACTGTCTCATTTGTTTTCTTTGCTATCCATGGAAGTCTTAACATTTAAGTAACAGATACGAGTTATTATTTATTTATTATCATTGTTATTGTCAGTGCAAGTTAACAGATATGAACTCGCATGTTATGAACCAAACCACTTTAGTTTTACTTCCTGTAAAGTTTTTTGTTTAACCCATTCAGGACACTGCTGCCTCAAATCAGCAACACCCCTGGCTTAAGGCTGCCTAGAAAACGTGGTTAGTGATTTTAATTGTGGACAGGCTGACCTAAAACGTGGAAAGATGATGGAAGATACATTAAGCTTTGGTTTAAATTTAATGTAATCAAAATTTATCTTGCCATTCCAGCCATTGGCAGCTATGTTGGAGAAGGTCAACATTTATAAACAAAAAAACGTTTGCACTGCATTTACAGTGAATTAGATTGAATTAAACACAACATTATGCAAATATGGTTGATACATTCACCAAAAAAATAGCTTTTAAACAGAAAAAGATATCTTTCAATAAATGAGTAGTTTGTATTCAATGTTTGAAGCTTGAACACCTAACCCAGATGAAATAAGCAGCTTTTCTACATTTGCATCAAAAGAATTTGAAAACTGACTGCCAGACACATATCAAACAAAAGACAGAAGACTACAGAAGGGAAGAACTTCGTGAAACGTGGAATGCACTGAGAAAATATGAACTGGGACGACTTTTGCAATCAGAGATTGGTGCTCTCAGTTAACTCAGAATTCTGCTGTTACGAGTTAAATCAAAATTCATCCAAAATGAGTTCATAACTTCATTTCACTTTTTAAAATGTAATTATGGGCGCCATTTATTCAATCATTTTTTCTACAATGTTCTTTTTGCTGTTCTTGTTTCTTACAGATATATTCACCTGCAAAATTCCAAACTTTCTCCATTTCATGGCATGCGTCATTTTCAGTTCTAAAGCAAAAAATACATTTGACCTGATCCCTCATCAATGAATTCACACTTTTTTCCAAACTAGTTCCCCGAGCGAGCTTGCGAGCGAGGGGAGAATTTTGAATTAAAACCAAGTTGTGTCCCTTTTTTGTGATAGAGTGGGATGAAGTTAGTGATGCTGGTTTGGTTGTGGTAGGCATCGCTTCTCGGCCTTTTGGCTAAGATCAAAGTGTAGTATCTGTTCTTATCAGCTTAATATCTGATACGCCCCCTACCCGGGGGCTTCGATATTAAACTGATTTTTGAATCTAGGTGAAGTGTCAGGGGCTTGCTCCGCCTTCGCCACGGGTTGACCTGGTATTGCAGTACTTCCAGGATTGGCCCACTCCTCATTTGAGGAGTAATAATGCAATGAAAAGTCAAGAAATCCTTTCCCTGCCTACCTTCACTCTCATCTAATTTCATCCCAATTCTTCAATTCTTTTGTAGCAGGCCCATGGTCAAGTTGACAGTCCATTTGACATGAAAAGTCCATGCTTGAGTAATGAGAAGAAAAAGAAAACTGCTCACTCACTTTCCCATCACTTTTGCTCATCCCCTGTGTGACAGTGACAGTATAAACAGCTATAGCCAGTCATGTGAGTGGGCTTCTTTTTGTTTAAATTTGGGGGATATTTTAAAATTGTTCATGATGTGTGTGTGTGTGTTTGTTTGTTTGTTGTTTTGTTTTGTTTTTGTTTTAATTATTTCAACAGTTCTGTCTTTTATCATATTTTTACCACTTTAGAAAATTGTTGGTTTATGTTTTCAACTTTGTATTAGAGCGCGCGCACACGCACACACACACACACACACACACACACACAGCTTAATTTCTTGCGTTAGGGTAAAACGATATATTCCAACACTATCTGTGAGTACAGTTTCTGACATATTTGCCTCATCATCATTACTGTATGAATTTTTTGTTAGCCTGTCAAAAAATCCTATAGCGAATTACCTTTAAAATGTTATTTGACTTGTTCATTGTTGTGGTTAGTCAATTATTAGTTTTACTTTTTATTCATTTCTTCCGGATATTTACTAATTTTGTTTGTCAGTTTGTTTGTTTAAATCGATAATTATGGTAACATTATTTGTTAGTTTTACCTTCCCCTCTTCAAAACAGTTGTTTTCTGGATCATCTTTTCTCAAATTCAAAATTGACAATTTTCAAATATCTTCTTCACTCCTCCTCTATCACTCCCCCCCCCCCCTTTTTTTTTTTTTTTTTTTTTTTTTAAATTTTTTTTGTCTAAAATCACTTTAGTGAATAGACATTAAATCAAAGACCACACACACACACACACACACACACACACACACACACACACACACACACACACACACACACACACACACACACACACAATTCATTAATTGAATAGATTTGTTGTGCATGTGTGTGTGTTTTGTTTTGATTTTGATTTGTTTTGTTTTAATCAGTATTACAATATTTCTTGCATGTCGGTAATCATGGGCACCAAGAACTGTTGGTGTAGCCACAACTGACACAGTCACATTTCAATCAGTTCTCAGTACATAGTGGTTATATAGTAGAAACGTTGTATCTACGTTTTTGGAGGTTTCAAAGTATGTGGGAGAGTGATTGTGAGTAAAATATCCAATTAAAATGATGTATTTTTTATAAGAAATAGTGTAGTTTATCAGCCACTTTCAGTGTGCATGTATGTAAAGAGGACAGGGTTGAAAACAGTGAAGTTGGCAGTATTTTTTGAATTAAAACCAAGTTGTGTCCCTTTTTTGTGATAGAGTGGGATGAAGTTAGTGATGCTGGTTTGGTTGTGGTAGGCATCGCTTCTCGGCCTTTTGGCTAAGATCAAAGTGTAGTATCTGTTCTTATCAGCTTAATATCTGATACGCCCCCTACCCGGGGGCTTCGATATTAAACTGATTTTTGAATCTAGGTGAAGTGTCAGGGGCTTGCTCCGCCTTCGCCACGGGTTGACCTGGTATTGCAGTACTTCCAGGATTGGCCCACTCCTCATTTGAGGAGTAATAATGCAATGAAAAGTCAAGAAATCCTTTCCCTGCCTACCTTCACTCTCATCTAATTTCATCCCAATTCTTCAATTCTTTTGTAGCAGGCCCATGGTCAAGTTGACAGTCCATTTGACATGAAAAGTCCATGCTTGAGTAATGAGAAGAAAAAGAAAACTGCTCACTCACTTTCCCATCACTTTTGCTCATCCCTGTGTGACAGTGACAGTATAAACAGCTATAGCCAGTCATGTGAGTGGGCTTCTTTTTGTTTAAATTTGGGGGATATTTTAAAATTGTTCATGATGTGTGTGTGTGTGTTTGTTTGTTTGTTGTTTTGTTTTGTTTTTGTTTTAATTATTTCAACAGTTCTGTCTTTTATCATATTTTTACCACTTTAGAAAATTGTTGGTTTATGTTTTCAACTTTGTATTAGAGCGCGCGCACACGCACACACACACACACACACACACACACACACAGCTTAATTTCTTGCGTTAGGGTAAAACGATATATTCCAACACTATCTGTGAGTACAGTTTCTGACATATTTGCCTCATCATCATTACTGTATGAATTTTTTGTTAGCCTGTCAAAAATCCTATAGCGAATTACCTTTAAAATGTTATTTGACTTGTTCATTGTTGTGGTTAGTCAATTATTAGTTT
>JAPXFY010000013.1:26092722-26145222 GCA_030674185.1 Monoplex corrugatus
AATTATTTACGTTCGTCTTTTGACATTTCCACCTTATGTAAGAAAATTCTTGGAGCTTTCAGTCTGTAGGCCACGACAAGTCATCCAATCTTGCAGCATAATGATCATACTTTGAGTCACACCACACCTGATGTTCAACAAACTCTCCAGGAAAATTGTCAAGTAGTGAGACTTTTCTTGCATTTTAGATTTTTATGGCAGATTACAACTTCGCTGTGCAGAGGTTCAGGTTCCGTACCCAGGGTCAATTCCAAATATTGGCTCTAAATATTTTATGGCTGTCAGGTTTGCCAAAAAGTGATGTGGAATATTCGTTCAACCATATCCAAGACAATCATCTGTTTTCATCAGAGTGTGACATACCTTTGTGTGATGCATTGTTAGTGCTTTGAAATTTGTTTTTTTCACATTATTTTATTTGATTGAAGAGCTCCACTTGACTTCCTGTTTTCGTTGTGGTCATGATTTTATGCTTTTGTGCACCAATTTGCTTTGTCTCTTAGACTTTAATTTTTATTTCCTTTTCATGCTAGTATTTTCCCCGCCTACCCTGCTTTCGAGCTTAAACTATTTCTTTTCTGCCAGATTCACTTCCTGACTTTGTAGGGCTTGACTTTTTTCCTTTTGCCTCTTTCCTATTTTCTAGAGATTTTGGTCAGGTGTTTTTTATGTCTGTCCAGATTTCATCAGATATGAGTCTTTTCATGCCCAAACTTCAAGTAACTTTAAGAAACGTATTCTTGAGTAATGAGAAGAAAAAGAAAACTGCTCACTCACTTTCCCATCACTTTTGCTCATCCCCTGTGTGACAGTGACAGTATAAACAGCTATAGCCAGTCATGTGAGTGGGCTTCTTTTTGTTTAAATTTGGGGGATATTTTAAAATTGTTCATGATGTGTGTGTGTGTGTTTGTTTGTTTGTTGTTTTGTTTTGTTTTTGTTTTAATTATTTCAACAGTTCTGTCTTTTATCATATTTTTACCACTTTAGAAAATTGTTGGTTTATGTTTTCAACTTTGTATTAGAGCGCCGCGCGCCACACACAACACACACACACACACACACAACACCACACACACACACACACACACACACACACACACACACACACACACACAATTCATTAATTGAATAGATTTGTTGTGCATGTGTGTGTGTTTTGTTTTGATTTTGATTTGTTTTGTTTTAATCAGTATTACAATATTTCTTGCATGTCGGTAATCATGGGCACCAAGAACTGTTGGTGTAGCCACAACTGACACAGTCACATTTCAATCAGTTCTCAGTACATAGTGGTTATATAGTAGAAACGTTGTATCTACGTTTTTGGAGGTTTCAAAGTATGTGGGAGAGTGATTGTGAGTAAAATATCCAATTAAAATGATGTATTTTTTATAAGAAATAGTGTAGTTTATCAGCCACTTTCAGTGTGCATGTATGTAAAGAGGACAGGGTTGAAAACAGTGAAGTTGGCAGTATTTTTTGAATTAAAACCAAGTTGTGTCCCTTTTTTGTGATAGAGTGGGATGAAGTTAGTGATGCTGGTTTGGTTGTGGTAGGCATCGCTTCTCGGCCTTTTGGCTAAGATCAAAGTGTAGTATCTGTTCTTATCAGCTTAATATCTGATACGCCCCCTACCCGGGGGCTTCGATATTAAACTGATTTTTGAATCTAGGTGAAGTGTCAGGGGCTTGCTCCGCCTTCGCCACGGGTTGACCTGGTATTGCAGTACTTCCAGGATTGGCCCACTCCTCATTTGAGGAGTAATAATGCAATGAAAAGTCAAGAAATCCTTTCCCTGCCTACCTTCACTCTCATCTAATTTCATCCCAATTCTTCAATTCTTTTGTAGCAGGCCCATGGTCAAGTTGACAGTCCATTTGACATGAAAAGTCCATGCTTGAGTAATGAGAAGAAAAAGAAAACTGCTCACTCACTTTCCCATCACTTTTGCTCATCCCCTGTGTGACAGTGACAGTATAAACAGCTATAGCCAGTCATGTGAGTGGGCTTCTTTTTGTTTAAATTTGGGGGATATTTTAAAATTGTTCATGATGTGTGTGTGTGTTTGTTTGTTTGTTGTTTTGTTTTGTTTTTGTTTTAATTATTTCAACAGTTCTGTCTTTTTTCATATTTTTACCACTTTAGAAATTGTTGGTTTATGTTTTCAACTTTGTATTAGAGCGCGCGCGCACACACACACACACACACACACACACACACACACACACACACACACACACACACACACACACACACAATTCATTAATTGAATAGATTTGTTGTGCATGTGTGTGTGTTTTGTTTTGATTTTGATTTGTTTTTGTTTTAATCAGTATTACAATATTTCTTGCATGTCGGTAATCATGGGCACCAAGAACTGTTGGTGTAGCCACAACTGACACAGTCACATTTCAATCAGTTCTCAGTACATAGTGGTTATATAGTAGAAACGTTGTATCTACGTTTTTGGAGGTTTCAAAGTATGTGGGAGAGTGATTGTGAGTAAAATATCCAATTAAAATGATGTATTTTTTATAAGAAATAGTGTAGTTTATCAGCCACTTTCAGTGTGCATGTATGTAAAGAGGACAGGTTGAAAACAGTGAAGTTGGCAGTATTTTTTGAATTAAAACCAAGTTGTGTCCCTTTTTTGTGATAGAGTGGGATGAAGTTAGTGATGCTGGTTTGGTTGTGGTAGGCATCGCTTCTCGGCCTTTTGGCTAAGATCAAAGTGTAGTATCTGTTCTTATCAGCTTAATATCTGATACGCCCCCTACCCGGGGGCTTCGATATTAAACTGATTTTTTGAATCTAGGTGAAGTGTCAGGGGCTTGCTCCGCCTTCGCCACGGGTTGACCTGTATTGCAGTACTTCCAGGATTGGCCCACTCCTCATTTGAGGAGTAATAATGCAATGAAAAGTCAAGAAAATCCTTTCCCTGCCTACCTTCACTCTCACTAATTTCATCCCAATTCTTCAATTCTTTTGTAGCAGGCCCATGGTCAAGTTGACAGTCCATTTGACATGAAAAGTCCATGCTTGAGTAATGAGAAGAAAAAGAAAACTGCTCACTCACTTTCCCATCACTTTTGCTCATCCCCTGTGTGACAGTGACAGTATAAACAGCTATAGCCAGTCATGTGAGTGGGCTTCTTTTTGTTTAAATTTGGGGGATATTTTAAAATTGTTCATGATGTGTGTGTGTGTGTTTGTTTGTTTGTTGTTTTGTTTTGTTTTTGTTTTAATTATTTCAACAGTTCTGTCTTTTATCATATTTTTACCACTTTAGAAAATTGTTGGTTTATGTTTTCAACTTTGTATTAGAGCGCGCGCACACACACACACACACACACACACACACACACCACACACACACACACACACACACACACACCACACACACACACACACACAAACACACACACACAATTCATTAATTGAATAGATTTGTTGTGCATGTGTGTGTGTTTTGTTTTGATTTTGATTTGTTTTGTTTTAATCAGTATTACAATATTTCTTGCATGTCGGTAATCATGGGCACCAAGAACTGTTGGTGTAGCCACAACTGACACAGTCACATTTCAATCAGTTCTCAGTACATAGTGGTTATATAGTAGAAACGTTGTATCTACGTTTTTGGAGGTTTCAAAGTATGTGGGAGAGTGATTGTGAGTAAAATATCCAATTAAAATGATGTAATTTTTTATAAGAAATAGTGTAGTTTATCAGCCACTTTCAGTGTGCATGTATGTAAAGAGGACAGGGTTGAAAACAGTGAAGTTGGCAGTATTTTTTGAATTAAAACCAAGTTGTGTCCCTTTTTTGTGATAGAGTGGGATGAAGTTAGTGATGCTGGTTTGGTTGTGGTAGGCATCGCTTCTCGGCCTTTGGCTAAGATCAAAGTGTAGTATCTGTTCTTATCACTTAATATCTGATACGCCCCCTACCCGGGGCTTCGATATTAAACTGATTTTTGAATCTAGGTGAAGTGTCAGGGGCTTGCTCCGCCTTCGCCACGGTTGACCTGGTATTGCAGTACTTCCAGGATTGGCCCACTCCTCATTTGAGGAGTAATAATGCAATGAAAAGTCAAGAAATCCTTTCCCTGCCTACCTTCACTCTCATCTAATTTCATCCCAATTCTTCAATTCTTTTGTAGCAGGCCCATGGTCAAGTTGACAGTCCATTTGACATGAAAAGTCCATGCTTGAGTCTCACCTGTCTCACCTGTCGGCGTCACCGGGAACAGTGTTGGCCGCTGCACATGATGTCCTCACAAGTTGCCTCCAGCACTCTCGATCTTGGCTAAGTCTGACCACCTCCTGGAGTTTCTTGCCACTGATGTTTGTGATGTTTCTAGCAAGTGATGCAGGTGGCCGTCCTCTGTTTCTCTTTCCTTCCACTTTACCTTGGAGGACAGTGGACATCAAGTCTGTTCTCTCATTACGGATTGCGTGTCCAACATATTTCAGTTTCCTCCGTTGTATGAGTACTAGAAGCTTGCGTGTAGTACCCAACTCATTCAGTATGCTTTCATTTGAGCGCCTATCCGTCCATTTGACCCTCAGCAGTCTTCGGTAAAACCACAGCTCTGCTGCTTCCACTCGTCTTTCATCCTCTTTCTTCATTGTCCATGCCTCGCAGCCGTATAACATCACTGGCCAGACAAGACATTTTAAGAGTTTTATCTTAAGGTCTGCTGTTATGCTGTGGTCTTTCCAAATATTGTTCAATTGAACCATACTGTTCTTGGCCATTCCAATTCTCATCTTTATGTCTTTTGAGCATGTTCCATCGTGTGTCTTGACTGAACCTAAATATCTAAAGTCCTTGACATTTTCTAGAGGGACTTGGTTTAGCATGATCTGGTCCTGTCTAGTGTTATATTTGCCTGCAACATGCATAACCTTTGTCTTCTTTGAATTTAAGTCCAGCCCAGCTGCCTTTCCAACCCAGTCTACCCTGTACAGGATCCTCCTAGAGCCTGTAATGTTGTCTGCCAGTAATCCTGTGTCATCTGCGTAGCGTAAATTTGACAGGTTTCTACCACCAATATTTACTCCCATGTCTTCTATGTCTGCTTCTCTCATGATATGTTCAGTGTATATGCTGAAGAGATGTGGAGACAGGATGCAACCTTGCCTTACCCCTTTAGTGATGTTAAAAAATTTGCAGTTTTGATTATTCCATCTGATTGTTGCTTTTTGATCATTATATAATGAAGCTATGAGGGAAACCAGATGTCTTGGAAAACCCATTTTGATCATGAAGTGGAAAAGACTTTGGTGAATCGCGCTATCAAACGCTTTGCTGTAGTCAATGAAAACGATGAACATCTCTTGGTCTGTGTTTCTAATCTTTTCTATCAATATCTGGAGTACAAACAGCATATCTATTGTTCCCCTGTTTTTCCTATAGCCTGCCTGACAGTCGGATAGCTCTTCCTCTACTTTTGGCTTTAACCTGTTTAAAATTATTATCAGCAGTATTTTACTGGCATGACTGATCAGTGCAATTGTTCTATAATTGTTGCAGTCTTTGACATTTCCACTCTTATGTAACATGACAAATTCTTGGAGCTTCCAGTCTGTAGGCCACTGACAAGTCTTCCATATCTTGCAGCATAAGTGATGCATTACTTTGAGTCCACCATCACCTGAGTGTTTCAACAACTCTCCAGGAATATTGTCAAGACCAGGAGACTTTCTGCATTTTAGATCTTTAATGGCAGATTCAACTTCGCTGAGCAGAGGTTCAGGTTCCGTATCTCCAGGGGTCAATTCCAAATTTGGCTCTAAATTATTTTCATGGCTGTCAGGTTTGCCAAAAAGTGATGTGCCATATTCGTTCCACCTATCCAAGACATCATCTGGTTCAGTCAGAGTGTGACCATCCTTGTTGTTGATGCATTGGTTTGTTGCTTTGAAATTTGTTTTTTTCACTTTTTTTATTTGTTTGAAGAGCTCCCTCGACTTCCTGTTTTCGTTGTGTTCATTGATTTTACTGCATTCTTGTGCCAGCCAATTTGCTTTGTCTCTTCTGACTTTACTTTTTATTTCCCTTTTCAGTGCTGAGTATTTTTCCCGCTCTCCCTGCTTTCGAGCTTCACTTTTCTTTTCTGCCAGATCTATCACTTCCTGACTTATGTAGGGCTTAGCTTTTTTCCTTTTCTCTTCTTTTCCTAGTTTTTCTTCAGAGATTTTGGTCAGTGTGTTTTTTATGTCTGTCCAGATTTCATCAGGATATGAGTCATTTTCATCCCAAACTTCAAGTAACTTTAAGAAACGATTACTTGAGTAATGAGAAGAAAAAGAAAACTGCTCACTCACTTTCCCATCACTTTTGCTCATCCCCTGTGTGACAGTGACAGTATAAACAGCTATAGCCAGTCATGTGAGTGGGCTTCTTTTTGTTTAAATTTGGGGGATATTTTAAAATTGTTCATGATGTGTGTGTGTGTGTTTGTTTGTTTGTTGTTTTGTTTTGTTTTTGTTTTAATTATTTCAACAGTTCTGTCTTTTATCATATTTTTACCACTTTAGAAAATTGTTGGTTTATGTTTTCAACTTTGTATTAGAGCGCTCGCGCGCACACACACACACACACACACACACACACACACACCACACACACACACACACACACACACACACACACAATTCATTAATTGAATAGATTTGTTGTGCATGTGTGTGTGTTTTGTTTTGATTTTGATTTGTTTTGTTTTAATCAGTATTACAATATTTCTTGCATGTCGGTAATCATGGGCACCAAGAACTGTTGGTGTAGCCACAACTGACACAGTCACATTTCAATCAGTTCTCAGTACATAGTGGTTATATAGTAGAAACGTTGTATCTACGTTTTTGGAGGTTTCAAAGTATGTGGGAGAGTGATTGTGAGTAAAATATCCAATTAAAATGATGTATTTTTTATAAGAAATAGTGTAGTTTATCAGCCACTTTCAGTGTGCATGTATGTAAAGAGGACAGGGTTGAAAACAGTGAAGTTGGCAGTATTTTTTGAATTAAAACCAAGTTGTGTCCCTTTTTTGTGATAGAGTGGGATGAAGTTAGTGATGCTGGTTTGGTTGTGGTAGGCATCGCTTCTCGGCCTTTTGGCTAAGATCAAAGTGTAGTATCTGTTCTTATCAGCTTAATATCTGATACGCCCCCTACCCGGGGCTTCGATATTAAACTGATTTTTGAATCTAGGTGAAGTGTCAGGGGCTTGCTCCGCCTTCGCCACGGGTTGACCTGGTATTGCAGTACTTCCAGGATTGGCCCACTCCTCATTTGAGGAGTAATAATGCAATGAAAAGTCAAGAAATCCTTTCCCTGCCTACCTTCACTCTCATCTAATTTCATCCCAATTCTTCAATTCTTTTGTAGCAGGCCCATGGTCAAGTTGACAGTCCATTTGACATGAAAAGTCCATGCTTGAGTAATGAGAAGAAAAAGAAAACTGCTCACCACTACTTCCCATCACTTTGCTCACCCCTTGTGACATGACAGTATAAACAGCTTACAGTCATGTGATGGGCTTCTTTTTTTTAAATTTTGGGGATATTTTAAAATTGTCATGATTGTGTGTGTGTTTGTTTGTTTGTGTTTTTTTTGTTTTTGTTTTAATATTTCAACGTTTGTCTTTTATCATATTTTTCACTTTAGAAATTGTTGTTTATGTTTTCAACTTTGTATTAGTAGCATTCGGCAACAACACACAAACACTACAGACACACATCACACACACACATCCAACAAACACACAACATACACACACACACACACACACAATTCATTAATTGAATAGATTGTTGTGCATGTGGTGTGTTTTGTTTTGATTTTGATTTGTTTTGTTTTAATCAGTATTACAATATTTCTTGCATGCGGTAATCATGGGCACCAAGAACTGTTGTGTAGCCACAACTGACACGTCACATTTCAATCAGTTCTCAGTACATAGTGGTTTATAGTAGAAACGTTGTATCTACTTTTTGGAGGTTTCAAAGTATGTGGGAGAGTGATTGTGAGTAAAATATCCAATTAAAATGAGTATTTTTTAAAGAATAGTGTAGTTTATCAGCCACTTTCAGTGTGCATGTATTAAAGAGGACATAAAACAACATATAAAACATTTGCCTTTTTTGTGATAGTGGTAGTTAGTTCTTTTGTTGGAAGTCCGGCCTTTGGCAAGTATGAATCTTTAGTTAATGATAGCCCAGCTTCAAAAAGATGAACAGGAACATGCTCCTCCCCGTTCCTATCATCTTCGGATCTCTCTTTGAGGAGTAATAATCATAAAAGCAGTCTTGCTACTTCATTCTTATTTCATCCAATTCTTCAATTTTTTAGGGCCATGGTCAGTTGCAGTCATTTGAAGAAAAATGTTAGAAGAAAAATGCCATCACTTTCATCATTGCATGTTGACAGTCATAAAACAGTATAATTTGATGGTTTTTTTGTAAATTGGATATTTTAATTGTCTTGTGTGTGGTGTTTGTTGTGTTGTTGTTTTGTTTAATTTTTAACAGTCTGCTTATCATATTTTTCATTTAAATTTTTTTATGTTTTCACTTTGTATTAGAGCGCGCGCCCAACACAAAAACACCAACACAACAAACAAACCAAACACCAACACACACCACAACAAATTCATTAAGAAAGATTTGTGTATGTGTGGTTTGTTTGATTATTTGTTTTGTTTAATCAGTATACAATATTTCTTATGTCGGAATCTGGGCCAAGAAGTTGTGTAATGAAAGTATTCATAGTCCTATTGTTATTAGAGAAGTTTATCTACTTTTGGAGGTTTCAAAGTATGTGGAGAGGATTAGAATTCCATTAAAATGATTATTTTTAAGAAATGTGTAGTTACAGACTTTCAGGGCATGTATTAAAGAGGCAAAACAGAATTCATTTTGAAACAAGTTCTTTGTATAAGCGGGAGAAGTGAGTTGTGAGATGCGAGGAAGAAAAATCTTTAAGTTAATACTGATACGCCTCCTTCAATAACGATGAATAGTAAGTGTAGGGCGCCTTCCCGGTTTATGGTATGTCAGATGACTCATGAAATAATGATGAAAGAAGAAATTTTGTTCCCACATTCTCCATTATTTTGAAGGCCATGGATACAGTCCTTGAATAAGTAGTGAGTTGAGAAAAAAGCATCTTCAACTTTTCACCTTGAGACAGCTATGCCAGAGTGACTTTTGTTAAGGGAATTAATTGTCATGAGGGGTGTGTTTTGTTTTTTTGTTTGTTGTAAAAAGTTGTCTACATTTCCTAGAAATGTTATGTTAGTTTGGCCCCAAAACCAAACAAACCAAAACCAAAAAAACACAATTTATAAATGTGCTTGTGTGTTGTGATTGAGTACAAATTTCTATGTATCAGCCCAGAAGTTGGCCACATGCATCAATTTCATCGTCAACGTTAATGTAAACACGACAAAGGGAGATGATGAAATACAAAGAGAAGAAGGAGAAGCACGGTGGTTAGAGGACAAAACAGAATGAGTTTGAAAAACCAATGAGCGTAGAGGAAAGCACACACACACACCACACACACACAATTCATTAATTGAATAGATTTGTTGTGCATGTGTGTGTGTTTTGTTTTGATTTTGATTTGTTTTGTTTTAATCAGTATTACAATATTTCTTGCATGTCGGTAATCATGGGCACCAAGAAATGTTGGTGTAGCCACAACTGACACAGTCACATTTCAATCAGTTCTCAGTACATAGTGGTTATATAGTAGAAACGTTGTATCTACGTTTTTGGAGGTTTCAAAGTATGTGGGAGAGTGATTGTGAGTAAAATATCCAATTAAAATGATGTATTTTTATAAGAAATAGTGTAGTTTATCAGCCACTTTCAGTGTGCATGTATATAAAAGGACAGGTTAAAACAGGAATGAATTCATTTTTTGAATTAAAACCATTTTTTTTTGTAGAGTAAAGCGGGCCGATGGTAAGTTGACTGTCTTGTTTGATGAAAGTCCTCTCAGAGCCTTTTGGCAAAGATCAAAGTTCGTATTTCCCATCATTTCTGCTTGAATATCTGTGACTCCAGTGGGCTTCGCTACTAGTAATGTTTATGAATCTATGGTGAAGTGTCAGGAGCTTGCTTCCTTTACTGTCACTGGTTTCTTGGTATTGCATGCTTCCATGTTGCCACTTCCTCATATTGTAGTAATGTTGAATGAAAAGTCAGTGAATCCTTCCTGCTCTTCATCCATTAAAAGTTTATCCCATTCTTCAATTTTTTGTAAGAAGGCCTATAGGTATTGTTTGACGTCCATTTGATGAAAGTCCATGCTTCTGCAAGATGAAGAGGAAAGAAAACTTACTATCACTTTCCCATCACTTGGCCCATCTCACTGTTTGTACAGTTAAATTTTATTACATGAATTTCACGGTTTAGAAATATAAAGTAAGCATGGAGACTGTTTTCGGTCGCCAAGACAGAAGAATCAGCCAATCTGTACAAGAAAGAACTGTCAGATATCATCTCTTTGGAAGAAGAGCAGCGTACCTGACCAGGAGTGACTTTTTGTGTTCATTGAAAGAGAAGGGAATGGAAGATGTGATTGCGATGTGGAAGGCAGAAAGTGCCTTTGAAATATTTGTGACTTTTCATAGTTTGGAATCGAGTGAAAAAGCGAAAAACGTGATAGGAGAGTTCCGAATTAAAGACGTGAGTGTTGTGCCCAGCAGTGAAGAAGATGTGTTAAATGATGTTAGGGTTCATTGGGCCCCTTTGCATATTGAGGAGTGTTTCTTCAATGACTACTTTGAAAAGAAAGGCTTCAAAATAATCAGCCAAAAAATGGAGAGGGACATTCAGGATGGTTTACTTAAAATGGAGCTCGCCAGTATAGACTGATCGGTTCAAGAGACAGTTGGGGTAAGCTTCCACATGTAATCAATTTCCAGGACTATGGTTTTCAGGCCCTACTGAAAGTTACGGGGCGCCAACCACTGTGCCTGAAGTGCAAGAAACTTGGTCATCAGCGGGGTCAGTGTGAAACAAACAGAGGTTACCAGTTTGTAAAACAGCAACAGAGCAGACAGACGAATGGAGAACCCCAGGAGACGAGTAGAAATGAGAAAGAAGATGACAAAGAAACGGAAGAGAAGAACCAACAAGAAGGGAAGAGAAAGCATCCAGCCAGTAGGTGGGAGTTGACCGGGCGGATGGCCACCCTTTGCAAAACCTCGACAACAGCAGGAAAAGAACCTAAGGAGAGGGTTCAAGTGGTAGAGGAGAAGGACCCAGAAGACAACATGAAGTCACTTCCCAGCTCAGAAGATGAAGATGAATCGCTAAAAACTGTCGATGAGATGGAGGAGGAGAGTGGTGAAGATCTGGTGGAAGAAGATCCTGGACCCTCCATAAAAAAACAGAAAGGGGAAAATGAAACTGTGGTCAGATATGTGCGGGGAGAGGGGGAGGGATCATCATCATCATCAACAACAGTTAAGGATATGCCGGACGAAGAACCTAAATCTTCATCTGACACAAGAAATGAACTGGTTAGTCCCACTAAAACTAAGAGAAAAAACAGAAAAGGAAAAGACAGAAGTGTTTAAAGACTGGTCAATACTGTGCAGAATTGAAGTGATTTACATGACATTGCTCCAAGGATACTGATTAATGTATTGTTATTTTTTTGTGTATTGTTTCCTGGTCAACATAATGGTAAGAATATTTTCTTTAAATTGTAACGGTCTGAAAGAGAAGAACAGAGTAGAATTTCTAAAGAACAGAATTAACATGCATAAGATTGATATTTGTTTCTTGCAAGAAATTCACATCAACAATATACAGGTTGGAAAAACAATTGCAGACAATTTAGGTGGTAAAATATACTGGTCTTTAACAGAAAACAGGGGAAAGGGGGTGGCAATTTACATTAATGACTTGTTCGATTGCAATGTAACCCATTATAACTATGACTGTTTTGGCCGTTTTGTCTATGTTGATATAGAGTTTGAAAATTACAGTTTTCGTCTCCTCAATATATATGCCCCCACTGTTCCGAAAGAAAGGAAAGATTTCTTCAGTGATCTGTATTCACTGATTCTGTGTGCTCGTCCTATTATCTTGGGAGGAGATTTTAACTGTGTAGCGAATCTAAGACTCGATAAAAGAGGAGGTAATCCAGAACGGGGAAAGGAAGGTTGGCAGGAACTGTCCAACTTGATACACGATTTTGATCTCAACGATTGTTTTAGGTATAAATTTCCACAGGTAAAATAATACACTTGGAGAGGACAAGGCGTTAGTTGCAGACTGGATCGATTATACATTTCATCCTGTCTATTGCCAGCTGTGAAAAGTATCAGACACGTATTATACGCTAATTCAGACCATGACTTTGTTGGGCTGTTCTTGTCTTCTTTTTCATACATTAAGATTGGAAGGCCATACTGGAAATTCAATAATGATTTATTGTCTGATGATTATTATGTAGATTACATGAATCTGTTTCTGTCATGCCAGATTGAACAAATACCAGACGATAATGATAATGCCCTTTTGGTCTGGTGGGATAGTTTAAAACAAAATATTAAAAAAGAAAGTATTTGGTTCACCAAAAGCAAAATAAAGAGAGAAAGCTATGAACAAAATGCCTTAAGAAAAGAGTACTTCCATTTGGATAAGAGCGGAGACTGGGAGGAAGCAAAAACAGTAAAAGAAAAACTGTTGAAACTGCAATCAGATAAATTAAGAGGCTCTCAAATTCGTTCAAAAGCACAAGTATTAGACCAGGGAGAAAAACCCACAAAGTTTTTTCTGCGAAAAGAATTGTTCCGAGGAAAAAAGAAAATGATCAGAACGGTAACAAACATGCAGGGTAAAAAATGTACGACTACAGATTCCATATTACAGTCTTTTACTGATTATTACTCAACTTTATTTAGGAAAGAAAGCATAGACCTTGATGTGACTACACACTTATTACACGATATACCAAAGATAGTGGAAGAAGAAGCAGAAATGTTAGGAAAGGGAATCAGTCTGGAAGAGACCAAAAGGACATTAGCAGAAATCGGTTCTGCTAAATCTCCAGGGAGTGATGGTCTGACAAAAGAATTTTATCTCACCTTTTTTGAATTGTTATTGCCTGCAATTGTGCGCATGTTTCAAACAGTTCATGCATTAGGAAGCCTTTCTTCGAGCCAAAAAGTATCGTACATATCTTTACTATGTAAAGACGAAAGTAATCCAGATGATATGAAACATTACGGCCCATTTCGTTACTAAATGTAGATTACAAAATTTTAACTAAAGCCCTAAGCAACCGGCTCAAGACTGTACTATGGCAATTAGTACACCCCGATCAAACTTGCGCGGTTCCTGGTCGCTCTATTATTGACAGCTGTCATCTAGTCAGAGATATCTTAGACTATTGCAACAACAGAAACATACCTGGAATTTTCCTGAGTCTTGATCAGGAAAAAGCTTTTGACCGAGTTTCTCATGAGTACCTGTTTAGTGTACTGAAATCCTTTGGAATGGGAAAAGGCTTTATACGGTGGATTAAAGCCCTTTACACTGATGTGTCAAGTTGTGTATTTCTGAACATTTTATGGTGACTAGATCAGTTCGACAAGGTTGCAGTCTATCTCCCTTACTATATGTTTTATGCCTAGAACCTATTTTGACTAAAATTCGTGAAGATGATGATATAAGAGGATTTAAACTGCCTGGTCGGAAACAGGAACAGAAAACAACAGCATTTGCGGACGATGGAAACTTTTTCCTTTCTGATGAAACTTCACTCCAAAAAGTCCTGGCCTGGTTTGAATACTTTGGCCGGGGATCAGGATCAAAATTGAATCTGAGAAAAAGCAAAGGCTCTTTTTATGGAAAATGGAGAAATAGATCCGATCAGCCTTTTGGAATTACATGGGTCAATAAAATTAAAGTGTTTGGAATTTGGTTCGGACAAGTGAGTGACGAAGAAATATGGACTCCTGTATTGAACAGAATTAAATTGATGTTAGACTTGCACAGAGGAAGAGTAATGTCACTTTATGGGAGAGCAATTATTGCGAATGTTATGGCTTTGTCAAAGTTGTGGTACATGGCCTCTATCCTGAAGGTGTCAGACCGTTTTATTCAACAGGTGGAAGGAGAGATGTTTTCCTTTTTCTGGAACAAGAAGAACGAATTCATTAACAGAAATACTATGTATTTACCAAGAGCAAAAGGAGGTATAAACGCGATAAACATTCGCCAAAAAATTGCCAGTATTCATTTGGCACAAGTATGCAAAATCATCTTCGATGACAGCTCACTGGGATGGGTTCCTTTTGGACATGTTTGGTTGGGACTGATACTAATTAGATTCAAGGACTACCGTTTCACCAATTCATTACCACACTGCAATGAAGATGTCCCCCCCCCCCCCTTTTTTTTTATCAAGCAGTGTCTGATACCCTCCGTACTCTTCAAAGAGAAAAGCTACTCATCACACCAGTAAAAGGAGCCACTTGCAAAACATTTTATAAAACACTGATTGATAGAAAAATAGAAGTACCCAAGGTTATTGGAAAATTCCCGAAAATTGACTTTTCAAAAGTCTTTAAGAATATTAACAACACACTTTTAAATCCAACCACTTTGAATGTAACTTTTAAACTGGCACATGACATTCTGCCTGTAGCATATCGTCTATATGCTTTCAATATGCCAGTCAGTAAGTGGTGCTCCTTTTGCAAAAGAGAAATTGAAACAGTACAGCATCTCTTTTATCACTGCACCCATGTACAAATGACCAAAAAATATTTGACACAGTGGTTCAGAAACATTGACAATTTAGGAATCACCTTGGAGTGTATACGCTTCTCTACCTTCAGTAAATCTATCACTTGCCGTACTCGTGAAAACACATTACTCATTATCCTTTCACAATATCGTTATTCTGTATGGTCTTGTCGAAACAAAGCCCGTTTTGACAAAAAAACATATTAAACCCAGTGACATTACCATTCTTTTTCTTGTTCGATTAAAAGTACGC
Organism: Monoplex corrugatus; assembly: GCA_030674185.1. Taxonomy (NCBI): domain Eukaryota; kingdom Metazoa; phylum Mollusca; class Gastropoda; order Littorinimorpha; family Ranellidae; genus Monoplex; species Monoplex corrugatus. The sequence continues at coordinate 26,107,758 of JAPXFY010000013.1, forward strand.
CTGTGGTCTGATTTTCAGAGGCTGCCAATTGAACAGTTCAATTTAGCTTGAATGATTAATTTAAATTCGCATCAGTTCAGATCTTTAACACATAAACAAAATGCCACCTTATTACTTTATGCTTTAACTTTACTATTCATAACAATTTTAGTCTACATTTTGTCTATTGATGTAACAAACTTCCATTAGTGTCTCCTTCCTAACTGCATTTACATACATGTGTTGAGTGTGTGTGTGTGTATGTGAGAGTGTGCATGCGTGAGTGAGCATATGTGCGTGATTTTGTGTGTAAGTATATAATTTCGTGTGTGTGTGAGGGTTTGCGTAGTTGTATGCGCATCTTTGATTAGAATTCTCGTTCTTGTACATAAAGCATTATCATGACATGTTTTGCTTTTTATCAAGAAATGCTACTGTGTTGATCTTGTTAATTTTCTGTTAACATGGTTACTTCCCTTGGTCTGTGAGCCATCTCAACATACCACTCTTGTTACTTATTATACAACCAGTACACTTCCAGGTTCCTGTTACGTTTTACAAAGGTTTACCTTTGATCAGTGTTTGCTTTTGACAATTCTGTTATTTCCATAATTTACACATGTAATGTATATCATGTACATTCATGGTTAGTTGTTCCACTTTTAGTATTGTTGTTAACCAGTTATGGACATTGTTAGAAACAAATGAGTTATTGTTAGCTAAGAATACTGCATATATACTGGATGTTCCTAATAACCATACATGTCTAAAACTTGCAAGTGACTTATGTATGTAAAAATAGTTAAGCAATTTACTTAGTTTTAACCAAACACCTTTTCTCATTATTCTGTTGAAACATGTAATCTCGATATGCTCTGGTGTTGTCTTACTGTACATTTTCAGTTATACACAGTACCAAGAGGATTTGCACTAAGAATATACACAAACATAGATCTGTATACTATAGTCTTTATATGTTCAAAAAGCAACCCTTTTCTTTGTTTGACAGTCAGAACCTTTCTTAACTGTTTTTTGATTGACAGATCATCACATACATATACACATATGCGCACGTTTGTGCACGCATGCACACACACACATATATACATACATACGCGCACTTACAAAATAATGTCATTAGGAAATAATAGATATTTTCCTTTCCTTTTATCGTCCTCTCTTTTTTACCATACTCATCTTCTAGAAACATTTTCTTGTAAAGATCTTGACTACGAGAGGGGATAAAAGGAAAGTATCCTGATTATATGAGTCTACATACTAATGCAACAGATTTTGATTTGATAGAGGTTCTGCCGAATAATGAAACAAGAATTGTCAGGTTTCATTGTGAAAATGGAGTATCAGAAAAGACTTTATGTCTATGTGTATATAAATATATGTATATCAATGAATATGTCTATACATGTATATGCATGTATAAGTACGTATACATATAAACATATGTACTTGTATGTAGGTATATACACATTTGCATATGTGTGTGGGTGTATGTATGTGAGTATGTGTGTGTGCGTGTGCGTGTGTGTGTGTGTGTGTGTGTGTGTGTGAGTGTGAGCGTGTGTCTTAATTACTGACTTTATTACAGATTCGCTGATTTTGTTCTTTCTATTGGTAATTCATTTTATTGTCTCCCTTTTTCTTTCTTGTCCCTTGCTTCCTTTGTTCTTGCTTTCCATTCCATTCACATATTCTAGTCATTGTCACCAACTATGCTGTCTGAGTAATCCTTCCTTTTTTGTCTGCAATCCTCGCAGCCCCTTTCTTATTAAGCTGTTTTACATTATGATAAGTTGTAAAGCTTTTAACAAGGTATGTTTGAATTGAGTTTTTAGTATTGTACCTACCTATCCATAGTATGTGATGAGCATTGCTTTTCTCAATTAATAGCCTTATGATTTTGGTTGCAGTTGCTGGTCAATCCATATCTTTCCCTATTCTGTTATTGTGTATATACCAAAAGGATGGAGAACACTTTTGTTGTAATCCTACTTGGTATGAGATGAGTATTACCTTTTGTTTAAATCGGACATTTTCCTTTCGGTTGCAAATGCTGGTCAGTCCATATCATTCTTCAGCTGATTCTTGTGTAAATGAGAAAAGATCGGGGGAAAAAACTGTTGTTGTCAGATAAAGAAAGAGTGTGTATGTGTTATGGCTGTGTGTGCCGACAAGAATGCATCTACTGCTTGTCATATGTAAAATGGAATGAAAAGGATTGATGGTATGTTATGGCTGTGTGTGCTGATGAGAATGCATTTACTGTTTGTCATATGTAAAAAGGAATGAAAAGGATTGATAGTATGTTATGGCTGTGTGTGCTGATGAGAATGCATTTACTGTTTGTCATATGTAAAAAGGAATGAAAAGGATTGATGGTATGTTATGGCTGTGTGTGCTGATGAGAATGCATTTACTGTTTGTCATATGTAAAATGGAATGAAAATGATTGATGGTATGTTATGGCTGTGTGTGCTGATGAGAATGCATTTACTGCTTGCCATATGTAAAATGGAATGAAAATGATTGATGGAATTGAAAATAATATATGCAAATACTGAGTAAAGTTTCCTTTTGAAAAAAAAAAGTATCTGTTCTTATCAGTTTAATATCTGATACGCCCCCTACCCGGGGGCTTTGATATTAAACTGATTTTTGAATCTAGGTGAAGTGTCAGGGGCTTGCTCCGCCTTCGCCACGGGTTGACCTGGTATTGCAGTACTTCCAGGATTGGCCCACTCCTCATTTGAGGAGTAATAATGCAATGAAAAGTCAAGAAATCCTTTCCCTGCCTACCTTCACTCTCATCTAATTTCATCCCAATTCTTCAATTCTTTTGTAGATAGAGAAAAGCCAGGCCCATGGTCAAGTTGACAGTCCATTTGACATGAAAAGTCCATGCTTGAGAAGAAAAAGAAAACTGCTCACTCACTTTCCCATCACTTTTGCTCATCCCCTATGTGACAGTGACTGTGTTAAGCACCCATGGCCAGTCACACACTAACAACTACAGGTACTGCTGACCAATGTTTCTTTGTTTCTTATGCCTGAATGATATTTTTATTTGTTTGTTTGTTTGTTGTTGTTTTTTATTGCTTAGTTTGCAATCAAGGAAAGAAATGTGTTTATAGAATAGTTAAAGTGACGATCAGTGTGACATCATAGCAGTGATGACGTCATGAAAAAGTATTACTTTGTAATGTTTTAATGAAAATGAATGTAATACTTGTTTTGTCTTCTGCTCTGATCACTGTGACTTCTGCCACAGAGGAGAGATAGATGGTATATTAACGTTTGCTTGAGACAGCTAGGCCCCCTATCTATCTATTTCTGTGATTTTTGAATTTTTTTACGTGAATTTCACGGTTTAGATCTATAAAGAAAGTAAGCATGGAGACTGTTTTCAGTCATCAAGACAGGAGAATAAGCCAATCTGTGCAGGAAAGAACTGTGAGATACCATTTGTTTGGAAGAAGAGCAGCGTACCTGACCAGGAGTGACTTTTTCAGTTTTTGTGTGCAGTAAAAGACAAGGGATTGGAAGATGTGATTGTCATGTGGAAAGCAGAAAGTGCGTTTGAAATATTTGTGACTTTTCAGAGTTTGGAATCAAGTTAAAAATCCAAAAACGTGATAGGAGAGTTCCGAATTCAAGAAGTGAGTGTTGTGCCCAGCAGTGAAGAAGATGTGTTAAATGATGTGAGGGTTCATTGGGCCCCTTTGCATATTGAGGAGTGTTTCTTCAGTGACTATTTTGAAAAGAAAGGCTTCAAAATAATCAGCAAAAAAATGGAGAGGGACATTCAGGACGGTCTACTTAATGGAGCTCGTCAGTATAGACTGATCGGTTCGAAAGACAGTTGGGGTAATCTTCCTCATGTGATTAGTTTCCAGGACTATGGTTTTCAGCCCTACTGAAAGTTACGGGGCGCCAACCACTGTGCCTAAAGTGCAAGAAACTTGGTCATCAGCGGGGGCAGCGTCAAGTTGACAGTCCATTTGACATGAAAAGTCCATGCTTGAGAAGAAAAAGAAAACTGCTCACTCACTTTCCCATCACTTTTGCTCATCCCCTGTGTGACAGTGACAGTATAAACAGCTATAGCCAGTCATTGAGTGGGCTTCTTTTTGTTTAAATTTGGGGGATTTTTTTAAATTGTTCATGATGTGTGTGTGTGTTTTGTTGTTGTTTTGTTTTGTTTTTGTTTTAATTATTTCAACAGTTCTGTCTTTTGTCATACTTCTACCTCTTTAGGAAACTGTTGGTTTATGCTTTCAACTTTGTATTAACACACACACACACACACACACATATACACACACGCACGCACACGCGCGCGCGCACACACACACACACACACACACTCTGTCTGTCTCTCTCTCTCTCTCTCTCTCTCTCACATGCACACACACACACACACACACACACACACACACACACACACACACACAATTCAGTTACTGGTAATTGAATGGTTAGTTTTGTTGTTTGTGTGTGTGGTTTTTCGTTTTGTTTTGTTTTAATCAGTATTACAATATTTCTTGCTTGTCTGTAATAATGGGCACAAAGAACTGTTGGTGTAGCCACAACTGACACGGAACATTTTAATCAGTTCTCAGTACATGGTGGTTATGTACCGGTAGTAGAAACGTTGTACCTACGTTTTTGTAGCTTTCAAAGTATGTGTGAGAGTGATTGTGAGTAAAATGTCCATTAGATTTTTGACACAGTTAAAATCTCCTCCACATAATTGCAGATCTGGAAGAGGGGAATCCAGCCTTGGTGGTTCAAAGTTTATTTGACTCAGTTGTATCCAGATTTTGTTCCACGACATTCAACCTTTTCACCTGAAGCTTTGGACAGGTTATGTGGTGACATCTATACTCACCAGTCGTCAAGAAATTTTCCCGACAGAGGTGACCAGGTACAGTGACCAGACAACAACGCGCAAACGTCAAATCATGGTCATCAGTATGCTAGAGTCACTAATAAGCTTAGATCTAGGCCTACATGATGTCTGAGCGAAATTTAACAATGTTTCGATGTCAGTGTGCGTTGGTTCCTGTTTTTTCCTTGAACAAAACAAAACAAAAAGCAAAAAAAAAATTCACATCTCCTACGAACAGTTTACACATGTTTGTAGTAGATCTTAAATTTCAGTCACATGAAGCCGGTACTAGGATATTTTTGTATTATTGCCTAGATAGGTTTCAGCAAGTGTACCAGCAAAATCAATCTTGCCATAAGAACCTGCTTCTGTGGGTTTGTTGTGAGCTAGTCTACATATGCTTTACTGTAGTTACGAGCAGTCGTCTGGCTGACGTTACATCTGGGCTAGTGAGTAAATATCACGTCATGCTAATTTGACCTCATCTTCATACTGCATACCACTGCCGGGCCTAGGCCTACTGATGAAAATATGCTACAGATATCATCAACGCATGGAAACACTGGGGCTAACGAAACTGTTTTTGGTAGAAAACGTTTCAATTCCGTTGTTGTCCATACCAGATGATACTGAATCAGAATGTGCTAATCATAATTTTGGTTATTCTCAGATGTTGTTGATTGATATTATATTAGTGAGAAGTTTGATTTCCTGTTCTCTAAAGTTTACTTTGACCCTCTAGGGCCTGAACATACTAATACTTGAACAATTGATTTGACATTGAGGCTTTAATGTGACTAGAATTACAAACACAAACAAAAATTGTGGATTCATTGTAACAATAAGTAGTTACATAATGTAGCATATTTGCATCATGGGAAAAAATGTCAGGACTAAATGTGCCATATGTGGCACAAAAATTGTAAAAAACGAAAATCTATTTTTCTGCCGTTACAAGGCAAAACAATTAAACAGAGCGAAGTATAGCGCTTTTCATTGCCAGTAGGCCCTTAATGCTGTGCTTGCACCAGGCAATGCACAAATGCATAATGATTATGTATGTTGCCTGGTCATGTCCTTGGTAAAATTTAGTTTTTAGATACTCACGTCGTGTGCTGGTCACAAGGACATTTGTCTGATATGTTGTGTTTAAATTTACACTGTTGTTAAAGACTGCGGGCAGTCTAGGGCGTGGAATTAGATTAAAAACGCAAGCACATTATTTAAGTTGGTGACTGACGCTTCAACAATTTTGTTGGGAACTAAACTGAGTGATCTTGAACTAGTTGAAACAAAAGATGACTGGTAGTGTACAGAGCTATGTTGTCTTCCAGCTAGGTATAGAAACTGTTGGCCATTCTTCTAGCAGTAGCATCATTAGTGACAAATCTGTCAAGCAAAGAATTGATCAATTTTGAAGAGGATGTATCCGCTGTGGCTTATGAATCAATCACAGGAGGGTAGTCGCATTTATCAGATCTTAGCAGTAGCAAGTGGGCAGTCGCAGAGTATGGACATGCACTACTTAAAAAAAAAAGAAAAGGACATTGCAGGCCGAGCAACGTGTGTGCAATCAGGCTCATAGTGCCACAATATTTACATCTGGATACTTCACTAGCTTGAAATGTTACCGTATTGGATGGCGAAATGGGGTCGCATCCATAGACCGCTTTGCGACATTCCAGAATTGATATGAAAGTAAGTTTTGGGAACCTTTTCGGTGGATAGACGCTCTAGTCAAATCGTGGCGAGAATATAAGTTTATATTGTAATCCTCCGTGGGCACTGTATACACGGAAACTATACTGGACAAAGCCTGTATACTCGACATACTCGTGTTGCTATCAGCCAAGGTTTCACAAACTGCAACGTCTATAAATAGATCACCATTTTATTTGGTGACGTCATTCCCCCCCCCCCCCCCACGTCATGAAGGTTCACGGGGCAATACAAAAAACATGTGCACCATACTGTGCACATGTACAAAACAAAACGACAACAACATGTGCAACATTAGTTTGCACATGACACAATCGTGTTTGCTTTCGCTAGTTACCGTAATACAATACAGTACTAGTAACAAAACTTTCACAATTAAATCCATAATCGAAATTGATTTGTGATGGTGTGGTGGTAAGGATGAAGGTGAAGACAGGAGGCAGAAGAGCGCAGATGGTAATGCAGCCTGGCAAAGAAGACCCGTGGAAGGCAGAGCTGATGTTTCTCTCTTTATTCTGACCCAAACGTTCAAGACCAGACCAGAGGAGAAAGGCATGCATGACACTCACACTCATCCGCTTATATACTCGGCAAGTGAACCGCGTAGACAGCACCGCGAGCCCGCAGGCGAATGGACTCTTTGGGACCCCTTAGAGGCCAGATTTGTGTTTCTTCGTGCAAGCTCAGCGGTGTTTATCTTGTGGTCCACATAACAAATATCATCATATTATATATCACAAAAATCTACACAGCACACAGATTGTTGTGGTCTACATCATTTTACATGATATTCACTTAGATCGAAACTAGAGTGATTTAAGTCAATGTTTACACCTTGCTGAAAGGGGTTTTAGCCGTATTTTTATGTATTTAATCAGTTAATATTAATCCATGAAAATATCAAATAAATGGGTAAATAGACGATAACCGAGAAGTTTATGTGGACATATTTTGAATAGGTAAATCAACCTCTCGGTGCAGAAATTGATCGATGAACAGGCGAATGAAAACACAACTGATCCTAATTTTGGGCACGCGCAGTTCGACCCCAATACGGAATGCCAGAATCTCTTCTCATACTTACTGCTTAGCAATATTTTGTTGCAGTACCAGTTCTGTTTATAAGAGGAGCAAAAATGTAAATGTAAATATGTATTCTAAGTCAGATTTTAAACATTAATAATTAGATTCCACATCCCGGCAAGTTGGCGGTCATTTTGGCGGTTTGCCGCACTTAGATGTGGCCTGAACTTTCTTCAATGCAAGCTTGATATCTAATGGTTGAAGGTGTGATGTGGTTCGAATGAAAGATTAGAATATCAACATTCTAATCGTGATCTTAAAATTTCCACAATTTATTTCATTATTTTACAAATTTCCAATTATCGTCATGGCTCACTGGTCGGAAATTTGAATAGATCTAGTACCGAACAAACGAACAACAAAATTATTGATTTCAGGGAAACGAGGGGAAATTTCACCTCGAGGACATTTCCCATAAGAAATACATACTTTTCTAGAATGCACGTTACTTATTTCCTAGTTTTTAAGGGTTTAGATAATAAAAATTTCCTAATATTATTAAGAATCACTGAACCATGGGGAGTAATTGTACTCAAAGTCGTTTGAGAAGAAAAAGACGTCTGCTACACGCCGTTGGGTGTGCACGGCTACAGATTCATACATAACTGTTCCACAAACGAAAATGTCAGTTTTGGGTTAAGAGAGAACACACATTCAGCTGAATCCAGGAAAAGTATAATATAGAATAACAGAACTAGAAGTGTGAATCTGGAGAGACATGTTGGCATGCATATCCTCACACACATATGTTGACACCTACTTCAACACACGACGGCACGCCTTCCAAATATTTCAAATAATGTCCATGGCCTACTCATTGATTCTAAGGCAGCGATCACCGATTCTGCCACAGCGTTAATCTCTTCTCATGCGGCCACTGCCCTGATGATGGTCGGCCACAGCGCCTCCCCTTGAAGCTATACTTGTTGGTCCCTTTTCCACAGCTTTGGGGCTGCACAATTGAGGGCATCTTTCCTGTTGTCATTATGTCTAGAGCCCTCGTCTTTGGGTCTGTTGAGGGTCTCAGGGGAAGGGGGGGGGGGGTGGCAGAGAATCGGGAATGGCAAAAAGAATGGGCTTACTTGTGGGGTTCTAAAAGGTGATGGTGAAGAGGATCTTGATGCAGATGTTGTCTTCCGAGGGAGGGGTTCTAAAAATTCAGATATGTCCGAAAACGGGAAAGTTCAAGCCATTTCTTCGATTGGAGTTTCTGGATGTCTGCCTCCCACACCCCTGAAATGTTGCCTTTCTCAGTTTTGAAAAGAATCCACCCACCTTTGAAAAGTTGATCACTCTGTCATGGGCCCTCTATTACAATTGCTACTAACGTAAAAATAAGCAGGCGAGTTGGTGCAGTTCGGATTGTTGGCGTAATCTCGGTAACTAATGAAACATCACGTTCTGTGTGATGAACAACAAGAACTTACAAGGGAGGTGGGGGGGGGGGGGTATTTTACACCCTCAAAGGTGAAGCTTTCTGTTAATAGGGCCAGCTTCGCTTGCTTCCCCACCAGCATGACAGACCCACCAGGCCATTGAACCGGGGAAATGCAAAGTTGGCTCCAACAATTTTGACATTTGATCTCTTCCGCTGTGTAGAGATATATGATTGCAAAGAGTCCTGTTGTGTGTCACGATAATATCAGTAGATCTAGTTGGGACTGAGCGGGTAGTCCTGACAACCAGTCTCCCGACCGAATATCGTCAAAGGAGATGACTCTATCCTACAACTCCCCCTTTTTGAGGGGTAAACATGTTTAGATATATTTATGTTTAGACCTGTATATTATGGGCTCAAGTAATTATCTCTTTGAAAATAATTCAAATTCTGAAAGATAAAGTTTTTGAAAATGTGAACAATACAACTACCAACTTTTGTGTCTTCGAACTGGAACAAACTAAACATTGTTAATGTTATGGCATAAAGCGTTATATAAAGAGTGAAATGTCACAGATCAAGCCGCTGTGGTTTTCGAATGCTTCTTTGGGATCTGCGGAGAGTAGGGACCTCAGGAGCTAGAAGGTGTGGCTGGCCGATCTGGTGTTGCTGTGGGGAAAAGTCTTGGGGTTGATGGGCGTTGAGAAGAGGGTGATGCAGGAGAGTTCTCAGCTGCAGGACTTGCTCCTTCAGGGGGATGGGCATCACTGGAGGTTGCAACCAGGTGTGTTGCGTCTGATGGGGCCATTGTCCGTCAGAATAATGAAGGAACGGGGGTTGTGGTGTTTTTTGATATTTCCAGATTTCTTCATGTCTTTGACAAAGACGGTGTCTCCAGGTTTGAGAGGTGTTGCTTCTCTTGTAGTATGGCGACGATGGAAGAGGTTGCGTTGTTTCTGTTTCATGCTTTCTTCTTTAACTTCTTTTCTTTTCCTTTTCTGTCCTTCCATTTTTTTGTCGGACTTACCAGTTCATTTCTTGGATCATCATGTCCTCAACTGTTGTTGATGATGCCTTCCCCTCTCACTACCACTTCACTCTCCCTATTTGGTTTTTATGGAGGATCCAAGATCCTCTTCCACCAGATCATCATCACTCTCCCCCTCCATCTCGGCAACAGTTTTTAGCAATTCGTTATCATTGTCTGAACTTGGAAATGACTTCATGTTTTCTTGTGGGACGGTTTCCTCCGCGGCTTGAACCCTCTCCTTGCGTACTTTTCCAACTGTCGTAGTGGTTGTGGAAAGGGTGGCCATCCGCCCAGTCAGCTCCCATCTTCTGGCTGGCTGCTTTCTCTTCCCTTCTTGTTGTCTCTTCTCTTCCATCTCTCTGTCATCGTCTTTCTCGTTTCTCCTCGTGTCCTCAGCTTCTCCGTTCGTCTGTCTGCTCAACTGCTGTTTTACAGATCGGGAAGCTCTGTTTGTCTCACATTGGCCCCGCTGATGACCAGTTTTCTTACACTTCAGGCACAGTGGTTGGCGCCCCGTAACTTTCAGTAGGGCCTGAAAACCATAGTCCTGGAAATTGATTACGTGGGGAAGCTTACCCCAACTGTCTCTTGAACCAATCAGTCTATACTGGCGAGCTCCATTAAGTAGACCGTCCTGAATGTCCCTCTCCAGTTTTTGGCTGATTATTTTGAAGCCTTTCTTTTCAAAATAGTCACTGAAGAACCCTCCTCAATATGCAAAGGGGCCCGATGAACCCTCACATCATTTAAAACGTCTTCTTCACTACTCGGAACCACACTCACTTCTTGAATCCTGAACTCATGTCAGGTTTTTGGCTTTTTCACTGGATTCCAAACTCTGAAAAGTCACGAAGATTTCAAAGGCACTTTCTGCTTTCCACATGGCAATCACATCTTCCATTCCCTTCTCTTTTACTGCAGACAAAAAGTCACTCCTGGTCAGGTACCCTGCTCTTCTTCCAAACAGATGGTATCTCACAGTTCTTTCCTGCACAGATTGGCTTATTCTCCTGTTCTGGCGACCGAAAACAGTCTCCATGCTTACTTTCTTCATATACCGTGAAATTCACGTAAAAATCACAAGAATCACAGAAATAGATAGCTGTTTGAAGCAAACATTAAATATAAGGCCATCTATCTCTCATCTGTGGCAAAAGTCGCAGTGATAAGAGCAGAAGACAAAACAAGTATTACGTTTCAGTTTCATTAAAACATCAAAGTAACACTTTTTCATGACATCAACACCGCTGTGACATCGTACTGATGGTTTTAAAATTATTATATAGGGTAAACTGATCTAAAAATCGACCGATTTTGGGGTGATGTAAAATCCGACCGATATCTGGGTTTGCCTCACAAAACCGAAAGTACGGTCACTCCTGTTAATGAAAATAGTGAAAGAAACTGGTTTCAGTTTCGGGAATGAAAAAATTTCTAGGATTTGCTTATGAAAGTAATAATATTTTTTTAAATTATGACACAGTGCGACGTTGAAGGCCACGCCAACCCGCCTGCTTCCGGGCGCCACGCGTACCATAGCGACTTTTCACGCGATCGCTCGCTGACCCCTTGTCTCGACAAACCGATAGGCCTATTGTTGATAGAGAACTGATTCGCTGTTTACAAGATCACATGCCTCATGCATAAATATGAGCTGCAGAAGCTGTTTTTAGGTTTGGAACGACATTTAGATCAGTCCCTCTCATGAAATAGCGGGATTTGGTCGGTCGGACTTTACATCAGGCTTGAACACATAGTGATTTATTCTCGACCGACTCCCACTGTCTCTCTCTTTCGCTGTCTTTCTCCCCCTCTCTCTGTCTTTCTTTCCTTTTTGCTCTCTCTGGCTTATCTATCTCTCAATCGCTCGCGAGCACACACACGTTTGTGTGGGTGTGAGAGATGGCAACAACTTAGATCTACATAGACCTACTTCACGCACTGAAGCACTGACCACGCTGCTTTCTAAAAAGTATGCAGCAGGGAAAGTTGTCGATCGTTGGCAGACGCAGTAGATGGGGAAAACACTTATGAAAATCATCAAGGCATACATTGTTCCAGCAGAAACTGTTTTTGTTGTTTTTGATTGATAGATCAATTGTTAATCGAATAACGTGCACTGCCTTGACCGTATTCATATGCTGGTCGAGGTTTAGATCACCCCCTGGTCGGATTTTACATCCACCTGGTCGGAATTTAGATCATGTACCCCTACTTCGTTCTTTAGCATATTGTATGACTGTGGTACCCCTTGTAAGTTCGTAAAGCCCAGTAATCGATCACAGAAAGTCTACTATAGGCATGAAGCTGTTCTAACTAGTCATGTACGAAATATTTATGAAGACACGCCACAAAACCTGTACCTTGTGCCCAAATCGGTCGGATTTAGATCAGTTTACCCTAAGTTCTTTACTTTTCTTGATTGCAAACTATGCGAAAAAATAAAAATGTGTGCACGCGCGGCTCGCGCGGTGTGTGTCAATGAGTGTAAAGTTTGGGTGAGTATTAACGATTTTAGGACGGTTAGTCTCCGAGAGGCGTACAAATTCGTTGTGAACAAATTTCATATGGTACTTTAACTTCAGAATTTTTTTTGGATCGTTACCTTGTCCACGCGAGTGCTGTACCCACCACACCACCATTCCACGTCTCCAGTGTCGTATAAATGATCTACCAAGTATCGGCTTGCAGTGACAGCCATTCAGTCTCATTTCGATCGACGAGTAAAACAATTCAAGCAGCACTCCAGCCAAATGATCATCGATAAGATAATGCCTGTGGGCCTCGGATGCCCCGAGTTGTGGTGCTGGTAATGCGAGTATCGTGCTCACCTGTCACATTTGTTCCGACACTAATTCCACTCCCGACAGGCAGGCTTAACGTTGCACATATTCTTCTGTCAAATGGTTGGTATTTCACTTTTCAGCGATAATACGTCTTCCATCACAAAGGTCTCATATTGTTTTTCTGTGTAAAATACAGTGATCTGTTGGTTATGAATAAATTTTAAATTTTGAGACGATGATCATCATGTGCCCTGCTGCATAGCTTTGGCGATCATGGCCCTCCATATGCATCTATCCCTTGTCGCCGCAAGCACTTCTTTCACCCTCTCTGTCCTCAGCCACTCTGCAAGTCCGTCCAATATTTTCTCCCTGGGTCTTCCTGGTGTTATCTTTTCCTCCAGCTTTCACACACACACAAAATTATTTCACTTCGCCTTCTAATGCACCCTCTCCCGCTCACACATACACAGGCTGTTTTCTGTAGAAAAAAATGAGGCCTGGGTTCTGGCATGAGACATCCTTTCAAATGAAAATTTTTACATGTTTCAGATACTGAACGATGTCACATTACAGGATATGGTTCTCTACTTCATAGTGTCTTCATTTAAAAACAAACATTTTTATGGGAAATCAGTTACTCTGTCTCAAGTGAAACATCACCATTGGACACAGGTCAGTCACAATATGGTCCTAATGGTCGGCTTAGCTATAAACGAGATTTCGTTAGGTTTGTGGATATGTCTTGATGCTTTTTTTGTTTATTTTTGTTTTTGTTTTGTTTGCGCGTTTTGTTTTTTTATAGTTGTTGATGTTAGTTTTCTTATTTTCTACTCTCCGTTTAGAAAAAGGAAGATTAGCTCATTTTTGCCGAGACAGGTGTGTGTCCATCTGTGACAGAATTGTGTGAACACCATTTTCTCAGCTCTTCACAGGAGCATAACTACCAACTTTAGGACGAAACTGTAAAGGACTCGCTCGAAAATGTGAATTTGGAAGGTAAAGCATCAAAGTCAAGGTCTAATGGACCAAACCAAAGTGCCTAGAAATTATTAGGACTTTTCAAGAATGATGTGTGCACAGCACTTTATCAAAAACCTCTGAAATAGTTAACATTTCTCTTCATTGTTGTGACAGTCTACAATTATCCATGATACACGTTATGTGTTATTTCAACTGAAGTTCATCAGATGAATTAAAGGGGAAAACATCTGTCCCTCTATTAATCATCTGAAACTTTCAGATTCCATGATCGTGGAAAAAAAATCTAATTTATTAGTTTCCACCATTGAAGCAAGCTCTTCCTCTACCAACAAATCAGCCCTCTTTATGAAAAACAAAACCTGCAAATAAAAGACATCCTGCAGCTTCTCATCTGACAACACCGAACAGTACATCTTCTATTCAACTTAAACAAATTTCATTCTGCTGCTCTGATTCGCAGTGAATCTTCTCGTGGCCTTCATGAAATTCACTGTAAACTTTTTGAAGCACCTTCTTGCAGCACATCCCTACACCTAAACCAGGAAAAGATGTGATGAATCCTTCCAGTTATCACCCGATGGCCTTAACCAGTTGTTTTTGCTAATTGTGAAGGAAAAAGTGATAAGCAGTAGACTCATGAAGAAACATGAAACAGATGGCCTGGTTGAAGAGCAGTGCGGTTTCAGCAAGAATCTCTCCACAGTCGACGATTGATTCTGCCCGAGACCACAGTCCATATTGACTTGCTAAAAGCAAAAAATAAATGTTGTTGCAGACTGTTTTTTTTTAATCTAAAAAGCATATATGTTATCACCTGGAAATCTGTAATACTATTATTATCATACCTTCATGAAATTGCTTTCGAGGTTTTGTCCTTCTGTTTAATATATAATAATAATAATGTTTACCAAAATCTCTTGGCAGAACGACCATTTCAATGTCTGTGTCAGCACTACTCTTTCCTGGCCATGTTGGAATTGGAGGCAATGAAAAGGCTGACTGCCTGGCCAAGAATGCCACAAGGGAAAGATGTCCAATTCTGTCATTCCTTACACAGATATGAAATCGAAAGTACACAGTTAGTTAGAAATATCTGGCTGGAGAATTAGAATAAGCAGACAGATAACAAACTTTTCAAAATCCACCACAACCTAAAAGAAATTCTCCCATCTGCTGCAGGGAACCGTAAGAAAAACACAGCGTTATGTAGGTTATACACGGGTCACACAACTTACACTCATTCGTACCATTTAAAAAATGAAGAAGCACCTTTGTGTATACCATGTGACGAGCCGTTGAGCATAAGGCATCTTCTTCTTGAATGCTGGGACTTGTACTGCATGGCGGATTCCTGAAAGAACCTGTTCCAAGACATCAATAGATTTCACCTGATACGATTTTACGTTTGAGTATGGTAAGCATGGTTTTTAACTGTTGTCTCTTGTCTTAACCTGGTTGTCGTTTTTGATCTGGTGTTAGCCCTGATATGGCTCTAGTGGTCAGTTGGGCCATAAGCAATATGAATTTGAATTTTTGACGTGGTGTTAGCTCTGATATGGCTCTAGTAGTTGGCTGGGCTATAAGCAATATGAACCTGAACCTGATTTTCAACTGTTGTCCATTTATTTTAACCTGGGTGTCGTTTTTAACGTGGTGTTAGCCCTGATATGGCTCTAGGAGTCGGCTGGGCTATAAGCAATATGAATTTGAACTTTCAACTTGGTGTTAGCCCTGATATGGCTCCAGAAGTCGGCTGGGCTATAAGCAATATGAACCTGAATCTGATTTTTAACTGTTGTCCGTTTATTTTAACCTGAGAGTTGTTTTTAACGTGGTGTTAGCCCTGATATGGCTCTAGTAGTCGGCTGGGCTATAAGCAATATTAACCTGAACCATGTGCCTCCGGCATGGTCTTGGCGATCATGGCCTACCATACGAATCTATCTGTTGTCCCTGCAAGTACATGTCCCACCCTCTGTCTTCGTCCACTCCGCAGGTTCGTCCAGTATTTTCTCCCTGGGTCTACCTGATGCTCTTTTTCCTTCCAGCTTTCCTGTTGTGACCAGGTGCTGTAATTTCTCTTGCCTCATAAAATGTTGTATAAATGTTGCTTTTCCTAATCTTCTTCACTAATGTTATTTTCTGTCTTGACATTAATTTTTCTGATTTTCCTTTTTGGAGCAAACATTCCAAGTTGCAATGAATTTATATTTTTAAATATGATTGCAGTAACTTGATGACAATCTGGTATCACCTGCGCAGCATGACATCCTCTATCGGACGAAGGTGCTGCAGTGGAGCCCCTATTTATGTCATTTATGGGAATTTTCATGTATCTGGCGATGACTTGCTTGGAGTAATACGATGGTGTTTTCCCATTGCCTTCCATTGGTTTTTGTACAGACTCTTCACTAGCCTTTGTCGTTCCCACAACTACCCACAAGGCAGTGGTGAGTGATTTTCTGTCAGGGTGTACTCCCTTAGCCTTGGTCTGTCCTGAGACACCCACAGGGCAGTGACTATTTTCTGTCAGGGTTTACTCCCTTAGCCTTGGTCTGTCCCAAGACAGTCACAAGGCAGTGACTATTTTCTGTCAGGGTTTACCCCTTAGCCTTGGTCTGTCCCAAGACAGTCACAAGGCAGTGACTATTTTCTGTCAGGGTTTACTCCCTTGACTTTGGTCTCTCCTGAGACACCCACAAGGCAGTGGTGCTATTCATCCATGGCTGGGGTTCTGGTTCGTGGGCATCAGGGCATGTCCATATGCCGGTGAGCCTGCATGCCACATCTCTGGGGGGCCAGACCTCCTCTGAGTCCCTCAAGAGTTTAGCCTGAGTCCGTGTGGTGCTCAGTTACTGTGTGTCGCCACAGGGAGGCAATATGTAGGACTTGCTGATGGAGAGGCTGTGTACTGACAGAGAAAGACTAATGCACTATGCCATCTTTTCGCATAGCTGCAAGCAGCAGTGTTAGCCAATAGTGCTGGCTGAAAACGAGAAGTAACAAGCACATAGTCACTGGCCAACACGCTGGGCCCATGACATCAACCATTAAGGCGTCACATACAAGAAAGAAGACACATATACAAGAAAATAGCAACATTCAGAGGCACATGCATAGCATTACGAACGCTGTTTTCAGCTGATAGAGGTACTAAAGTTTATGATGATATTCTTATTTCATCATACTTTTTCCCATATGTAACATTTATAGATATAAACTAAGTACAGTCCAATCTGAAATAGCTGTCTTAAACAAAAGTTGTTTAAAAAAATACAAAATAGAGGAATATAATGTGAAAGTACATATGATGGCACAAATAAGGTTATATAATGACAGAACTATAAAGCATTCAGAATATTTCATGCTTCTGAGCCAACAAAAATGTCTAATGATATATTTGCTGTAGAACATGTCCCAAATGACTTGTGCCCATTTGCGGTTGATGCTATATATGGCATGCAAGTGTGTTTCTGAATGTATGAGCCTTTCTCTCTCTCTCTCTCTCCTCTCTCTCTCTCTCTCTCTCTCTCTCTCTCTCTCTCTCCCTCTCTCTCTCTCTCTCTCTCCTCTCTCTCTCTCTCTCTCTCTCTCTCTCTCTATATATATATATATATATATGTGTGTGTGTGTGTGTGTGTGTGTGTGTGTACATATGTATATATGAATTATGAAGTCAGACTACGCTGATAGAGGTATTTTAAGAAACATAGGTAACAATATACACATGGAAGTTGATTAATATGTTTGACTGGAATGAAGTGTGTTTTATGTAATGTACGAGTATAATTTATTAGTGTTTAAATGAATATCAGTTGTTTTTTTAAAAATCATATCAAACATAAACACACACATGGCCATCACCTCTTCTTTCTCACTCACTCTGTTGTATGCACATCATCTCTCTCTCTCTCTCTCTCTCTCTCTCTCTCTCTCTCTCTCTCTCTCTCTCTCTCTCTCTCTCTCTCTCTCTCTCTCTCTCTCTCTCTTACACGCACACTCTCTGTGTCTCTGTCTTTCTCTTTCTGTCTCTCTCTGTCTCTGTTTTTCTCTCTCTTTCTCTCTCTCTCTCTTTCTCTCTCTGTCTTGAGAGACTTGTACATGGGTGAAACTCTGCCATCTAGGGATGGAAGTCCATCATATAAAATTATCTCTGACCTTTTGTGTTTGTTTTTTGTTTTGTCTTTAAGGGAAGGGAAACTGTTTCTAAGTGATCAAGTACAGAATAGCAGACGACACATTGTAAAACCGGAAAGCACTCTTTTGGCGCAGAAACGGGAAACGAAAGTTTATGTCTCTCACCCGCGGCCATCCAGCTTCGCTTGTATCAAGTAGTAGGCCGCGTTTCTACCAATCAGTCCAATGTGCCAGGGATTCAGAGACCCTCCTGCTGACACTCATAGTAGAACTGCAGCTGAATCAGTAAGTTTTCCTGCTTCTTATCAAATGTCACCTGCGTAAAATATTTAACGGGGAAAATTCAAAAGACTGCTGCTGGTGATAGCTGAGTTTTTCAAGCACTCACCGTCTCACGTGGATTAATTTAAAAATTCTGCAAGTTCTGCTGTTCAACCTGCTACCTTTGAGTGTTGAGAAAGTACTGGAGCCTACTTGATTTGTTGTGAAATAACATACTCTAAAATCCATTAACTATTGATGAGCGGAGAAGTTCTGCATCCCATCAGACAATACAGAATGAAAAATGAAACACTTGAGTTGAAACTACTATCAGCTTATACCATTACTAGTATTAGTTTAAAAAAAAACTACTCACTTCTCTGAAGTTACCACAGTAAGTTGTCACAGCAACAGATTAAAACCTCTTGTTTTTGAATTACTCAGAAGGTTCTTTTTGTCATTTAGGATACTTGTTACACTGCAGTTGTTTGTATGCACTACTGCCAGTTATCAGGTTTACAAAAAGTGTAATTTTAAAAACATTTAAATTGCAATTTCCTTTCAAGAGAGGCCACAAAATTACTCTTCAGGTGTGCCATAGAAAGATGTGCCAAACATAGATGTCCTGGACCTTAACAAGCTTGTATGCTGTCCTCACACTGCCGCATACAGGATGGCTACATCCCCAAAGATACCATGTACAGAGAGTTTGCTGTGGACTCCTGCTGCGGCGATATAGGGATGTCTGGAAATGTGACCTGAAGTTGGCTGACATTGATGTGGACATTTAGGAGGAAACCTCTATGCCTGGGGACAGCCTATACTGTAGGCATCACCATTATGGAGAGGAAAGGAACTTGATTGTGGTCTGACAACAGAGAGAGAAGGCTGCCGCAGTGACCACTCAGCCACAGCCATCAGTGTTCATGAAGTTCATGTGTGGCGGCTGTGTCAAGGATTACAATCAAGAATCACCTTGTTCAGCCGCAGCCGACACTGTTCCTCATTCAACTGTCTTTAACTGGGTGCATCTATTGTCTAATCAGACGGGACCATCACATCATCTGACTATGATGTTTAATGTAGATTATCAGTGTGGCCTGTTTGTGATGTTTGTAATTTTTGTTATTTGAATAATCAGGTGGGGGCATGTTACTTGGCCTGACCCTATTTGTGTGTTTGCGTGTGTGTGTTCTCCTCAGCCTGGATAGAGGCAGTTCACGCATTTATGTCCTGGCGGTACTGATGTTGATGAAATGTATCGTCGTTCTTCATCTGTTGCTTACATCATGTTGTCTTCACCGCTGCTCTAAATTTCAGGTAGGGATATGGGTGTGGCTATGTTCTTCTGTTTAACACCATTTTTTTTTTTTTTATCTTTCATCAGGGTTTGGCCATTTCATTCAAACTGATATAAGAGACGAGGTAAAAGAAGTGAGAGTAGAAAAAGATTCAGATGATTTATTCAGTACAAGCCATGACCCCAAAGTAGTAAGAGAGATTCTGATGATCAACTCTGTACAAGCCATGACCCCAGATTTGTAAGAGATTCAGATGATTTATTCAGTACAGGCCATGGCCCCAGAGTAGTAAGAGAGAGATTCAGATGATTTATTCAGTACAGGCCATGGCCCCAGAGTAGTGAGAGAGAGATTCAGATGATTTATTCAGTACAGGCCATGGCCCCAGAGTAGTAAGAGAGAGATTCAGATGATTTATTCAGTACAGGCCATGACCCCAGAGTAGTAAGAGAGAGATTCAGATGATTTATTCAGTACAGGCCATGGCCCCAGAGTAGTAAGAGAGAGATTCAGATGATTTATTCAGTACAGGCCATGACCCCAGAGTAGTAAGAGAGATTCAGATGATTTATTCAGTACAGGCCATGGCCCCAGAGTTGTAAGAGAGAGATTCAGATGATTTATTCAGTACAGGCCATGGCCCCAGAGTAGTAAGAGAGAGATTCAGATGATTTATTCAGTACAAGCCATGGCCCCAGAGTTGTAAGAGAGAGATTCAGATGATTTATTCAGTACAGGCCATGGCCCCAGAGTTGTAAGAGAGAATTCAGATGATTTATTCAGTACAAGCCATGGCCCCAGAGTTGTAAGAGAGAGATTCAGATGATTTATTCAGTACAGGCCATGGCCCCAGAGTTGTAAGAGAGAGATTCAGATGATTTATTCAGTACAGGCCATGGCCCCAGAGTTGTAAGAGAGATTCAGATGATTTATTCAGTACAGGCCATGGCCCCAGAGTGTAAGAGAGAGATTCAGATGATTTATTCAGTACAGGCCATGGCCCCAGAGTTGTAAGAGAGAGATTCAGATGATTTATTCAGTACAGGCCATGGCCCCAGAGTTGTAAGAGAGAGATTCAGATGATTTATTCAGTACAGGTCATGGCCCCAGAGTAGTAAGAGAGAGATTCAGATGATTTATTCAGTACAGGCCATGACCCCAGAGTTGTAAGAGAGAGATTCAGATGATTTATTCAGTACAGGCCATGACCCCAGATTTGTAAGAGATTCAGATGATTTATTCAGTACAGGTCATGGCCCCAGAGTAGTAAGAGAGAGATTCAGATGATTTATTCAGTACAGGCCATGACCCCAGAGTTGTAAGAGAGAGATTCAGATGATTTATTCAGTACAGGCCATGACCCCAGATTTGTAAGAGATTCAGATGATTTATTCAGTACAGGTCATGGCCCCAGAGTAGTAAGAGAGAGATTCAGATGATTTATTCAGTACAGGCCATGACCCCAGAGTTGTAAGAGAGAGATTCAGATGATTTATTCAGTACAGGCCATGGCCCCAGAGTTGTAAGAGAGAGATTCAGATGATTTATTCAGTACAGTCCATGGCCCCAGAGTAGTAAGAGAGAGATTCAGATGATTTATTCAGTACAGGCCATGACCCCAGAGTAGTAAGAGAGAGATTCAGATGATTTATTCAGTACAGGCCATGACCCCAGAGTTGTAAGAGAGAGATTCAGATGATTTATTCAGTACAGGCCATGGCCCCAGAGTTGTAAGAGAGAGATTCAGATGATTTATTCAGTACAGTCCATGGCCCCAGAGTAGTAAGAGAGAGATTCAGATGATTTATTCAGTACAGGCCATGACCCCAGAGTAGTAAGAGAGAGATTCAGATGATTTATTCAGTACAGGCCATGACCCCAGAGTAGTAAGAGAGAGATTCAGATGATGTATTCAGAAGAGATTCAGATGATTTATTCAGTACAGGCCATGACCCCAGAGTAGTAAGAGAGAGATTCAGATGATTTATTCAGTACAGGCCATGACCCCAGAGTAGTAAGAGAGAGATTCAGATGATGTATTCAGAAGAGATTCAGATGATTTATTCAGTACAGGCCATGGCCCCAGAGTAGTAAGAGATTTAGATGATATATTCAGTACATGCTATGGCCCCATAGTTGTAAGAGATTTAGATGATATATTGGAGAGTGGAGAGGCATTGGGTGCTGTGGGTCCCATTCAGCACCCTCTGGTGTTTTTTGTTCAACAAGTAACAAACAACAAATACAAAAATTAATGGAAAAAGAGCAAACATCAGTTGTTTTATGGAGTAAGAGTAAATGAACATTTGCTCCTGTCTTGTCTTGTTATAGTAAATATGTGTTCCATTTTCATGTTCTTACAGTGTGAATTGTTCACCAAAACTGTACATAAGACATTTTCACCAAGCTTCATTTTCAGAGAATTGATTTGAAGTGTGTGTCTATATTAATACTGTCCACAGGTCAGTTAAGTCTGGACATTATGCCATCATGGACTCAAGACTCAGGCCTGATCCTGTCTACATTTGCTGATCTCATCCTTCATCAGCAAGTGCAGACTTTATGCCGTCAGAGACTCCAAGACTCAGGCCTGATCCTGTCTCTACTGTCTCTATTTGCTGATCTCGTCCTTCATCAGCAAGTAATAATAATAATAATAATAATAATTACAATATTTATATAGCGCAAAATCTTGATAAAATAAAATCTAAGCGCTGAAGCAGACACGCACGCACGCACACACACACACACACACACACACACACACACACACACACACACACACACACACACACACACACACACACACACACACACACACACGCATGGCTATAAATGGGGAGAAAGAATAAAAGCAAGAATAAAAGCAATGGAAAATTATAGAGAGCATAGCATATACAATTATGTATTATAACCATGTGATTCCCCTCCGAGCGGAGACAGGCTGCAGAGGGGGGGGGGGGGGGGGTTGAGTGAGGTTAGGATTTTATGCGGAGGAGAAAAGGTGAGTTTTGAAGGAGACAAAAGTAGGTTGCTGACGGACTGAGAGAGGAAGTTTGTTCCAAGAGAGTGGACCAGAAACTGAGAAGGCTCATGGACCATAGGTATTGAGCTTAGTACGTGGAAAGCGAAAAGTCAGAGGATCGGAGGCAGAGCGGAGGGTACGTGAGGGAAGATAGATCTCAAGTAGGCTTGACAGGTAATCGGGGGCTGCGTTATTGAGGCTTTTGTAGCACATGGTGTCTAGTTTGTACTGTATGCGCTTTGATACAGGGAGACAGTGAAGTTGTGCCAGGAGAGGAGATATGTGGTCAGCTTTTTTCTTTTTGAGTACAAGGCGTACAGCATTGTTTTGAATGCGCTGTAGGATGTGAATGGTGGAGGCAGGAAGACCAGACAGGAGTGAATTGTAATAGTCAATGCGAGACATTATGAAGGAGAGAACGAGTTTTGCAGTTGTTTCGACAGAGAGATACTTCCTGATCAGCTTTATACGATGGAGATGATAGTAGCAAGATCTGGCAGTTTGAGAAACAAAGTTGTTCATGGAGAGGGTAGAGTCAATGCAGACACCAAGGTTTTTAGCTGAATCAGAAATTGGGACTGATGTGTTACATAATGGGAGAGAAAGAGGAGGTAGCTGAGAAAGTTTCTGACGGGTGCCAATGAGGATAGCTTCTGTCTTGTCGTCATTAAGCTGAAGTTTGTTGAACGTCATCCAGTTGTTAATGTCCGAGTAACACTCAGTGGTGCGAGTCAACAGGCGCTGTATATTATCAGGTGAGTCACTGTCTTGAAGTTGGGTGTCATCAGCATAGAAGTGGTGTTTTATAGAGTGCAGACTTTATGCCGTCAGGGACTCAAGATCCTGTCTGGAAAGGTCAGCTGTAGTTTTGTGAAATGTAACATAAAGTAAATGAAATAATAAAAACAAAAATGAAAGTGGGGGAAAAATATTGTTTATCCCGTAAACCAGAGGTGGTAGTGGAGTGAGGTGGTAGAGACCTCAACTGTTCTCAGGGCCAAGGTTATGAGGACGGTGCCTGTGCTCTCACTGATTGCTTTACCTTCCCCAACACAGACAGGGTCAGGTAACCTTTCAGAGCTGGGGGGAAATGGAATTAACATGCATGCTTTTTCTTCTGCTTTGAGTCAGACTGGAACATGTTCATTTGATTGGAAGGCAGGGGTTGATGCTTGTGACCACCAGGCCCATGATGTGATGTGGACAACAGGATCAGCTGGGGGAGGGATGGTAGTAGAGCCCTGGCATATTTGGGGGTTGTAGGGGGAGGGAGGGGTAGAGACCTGGCATATTGAATGTTGTAGGGGGAGGGAGGTGGTAGAGACCTGACATAGTGAAGGTTGTAAGTGAGGGAGGTGGCAGAGCCAGACATTGCAAGTTTTAGGGGAGGGAGGTGGTACAGACCTGACATAGTGAAGATTGTAGGGGAGGGGAGGGAGGTAGTAGAGACCTGGCATATTGAAGGTTGTAGGGGGAGGGAGGTGGTAGAGACCTGACATAGTGAAGGTTGTAAGTGAGGGAGGTGGCAGAGGCCAGACATTGCAAGTTTTAGGGGAGGGAGGTGGTACAGACCTGACTAGTGAAGATTGTAGGGGAGGGGAGGGAGGTAGTAGAGACCTGGCATATTGAAGGTTGTAGGGGGAGGGAGGTGGTAGAGACCTGACATAGTGAAGGTTGTAAGTGAGGGAGGTGGCAGAGGCCGACATTGCAAGTTTTAGGGGAGGGAGGTGGTACAGACCTGACATAGTGAAGATTGTAGGGAGGGGAGGGAGGTAGTAGAGACCTGGCATATTGAAGGTTGTAGGGGAGGGAGGTGGTAGAGACCTGACAGTGAAGGGTGTAGGGGAGGGAGGTGGTAGAGACTGACAGTGAAGGTTGTAGGGGGAGGGAGGTGGTAGAGACCTGACATAGTGAAGGTTGTAAGGGGAGGGAGGTAGTAGAGACCTGACATAGTGAAGGTTGTGAGGGAGGTGGTAGAGGCCTGACATTGCAAGTTTAGGGGAGGGAGGTGGTAGAGACCTGACATAGTGAAGATTGTAGGGGAGGGAGGTGGTAGAGACCTGACAGGGAAGGTTGTAGGGGAGGGAGGTGGTAGAGGCCTGACACTGAAGTGAGAAGGGAGGGAGGTAGTAGAGACCTGGCATATTGAAGGTTGTAGGGGAGGGAGGTGGTAGAGACCTGACATATTGAAGGTTGTAGGGGAGGGAGGTGGTAGAGACCTGACATAGTGAAGATTGTAGGTGAGGGAGGTGGCAGAGACCTGACAGGGAAGGTTGGAGGGGAGGGAGGTGGTAGAGGCCTGACACTGAAGTGGGAGGGAGGGAGGTAGTAGAGACCTAACATATTGAAGGTTGTAGGGAGGGAGGTGGTAGAGACCTGACGTATTGAAGGTTGTAGGGGAGGGAGGTGGTAGAGACCTGACATATTGAAGGTTGTAGGTGAGGGAGGTGGTAGAGACCTGACATTGAAGGTTGTAGGGGAGGGAGGTGGTAGAGACCTGACATTGAAGGTTGTAGGGGAGGGAGGTGGTAGAGACCTGACATTGAAGGTTGTAGGGGAGGGAGGTGGTAGAGACTTGACATATTTAAGGTTGTAGGGGAGGGAGGTGGTAGAGACTTGACATTTAAGGTTGTAGGAGAGGGAGCTGGTAGAAACCTAACATAGTGAAGGTTGTAGGGGAGGGAGGTGTTAGAGACCTGAGAATGAAAATTGTAACGATGGTGAGGGAGGTGGTAGAGACCTGACATTGAAGGTTGTAGGAGAGGAAAGTGGTAGAGACCTGACATTGAAAATTGTAGTGGTGGGGAGGAAGGTGGTATAGACACATATTTAAGGTTGTAGGGGAGGGAGATGGGAAGAGACCGGACTATTGAAAGTTGTAGTGGAGGGGAGGGCAGGGAGGTGGTAGACTTTATATATTTAAGGTTGTAGAGGAGGGAGGTGGTAGAAGCCTTATATATTTAAGGTTGTAGGGGAGGATGTGATAAAGATCTGACATTGAAAGTTGTAGTGGAAGGTAGGTGATAGAGACCTAACTCTGGAACCAGACTACAATCTGTACAGTTACATTGGAAGATGGGAGAGTTGCCTCTTACGTCATTTGATAAACCATCCCATGTCAACACACACACACACATACATCTTTCTACATGCACGTATACACACTCATTCTTTCTATACGAACACACCCACATTTCTACATGCAAACACATGCTTTCAACACACACACACACACATACACACACACACACACATACACACACACACACACACACACACACACACACACACACACACACACACACACACACACACACACACACACACACAAGATGTTGGTGTCACTTGAAACTATATTAACAAGAAAATGCAAGGACCAGAGTACCGGTACAAACTGGATGAATGTGAGATTTTTATGTATGTATGTATATGTTCACTTTGCTATTCATTGTCCATTTTGTATCTTTGATGTATATTTCATATGGTGTATTTTTTCCCCTTGATTGTTGTAAAGGGTGCAGAGCTCATTGTTTTGGGGGGTCTATGCTAAGTCAAGGGAAGTGTGCGACCCCCTCCCTCCCCCCCCCCCCCAAATCCAAACCATTTTATTCTGTCCCAACATCAGGAATACAGCAATGCATGTGTTCTTTGGATCCTAGTCCCCTCCCTGACCCACCAACCCTACTCCATTCTTTATACTGTTGGCAGTCTATACTGGTCTGCCTGTTGTTTTCACTTCTCTGACAGTTGTGTGTGTAGCTAAGGATGGAGTCTTGAACTCCCCCAACCCTCACACACACAAACACCTTGACAGATAAATGCGCAGTGTTTTGGTCAGTCTTAAAAACCCTGAAGTCAGGAAAAGAGACAAACATGTGTGTTGCTTGGGCCTAATACCCCTTGCTGAGTGGCGACCCAACACATCACTTTCTGTACCTATTCTGAATTGACAAAGTATAGGCAGGCAGTGGTTTGTAGGGTCATGGTTTGGTCAGGTGGATATGGCCCAAGCAACACACACATTTCTGTCTTTTCTGACATTGGGTTTTTTAAGACTGACCAAAAAAATGCACTCAACTGTCAGGATGTTTGTGTTGTGCTGGGGTTGAAGGGAGCTCAGGACTCCATCCTTTGCTACACACACAACTGTTACAGAACTGAAAACAGCAGATAGACCAGTGCAGACTGCCAACAGTGTAAAAAAATGGAGTAGGGTCAATGTGTCAGGCTTGGTTCCAAAGAACACAAGTATTGCTGTATTCCTGTCTTTGGGACAGAACAAAATGGTTTGGATTGGGGGTGGGGGGGGGGAGGGGGAGTGGGGAATACTCTAAAGAGGGGAGGAGGAGATTGCAAAAAATGTATTCAAATTTGTTGAATAAAGTTGATATGGTCACTTTACTTTTTTGGTCTGCCTTATTGTGTGTGTGTTACTGCATGGACAGTGTCCACATACTGTTCTGTTTGACTTTGCAATCTTGACACTACTGTGAATTGTGTATGACCCTGTCTGTGCTCTTTTGTTTCTTTGTAAACTCTCTTGCCTTCACTTTATTACAAGGCCTGTCTGGCCAACCCAGGACATCTCCCCACACTACTCCCACGTATCTTTAGAACTCTGGAACACTACACCGTCGTTCTTTTCTTTAGTTTTCATCGCATTTCCAAACCCAAAGGACTGGACATGCAATATCTTGCCTTTTTGTTGGTTTTTGTTGTTCTTGTTGTTGTTTTGTTCCCTTTCATTCTTGGTTTTGCATTGCAGAATCAGAGTGGAGTCTGATTCACTTGACATTCCCTTTTGATCAACATCAGGATGATAGAAATCTTCACTATCAAACTTCACGGAGTCTGTATCACTAGTACAGTCTCTGCCAGTTTTCAAGACCTGTAGTTTGCCTAGTGTTCACTTTGGCAGCACCGAAGTTGTGTTACCGTTTGCTACAGACGCTAGCCTGTGGATTATAACACTCATCACAACACAGGGTCACCGTCTGAGTCACAGAAATATGATCAATGGCATTACAAGTTTCCTGTCGGTCATTGGAGAAATACAATCGGTGCCATTACAAGTTTCCTGTCAGTCATTGTCTGGAGAAATACAATCGGTGCCATTACAAATTTCTTGTCGTTCGATGTCTCTGGAGAAATACAATCGGTGGCATTACAAGTTTCTTGTCAGTCGATGTCTCTGGAGAAATACAATCGGTGGCATTACAAGTTTCTTGTCAGTCGATGTCTCTGGAGAAATACAATCGGTGGCATTACAAGTTTCTTGTCATTCGATGTCTTTGGAGAAATACAATCGGTGGCATTACAAGTTTCTTGTCAGTCAGTGTCTCTGGAGAAATACAATCGGTGGCATTACAAGTTTTTTGTCAGTCAATGTCTCTGGAGAAATACAATCGGTGGCATTACAAGTTTCTTGTCAGTCAATGTCTCTGGAGAAATACAATCGGTGGCATTACAAGTTTCTTGTCAGTCATGTCTCTGGAGAAATACAATCGGTGAAATTACAAGTTTCTTGTCAGTCGATGTTTCTGGACCGGGAGCTTCATCGCAAAACAAAGACATTGATCGTTCTTCTGTTTACCCATCAGGCATGAACTTGTTTCTTGTATCATCAAATGATCTATGGTTGGAAACCACTTGTTCTGGCTGATTGATGTTTATCGTCATTAAACTGGGATGTAATACCGGAACGTGATAGTTTTCGTCAAACACACACACACACACACACACACACACACACACACACACACACACACACATACACACACACGCACACACGCATGACACACACACACACACACACACACACACACACACACACACACACACACACACACACACACACACACACACACACACACCACCATTTACACTGAAAATATTTGGAGGCATATTTGTTATCATGTTGAAAAATGTGGGCGTTATCTATTTTCTCAGTCAACAATCACACTTATGTATAGAAAATAATGTTCTTTTGGTGCTAGGGTTCTGACAGTAAAGATCTGATACGTGGTACTCCTCTTTCCCGGTCCAAACCATATCACGAAAAATTTGTAATATCATTTACGTGTTTTTTGTTGTTGTTGTTGTTGTTGTTGAAGGCACACATACGAATGCTTGCACACTACGTCGTAACGGTCTGTTTGGTCACTTTCATGCACGGGGATAAGCTTAAAAAAAATTAAAATAAAATAAATAAAACGACCCTAAAATCAAGGAATATACTCGGTGATAAAATGTCATTTTGCGCCAAAATGTTGCTTACGAGGTTATATAATTGTACGGACCATATGGAATTTATTCCGAGCGTGGAGACTTTTGAGAAACTGAAACTGCAAGTTGACGATTAATTACATTAATTCCTTTTACTTGTTGTTTACAAAAATCGAACACATCTCGCTTAAAGTAGACGTAAAATTGGTTTGGTTCTGTAGATTTTAATTTATTCTTAAACAGCGACTGGTATAATTTTAACATGGTGATGAGTTTCTTGTTAAACTTTTGATGGTAACGTGGTGACAGCTTTGATGTGGCCCTCACTAGTCGAGGTGGCTTTAATTAACATGAATTGAAGCAGTTTTAACTCTCATTAATCAAAAAAAAAAAAAAGTTCTGTAGGATTTTTCAAGACCAACCAGGTTCTACACAGAGTTACCAGTTGAATGTGTTACCGTACTGGCTTTTTGGGAACACTGGCACTACACTCTTGAGTTTCATCCACTTATTAACGGATGCATCAGTAAGGGTGTGTTGCTCAAATTTCCTGACTAATGTCGTAGATGTCTATCTCTCGGGCCTTGCTGACGACAGGATATATCATGAAAAATAAACGTACATTATAGCCTTGTCACACGGTCTGTCCGTGACGGCCAATAAAGCCCCCTTTGATCGATGCCTAAAACAATTCTAACGGCATTCCGTGCGTGTATGTATGTGTGTTTGTGTGTGTGTGTGTGCGTGTATGTGCCTGTGTCTCTGTGTGTGTGTGTGTGTGTGTATGTATGTGTGTGTATGTGTGTGTGTATGTATGCGTGTCTGTGTGAATGTGTATGTGTTTGCATGTGTGTGTGTGTGTATGAGTGTGTGTGCGTGCATGTGTCTGTGTGTGTGTGTGTGCGCGCGCGTATATAAATATGCATATATATATTTACATATATATATGTGTGTGTGTGTGTACGTGTATGTGTGTGTGTATGTGTGGACCAGGGGGCGGGGAGTTGGTATCCACTGTACGGGATGGCCAGATAAGCCATGTCCCACCTTCAAGTCAATCCCAAGCCTATTGTCTGTCACGTACTCTAAGCACAAAGCCACCACTGGTCGTCTCCGGTGAAGTGTAGTTTGCTCCATGTGGGTTGTCTGCTTAGTGGCTTGCTGTCCGTGACGGCCAATAAAGCTCCCGTTGGTCGATGCCTAAAACAATTCTAACGGCATTCCGGACCGTTGATCATCGATAAGTCTGTCCTGCCAGTCCTGGATGACTGAGGTTATGGTGGTGATAGTGTGGCTTGGTGCTGGTCTGTCACCTTTGTTCCGGCACCAATATCACTCGTGACAGGAAGACTGGCGCGCTGCTTCACGTGTCCATGATAATGGTCACCGATACGCATTGAAGCTCCGAGGTCTCATAGTGCTTTTGTGTGTAAAATTTAGCTGTATATATGGATATCAACACAAAAACAGATGAAGGCAAATACAAACCCAAAACAAGTGTGACTGCCCGTGTTCAATGCAAATACGGTTTTCCATTTCTTCGTCCCTCATTTACGCACGCGTGATACAAACGCACGTTCATTCGCTTCAACACACGCATGTATGCACGCATGCACACACATACACGCGTTCTCTCTGTCTCTGTCTGTCTGTCTCTCTCTCTCTCTCTCTCTCTCTCTCTCTCTCTCTCTCTCTCTCTCTCTCTCTCTCCCTCCCCATGTCTTCACCAAGAACCCGAAAATTTTGCATTGTGTAGGCCTGTAAGGACCTACAAAACCTTGTGAATATACTAGAAACAGAAAGCAAAGGTAAGGGGTTGGAACTAAACAGCAGGAAGACTGAAGTCATGGTGATCAGTAAAAAACATGAAATCCCCTCATGCAAAATAACAGCAAATGGCACAATCTTGACACAGGTTAATAAGTTCAAATACCTGGGAACGGTCATTTCATCAGACGGCAGATGCACATCGGAAATAGCTGGCAGAATCGGCCAAGCCAAAACAACATTCAAGAAGATGACAAGCATTCTTACCAACAAATGCCTATCAATTAACATCAGAAAGAGAGTCCTTGAATGTTATAAAGAACCAATACTGTTTTACGGATGCGAGGCGTGGACAGTCAGCAAGCAAAGCCAGAGCAGGATCGAGGCAGCCGAGATGTGGTTTCTCAGAAGAATGTTGAGAGTTCCATGGACAGCAAAGAAAACAAACGAGACAGTCTTGATGGAGGCAGACACAAGTAGATCACTCATAAGGAAGATTAGGAAAAGCAAGCAACACTTATAGGCCATTTTATGAGGAAGGGGGATTTGGAGCACCTGGTCACAACGGGGAAGCTGGAGGGAAAGAGAGCACCAGGTAGAACCAGGGAGAGAATGCTGGACGGACTTGCAGAGTGGCTGGGGATGAGGAGGGTGGGGGAGATGCTGGGGGCAACAAGAGATAGAGATGGTTGGAAGTCCATGGTCGCCAACGCCATGCGGCAGGGCACCTGATGATGATGATGATGAGGCCTGTAAGTCTATGCTTCAAAAAGGAAGGGTTTAAAAGTTCCGAGTGAAAGCATTGTCAGACTGTGGCAGATGGTGTTTACGTCATGGGGCTTTAGAAGATCTTTGGCCACAGTTGAAATGTTCGAAAACAAGATTTTAATTATTTTTTTCTTTGGCAGTGGGGATGAGTGGGCTGGTGTAAAGATAAACAAACAATTGATCAGAGACACGGAGACTAAAATAATATGTCAGTTCGTTTCGATAAGTTACTGAAAACATAGCCACAGACACTTAGTGTGTTTGAGCAGTGAACCAAACGATTTATCCAAGAACTGGAGTACTACGGTATATATGTGATTCAGTTACTGCTCATTATGCCAATGGCATGAGGGGCAGACATGAAGATGCAGCCTCTGTACTCAGGTGTGTGTATCAGATTTAACATGCGTAATTTAATCAAATAGCAATAATTTGTATTTGTTGAACCCCGTCAGTAACATTTCGGTAAGCCAAACATAATGAAACTTTACGTAATAGTCGAGACAGTGGGAAATCCCACACCAATGATTGCTCTCATACTTAAGTGGTACAAAAAGTGGATAAGTACAAAAAGTGAAGTAAGTACAAAGGTGGAGTAAGTACAAAAAGTTTGAAGTAAGTACAAAAAGTGAGTAAGTGGAAAAGTAAAGTAAAGTCAAAAAGTGAAGTAAGTACAAAAAGTGAAGTACAAAGTGAAGTAGTACAAAAAGTGAAGTAAGTACAAAAGTGAGTAAGTACAAAAAGTAAGTATGAGTAAGTACAAAAAGTGAGTAAGTACAAAAAGTGAAGTAAGTACAAAGAATACAAAGTGAGAAAAGTAAGAGTAAACAAAAAGTGAAGTAAGTACAAATAAGAAAGTGAAGTACAAAAGTCGAAGTACAAAAAGTGAAGTAAGTACAAAAAGATGAAGTAAGTACAAAAAGTAAAGTACAAAAAGTGAAGTACAGTACAAAAGTGAGTAAGTACAAAAAGTGAAGTAAGTACAAAAAGTGAAGTAAGTACAAAAAGTGAAGTAAGTACAAAAAGTAAGTACAAAAAGTGAAGTACAAAAAGTGAAGTAAGTACAAAAAGTGAAGTAAGTACAAAAAGTGAAGTAAGTACAAAAAGTGGAGTAAGTACAAAAAGTGAAGCACAAAAAGTGCAGTAAGTACAAAAAGTGCAGTAAGTACAAAAAGTGAAGTACAAAAAGTGAAGTAAGTACAAAAAGTGAAGTAAGTACAAAAAGTGAAGTAAGTACAAAAAGTGAAGTACAAAAAGTGCAGTAAGTACAAAAAGTGAAGTAAGTACAAAAAGTGTAGTAAATACAAAAAGAACAGTAAGTACAAAAAGTGAAGTAAGTACAAAAAGTGAAGTAAGTACAAAAAGTGAAGTAAGTACAAAAATGAAGTAAGTACAAAAAGTGAAGTAAGTACAAAAAGTGAAGTAAGTACAAAAAGTGCAGTAAGTACAAAAAGTGAAGTACAAAAGTGCAGTAAGTACAAAAAGTGCAGTAAGTACAAAAAGTGAAGTAATTACAAAAAGTGAAGTAAGTACAAAAAGTGAAATAAGTACAAAAGTGAAGTAAGTACAAAAAGTGAAATAAGTACAAAAGTGAAATAAGTACAAAAAGTGAAGTAAGTACAAAAAGTGAAATAAGTACAAAAGTGAAATAAGTACAAAAAGTGAAATAAGTACAAAAAGTGGAGTAAGTACAAAAAGTGAAGTAAGTACAAAAAGTGAAGTACAAAAAGTGAAATAAGTACAAAAAGTGAAATAAGTACCAAAAGTGAAGTAAGTACAAAAAGTGGAGTAAGTACAAAAAGTGAAGTACAAAAAGTGGAGTAAGTACAAAAGGTGAAGTAAGTACAAAAAGTGAAGTAAGTACAAAAAGTGGAGTAAGTACAAAAAGTAAGTACAAAAAGTGGAGTAAGTACAAAAAGTGGAGTAAGTACAAACAGTGGAGTAAGTACAAACAGTGGAGTAAGTACAAACAGTGGAGTAAGTAAGTACAAAAGTGAAGTACAAAAAGTGGAAGTAAGTACAAAAAGTGAAGTAAGACAAAGTGGAAGTAAGTACAAAAGTGAAGTAAAGTACAAACAGTGGAGTAAGTAGCAAACAGTGGAGTAAGTACAAACAGTGGAGTAAGTACAAACAAGTGAAGTGAGTAAGTACAAAAAGTGGAGTAAGTACAAAAAGTGAGTACAAAAAGTGGAGTAAGTACAAAAGTGGAGTAAGTACAAAAAGTGAGAGTAAGTACAAAAGTGGAGTAAGACAACAAGTGGAGTAAGTACAAAAAGTGAAGTAAGTACAAACAGTGGAGTAAGTACAAAAGAAGTACAGTGGAGTAAGTACAAAGTACATACAAAAGTGGAGTAAGTACAAACAGTGAGTAGTAAAAGTGTACAAATAAGTAGTACAAAGTGGAAGTAAAGAGTAAAGTATAGTAAAAAAGTGAAGTACAAAAAGTGGAAAGTAAGTACAAAAAGTGAGTAAGAGTAAGTACAAAAAGTGAAGTAAGTACAAAAAGTGGAAGTACGTAAGTAAGTACAAAAGTGAGTACAAAAGTGAAGTAAGTACAAAAGGAGTGAAGTGAAGTACAAAAAGTGAGAGTAAGTACAAAAGTGAGTAAGTACAAAAAGTGCAGTAAGTACAAAAAGTGAGTAAGTACAAAAGTGGAGTAAGTACAAAAAGTGGAGTAGTACAAAAAGTGGAGTAAGTACAAAAAGTGAAGTACAAAAAGTGAGTAAGACAAAAAGTGGAGTAAGTACAAAAAGTGGAGAGTAAGTACAAA
Organism: Monoplex corrugatus; assembly: GCA_030674185.1. Taxonomy (NCBI): domain Eukaryota; kingdom Metazoa; phylum Mollusca; class Gastropoda; order Littorinimorpha; family Ranellidae; genus Monoplex; species Monoplex corrugatus. Next base: position 26,141,874 of record JAPXFY010000013.1, read on the forward strand.
AAGTGGAGAGTAAGTACAAAAAGTGAGTAAGTACAAAACAGTGGAGTACAAAAGTGGAGTCAAGTACAAAAGTGGAGTAAGTACAAAAAGTGGAGTACAAAAAGTGGAGTAAGTACAAAAGGTAAACAAAAGTGAGTAAGACAAAAGTGGAGTAGTAAGTACAAAAGTGGAGTAAGTACAAAAAGTGGAGTAAGTACAAAAGTGGAGTAAGTACAAACATGGTAGAAAAGTAAGTACAAACAGTGGATAAAAATAGTAAGAAAAGTGGAGTAAGTACAAAAGTGAAGTAAGTACAAAAAGTGGAGTAAGTACAACAGTGAGTAGTACAGTAAGTAAGTGGATAGTAAAAAGTGTAAAAAGTAGTAAGAAAAGTGGTAAGTACAAAAAGTGGAGTGTATAGTAACAAACAAGTGGAGTAAGTACAAAAGTGGAGTAAGTAAAAAAGTGAGTAAGTACAAAATAGTAGCAAGTGAAGTATAAAAGTGAAGTACAAAAGTGGAGTAAGTATAAACATGAGTAAGATAAAAGTGAATACAAAAAGTGGAGTATGTACAAACAGTGGAGTAAGTATAAAAAGTGAAGTACAAACAGTGGAGTAAGTACAAACAGTGGAGTAAGTATAAAAAGTGAAGTACAAAAGTGGAGTATGTACAAACAGTGGAGTAAGTATAAAAAGTGAAGTACAAACAGTGGAGTAAGTACAAAAGTGGAGTAAGAATAAAAAGTGAAGTACAAAAAGTGGAGTAAGTACAAACAGTGGAGTTAATACAAAAAATGAAGTACGTACAAAAAAATTAGAATAAGTACAAAAAGTTAAGTAAGTACAAAAAGTTAAGTACAAAAAGTTAAGTACAAAAAGTAAGTACAAGTGGAGTAAGTACAAAAAGTGAAGGAAGTACAAAAAGTGGAGAAAAAACAATAAGTGAAGAAAGTATAAAAAGTGAAGTACAAAAAGTGGATTAAGTACAAAAAGTGAAGAAAGTATATAAAAGTGCAGAAAGTACAAAAAGTGGAGTAAGTACAACAAGTGGAGTAAGCCCACTAGCAAAGAACTAGAAGAGTACCCAGTTCAATATGAGAGGTACGGCACGTAGTTCTTTTTCACTAACACTGTTTCCTGAGCGTAGCTGCATCCACATCTGCAGAAGTAACTGCATTTCTTAGCCGCAGTTGTACAATTTGTACGGCATTCGTTGTAGGATGCAAGTTCTGCTGCATCAACTAAAACACCGCACAACAACAAGCACTCCAATGAGTTATATCTGTAACCAGAGACTGTAATAATTGGTCCTTTTCTACTTGTAGTAGCACTACATCAACCTGGGCCAGTGTGATTGTTTTCAGCTGGCTGCCAGTTTGAACAGTTGGTAACCGTCTGGAAAATCTGACTGCCATGGCAGCAGTTTGAAAAGACCCGGTAATGAGCTGCCAACCAAACTTCGGTCTGCTCAGTACTGTGGACTTGTATTTAATTATCCTTTTGACTCCTGCACCCTGTCCACCAACATCCTGCATTGCCAACCACGCTAGCAAAGCAAAATTTAACCCCTTTGATTCCCTCACCCTATCCACCAGCTTCCTGTGGGAGTCAAAGGGTTAACTCGAGTTCGTCGTCGTCACTGTACTGACGATCAAGTTGGGGGGGTGGGGATGGGGGGTGCCTCTTAAAGACAATCAAACAAGGAGAGAGGTGGCCGTCAGACCGTATACTATCTCGCTGTTTGGACTCTGGGTTGCATCCTTGTGTTCTTAAGTGACAAGTCCTACGTCCCTTCATTCATTTTTGCACCATTCCTTGTATAATGCCTCTTATATCTCTTGTTTTTATCACCACTATGGTTTGTGTTTGTTAGTTGTTCGTTGACCCACCTGACCGATATGGTTTTAGACGCTCATTGACCACCTGCCACTATGGCTTTTGATGTTTGTTACCACCTGATTCCTGTGGCTTTAGATGTTTTCCCACCTGACCCTATGGCTTTTAGATTGTTTACCACCTGACCCTATGGCTTTTAGATGTTTGTTTACCACCTGACCTATGGCTTTAGATGTTGTTACCACCTGACCCTATGGCTTTTAGATGTTTGTTTACCACCTGCCCTATGGCTTTTAGATGTTTGTTTACCACCTGACCCTATGGCTTTTAGATGTTTGTTTACCACCTGCCACTAATGGCTTTAGATGTTTGTTTACACCTGCCCATGGCTTTTAGATGTTTGTTTACACCTGACCATGGCTTTTAGATGTTTGTTTACCACCTGCCACAATGGCTTTTAGATGTTTGTTTACCACCTGACCCTATGGCTTTTAGATGTTTGTTTACCACCTGCCCAATGGCTTTTAGATGTTTGTTTACCACCTGTCCCTATGGCTTTTAGATGTTTGTTTACCACCTGCCCAATGGCTTTTAGATGTTTGTTTACCACCTGTCCCTATGGCTTTTAGATGTTTGTTTACCACCTGCCCTATGGCTTTTAGATGTTTGTTTACCACCTGTCCCTATGGCTTTTAGATGTTTGTTTACCACCTGTCCCTATGGTTTTTAGATGTTTGTTTACCACCTGACCCTATGGCTTTTAGATGTTTGTTTACCACCTGTCCCTATGGCTTTTAGATGTTTGTTTACCACCTGCCTAATGGCTTTTAGATGTTTGTTTACCACCTGCCCTATGGCTTTTAGATGTTTGTTTACCACCTGCCACAATGGCTTTTAGATGTTTGTTTACCACCTGCCACTATGGCTTTTAGATGTTTGTTTACCACCTGCCCAATGGCTTTTTAGATGTTTGTTTACCACCTGCCACAATGGCTTTTAGATGTTTGTTTACCACCTGCCACAATGGCTTTTAGATGTTTGTTTACCACCTGCACTCACAATGGCTTTTAGATGTTTGTTTACCACCTGCCACAATGGCTTTTAGATGTTTGTTTACCACCTACCACAATGGCTTTTAGATGTTTGTTTACCACCTCCACAATGGCTTTTAGATGTTTGTTTACCACCTGCCACAATGGCTTTTAGATGTTTGTTTACCACCTCCACAATGGCTTTTAGATGTTTGTTTACCACCTGCCACAATGGCTTTTAGATGTTTGTTTACCACCTGCCACAATGGCTTTTAGATGTTTGTTTACCACCTCCACAATGGCTTTTAGATGTTTGTTTACCACCTGCCACAATGGCTTTTAGATGTTTGTTTACACCTGCCACAATGGCTTTTAGATGTTTGTTTACCACCTGTCCACAATGCTTTTAGATGTTTGTTTACCACCTGTCCACTCAATAGCTTTTAGATGTTTGTTTACACCTGTCCAAAGCTTTTAGATGTTTGTTTATCACCTGTCCAAT
>JAPXFY010000013.1:26157722-26235222 GCA_030674185.1 Monoplex corrugatus
TCTCTCTCTCTCTCTGTGGCTCTGCCTCTCCCCCCTCCTCCTGTAATCAATTATGAGTGGTGACGTCAAAGTAATGAAGGGACAGCCATAGATGACAAGTCTATGAATAAAGCATGGAACTGTTTGTGGATAGAGTTTCTTTTCATTCACAGGACCCTGTCAGTGACTGATCACATATGCAACAGAATGAACTAGGGTGTTGTAATACTTGTATCCCTATTGTTAACAAATATGAAACTTGTTTAGTGCCGATAGCTCAACTGTCTGAGGGTCACTAACTCGAAGGTGGATCCTATACACACATTTACTGAAGGTGAGTGTTGTTAACAAATTGTCTCATTTACAGCTGTTGAAAGTTAATGTCACAGCTTTACAAGTGTCGGCAAGTATCTCTTGGGTCATTTGTCAACGGATGTTGACCACATTTGGAAAGGGCAGATTCTTAGTAGAGGTGGACCTTCTACGCGACAGAAAACGGCTTCGTGCAAAAGCACTCTTGCAAAAACAACCAACCAACCTACAATCCCCCCCCCCCCCAAAAAAAATACATACAAACACATATATGTATAGATAGATAGATAGATAGATAGATAGATAGATAGATGGATAGATAGATAATATAGATAGACAGACAGACAAACAGATAGACAGATAGATAGATAGATAGATAGATAGATAGATAGATAGATAAGATAGATAGATAGATAGATAGACAGAGACAGATAGGCAGATACATAGGCAGACAGATAGATAGATTTACCGTGTGCAAGACGGGTTGTCTCCCCCGGGGAAAACATGTCACCACAGTGCAACGCTACTTTTTTCTCTATCCTGCTTGTTCCTGTTTTCGGACTGTTTCATATATACATATACGAGATACACACATACATCTATATCTATCTATCTATGGAGGGGGGGGGGAGGGGGAAGAGAGAACAAATACCCCAAATACTCTATCTTTGAAATTTGTTTTACATCATTTACGACTAACAGACTTTCACGGGCCAAATTACACACAAAGTCTGCTATAACTGCGAACAACAGTTTTCTTTGCAAGTTTTCCGTTCTTGACATTTATGTTCCTATTTCTCTCTCCTCCCCCCCCCCCCTCCCCTCCATTTAATATTTGGAAGTCCAACTTTTGAAGGAAAGAAGTGTCTTTCAATAGCTGTGATTTTGCATCATCCGTGTTCTACGTGAACGTGTACGAAACTATTATCATACTCATGTGGTGGAGCAAGACGAAAACAATGGAACTAGTGAAGGTGTAACAATATAGACTTAAGGAAACAATAAACTGAGAAAAAGATCGCATGCGTCTACTGGTTTATTGACGTAAAAAAACAAACTGCTTGATCGATAGAAAATGCCGCAGGGCCTGCAGGGGATGCCATTTAAAGCATCAGCAGCAAGGGACTGCTTCAGGCATTCATCAAAAATACATGTCCTGCAAACTCAGTCAAGTTCCTTAAAGGAACCTTATTTATAATTGACAGGCATCGGTACTTGTGTACGCAATCCAAAAGGGTTCAATCGGGCAGTTTCCGACGATCGACTTGTCTGGGTCTTGCTTTTGACACCAATTGTTTTCCATTGGGACGTTCCCGCGACAGCAAAACAATAAGCAGCGCGTTTTATGGAGGTCTACTATAATCACTAGATGTTAAATGGAATTCTCAAATTCAGAAAAGCCTTGATAAGCAGTAGGTAGATTTTCAAAGTCAGCCGCTAGACGTTAAATGGAATTTTCAAATTCATACTTAAATGGAATTCTCAAACCCAGAAAAGTATTGATAAGCAGTGGGTACATTTTCAAAGTCAGACAAACCTCGATAAGCGTTAGGTAGCTTACTGGTGGGTATATGCATGCCACCAAAGGTTTCTTTGCGTTGAATCAAAAAGGCATGATGTTTCGATGCAAACTGATAGATCGTGACTCAAAATCTTCTTGTTCACCTCGACCCACCCCAACACGCACTTTCTAGGCCAAGACTGGTCCGCCTGAAATATGGATGGCTCTACCTAGGGAGGTACATTGCCGTAGTACACTGGCAAAGTTGTATTTATCTACTGACGTGGATTTTCATTAAAACAATTTGCTAGGGAGAACTCTTGTTGCCGTGAATTTGGAATAAGTTTCCCCAAAGTTGCCAGTTGTTTTATGTCATTTTTTTGCAGGATATTGTCACTAAATCTAATGTGGTAACACTGCGTACAGCTTTGTGTCTAAGGCCTCATGGCATGTGCGGAATCATGTTTTGTGACAGTGTGGGACGGGGAGCAGTGTTTTGAATGTCACAAAGTAAAAGATGTTCCTAATTCATTTTAGTATAGCGTTCATGCTGACATTCGTAACTCGCTCTTTGGAAACGTTGAAAAGTGTTGAGGACATTCAGCACCTTGATTATTCCATATCAAGTTAAAACCTTACATACACAGAGTTGTCCTTACAGTGGTAACCCACATCAGCCTACCCTTGATATACAAATAACAGAGCAAGGCATATACTTTTAAGGTTAGTCATTCATCGATCATATTAATCTACTCAAATAACTATCACATCGAATGTACGATATAGGTACATCGGTTTCTTCCAGTGTCTTCGTAAACAAGACAAATTCGAGTACGAAAATCTACTCTGAGAGCTGTTTTCACTACAAAAACATGAATCTTTTCTATGCCAAGCGCTACACTCCATGTTTCAGCACCATGTGTTCTTGCGATCGGTAAAAAAAAAAATCAACGGGTCATTTGTCCATGGGACAGCCGTGGACTCAAGATTTGATATCCGAGTTCAATCCCAACCCGCAGCAGTAAAAACTGCCCATGTTTATATTTTCATCATTCTGGTGGTGTCAGTTTTGTTTTATAGGCCCCTCTTCCCCCCTCCCCATCGATCTCAAGACCTTGCCATTGCTTCCGGTTTTGTGAAGGCTCAGGGAGTCTGCCAGACAATGCCTGACAGATTTGGGTGGAACGCATATGGAGGTGTCCGAGTGCAATGAATTTCTCTCGAACAATCTTCAAACACCTGGCAAAGGATAGCAGAATTGGGCATGTTCAATTTCAGTAGGACATCGACTTCTCAATTTTGTTCTGACTTTGCGTGTTGACTGTCCAAGATACTGTTGTACGGTTGTGAGGTGTGGACAGTTAACACGCCGAGTCAGAACAAAATTGAGGCACCCGAAATGTGGTTTCTAAGAACAATGTTGCGAGTTACATGGACAGCAAAGAAAACAAACGAGACAATCTTGAAGGAGGCAGACACAAGAAGATCATTAATAAAGAAGACAAGGAAAAGACAAGCAACATATACAGGACATTTTATGAGGAAAGGGGAATTAGAGCACCTGGTCACAACAGAAAAGCTGGAGGGAAAGAAACACCAGGTAGACCCAAGGAGAAAATATTGGACGGACTTGCAGGATGGCTGAAGACAGAGAGGGTGTAAGATGTACTTGCAGCGACAGAGGATAGATTCGTGTGGAAGGCACGGCTGTTTAAGGGTGATCACTTAGTTTCGTCCCGCGGTGGCAGCTGTAGCAGCGCGAAGCCCACTGAGTGCTGCCCTGACCTAGAAATACGAGCTCGTAGCTCCGCCTTGTTACCGGCGATCTCGCTACGCCGTATAAGCGCAGTAGTAACTATTACAAACAAGTAACTTCAGTTTTCCACTAATTTTCTCAAGAGCTTTGTTTGTATTGGTCTGTAATGTGCATCATTAAAAAGCTGAGATTTTTCTCAATAAAATGATATGTAACTCAACACGTTACGTACATGTAAGTGTCCAACTAAACGCACAGAGAAGAGAGAGAATGAAAGACGGTGTTGACATGATTTTCAATCTTCGACCGTGAAATGATCAATGTTCCAACGCCGGTAAAATCCAAATGCCAGTTCTCGAATAAAAGTAAAGGCACACATTAGAAGAATGTTGTCTGTAGGGGACGGCTGTTTTTCATTTTTCATGTTTCGCGGCTTAGGGGCCACGTATAGCGTATCGTAATAACACATGTGACAGCTAAGGTAAACAGGGATGCGGGCGAGGCGGTTGGTGGTTACTGGTTCTGGCAGCTCATTAATCTTTAGAGTCTTCAGTGAATGTTGGTATCATTTCAGTCCTCTGGATAACGCTTACCACGTACTCACTGTGGCAGAATTCCTTTGTGCTTGATAATTGTGTATAGTGTTGCCTTGGACATTTTCGTTTGAAATATAAGTGTACTGAGACGACCAGAGTCAGGTTTTGCATGTTGTAGTCGTTGATTATCTCTGTTTATTTTCTTTTGTTTTTGTTGCGTGTGTGTGTGTTATGTGTGTGTGTGTGTGTGTGTGTGTGTGTGTGTGTGTGTGTGTGTGTATGTGTGTGTGTGTGTGTGTGTATGTGTGTGTGTGTGTGTGTGTATGTGTGTGCATGCACATTTCATGAGGCAATTAATAAGGGCCAAAATACATTAAGCAAAGTGCAAAGTATTCCTCTCTCTCTGTCTGTCTGTCTGTCTGTCTGTCTGTCTGCTTGGATGTTTATGTGTATGCATTTCATAAATGAAATAAGTAATTAAAGACTTTTGAGTATTATTATCATTGTTAAGCAAAATACATAGTATTCTTGTGCGTGTGTTTGTTTTTGTTTGATTGTTTGTTTGTTTTGTGTATGTGTGGGGGGGGGGGGGAGAGCGACAGACAGGCAGCCAGAAAGATTTCAGTGTAGTTAAGTGGGTATGATATTCAGGAGTTTTTATTTCTTTTTAATACCAGTGAACCTAAAGTTCTCGTAAATGTATTAAGTTTTCTCTCCCTCCCCCCCCCCCCTCTCTCTCTCTGTCTTTCCATTTTTTTTAATGAATGGTGGTCTCGGTATCGTGATCCCAATCTTGACTCTTGCATGGACATGTGTGTATACGTTCCTACTATGGCAGTAAGGAGATTGCCGTATACAAGACTATCAGTGAAATGTTGGTGCTAGTGTGAAAGATAATGGAGTCTATGCCGTTCGTTATCAGTGATCTCGATTTACCCACCGCTACCTCCACAAGAAGCAAAAAAGATCCGTTTGATAAGTCAGTCTGTTAAAACATACTTTACTCTTCCTGTGTATGTGTTTCTTTCTGCTGTAATAACTGGTGAACTCTTGTTTTCGTTGTTGGAAGTTGGCTTATTTTTCTCATGAAACAGTGAAGGCGCGATATTTTCAGAATCGTTCTCCTCCTTTTCTGTGTAATCCCGTTACACATTATGGCAACAAACCAGTTCGTGTTTGATATCTATGTGTAGGGGAGAGAGTCTACTTTTCGGTAAGATTGATAATTACATATATGGATAAATGACCAAAACAGTATTGCGGGAAATGTAGAAACAGTAGTAATCACGGCACACAAAGGCAGCCACACAGTCCTGCTTGCCTACCGATGACTCACAGCTCAAAACCGCTGACGGGCCGTATAGCGTAGCGGGTAAGCAGGAAAACACGCCTCTCGCGTGCGAATCGCTGCCACCGTGTCCGAAAACTTAGTGATCGCCCGGCGGCCGGTTTAAACAGCCGTGAAGGCCATGATCACCAACGCCATGCGGCAGGGCACATGATGATGATGGTGATGACCGACGCCTGGATACAACACCGTGCCCCTCTTGTGTTCTGTGCCAGCCTGTCATTGGTGCCCCAGATGTGCACAGGGGCCTTCCTGGCCTTGCATTAGGCGTTCAGAACTTACATCTTCCTGTCGGCAGGTTCCTCGTGGCTTTCACCACTTAATTCACCAGGGACACTTGATGACTGACTGAGTATTATGGGGAGTGGACCGCTATCTGTCTACTAAAGTTAACAGAAAACACAGAAAGCACGCAAGAAGGATTCATCGTTTGTATGTATGAGGGGGAAGACTATTTCCCAAAGTTACAACAGGTCATGCTGACTCCAGACTGTAATTCTGAACGGGTGCGAATCCCCCCCCCCCCCCCCCTTTCTTCTTTTTCCCCCACTCCAGAAGCTAGAGCTAAACAAAATGGATTACCAAAGACATCTCCGTCGGATTGTGTATGGACAAACCTGCACCACACTTCACAGCTTAACAGCGAAGGACAGGAAAACAATGTGATTTCATTGTATACGCTAGAACGGACACGTGCCCCCCTCTCCCTTTCACCCCCTAATTGTTCTCATTAAAAGGGACATTATTAATGTGGCCTGATCGTTAATATTTTTGTTTTTCATGTCACCCTCCTCTGTTTCCCTATTCGTATTAATTTATCCATTCAGGAAATACCAGCTGTCAGTACATAAAGTCGTTTTGCGTGTTCCACTCAAATGTTCGAAGAGTTCTGTTGGATGGCATGACTGGTTCGTACAATTTTCATTGCAGTGGTATCAAAATGTCCGTGGTGGTTCTATTCTTTATAAAAGAAAGTATGCTGTTTGTTTAAAGCAGGAGTCATTGTTGATTTTTTCAATCATCAATGGAGAGAACCTGATTTTAGTAAACAATAACATAGCGTATGTTTTTTTAATGGACTTGGGTTGCACGTGCCGGTGAGGCAATGTTGTTGTTGTGTCATTGATGGCGCTTTTCAACATGTAATATTGTATTATTTTGCTAAACGGATTTTCCGTCTGCAATTCCGGCTTGGCTACCAAAGATTATGCGTAGCAGCCCTACCCAAGGATTACACGTAGCAGCCCTACCCAAGGATTACACGTAGTAGCCCTACCAAAGGATTACATGTAGCAGCCCTACCCAAGGATTACACATAGCAGCCCTACCCAAGGATTACACATAGCAGCCCTACCCAAAGATTACGCATAGCAGCCCTACCCAAGGATTACGCATAGCAGCCCTACCCAAGGATTATGCGTAGCAGCCCTACCCAAGGATTACACATAGCAGCCCTACCCAAGGATTACAAGTAGCAGCCGTACCCAAGGATTACACGTAGCAGCCCTACCCAAGGATTACACATAGCAGCCCTACCGAAAGATTACGCATAGCAGCCCTACCCAAGGATTACGCATAGCAGCCCTACCCAAGGATTATGCGTAGCAGCCCTCCCCAAGGATTATGCGTATCAGCCCTACCCAAGGATTACAAGTAGCAGCCCTCCCCAAGGATTACGCGTATCAGCCCTCCCAAGGATTACGCGTAGCAGCCCTACCGAAGGATTATGCGTAGCAACCCTACCCAAGGATTACACGTAGCAGCCCTACCCAAGGACTGCGCATGGCAGCCCTACCCAAAGATTACACGTAGCAGCCCTACCCCCAAGGATTACACATAGCAGCCTTACCCAAAGATTGCACGTAGCAGACCTACCCAAGGATTACGCATAGCAGCCCTACCCAAGGATTACACGTAGCAGCCCTACCCAAGGATTACAAGTAGCAGCCCTCCTCAAAGATTACGCGTAGCAGCCCTCCCCAAGGATTACGCGTAGCAGCCCTCCCCAAGGATTACGCGTAGCAGCCCTCCCCAAGGATTATGCGTAGCAACCCTATCCAAGGATTGCGCGTAGCAGCCCTATCCAAGGGTTACGCGTAGCAGCCCTATCCAAGGATTACGCGTAGCAGCCCTACCCAAGGATTACGCGTAGCAGCCCTACACAAGGATTGTGCGTAGCAGCCCTACCCAAGGATTGCGCGTAGCAGCCCTACACAAGGATTACGCGTAGCAGCCCTACCCAGGGATAATACGTAGCAGCCCTACCCAAGGATTATGCGTAGCAGCGCCACACAAGGATTATGCGTAGCAGCCCTACCCAAGGATTACGCATAGCAGCCCTACCCAAGGATTATGTGTAGCAGCCCTACCCAAGGATTACGCGTGATACCCGTGCAACATCACCCAGTTTACCCACGATTTTTGTAATGATTTCGTAGAGATGATGAGTTGCACATTTACCAGAATAACGCTGATTTTTAATGTTGTTTTGTACAATTCCAAACCACTTTGTTTCTTTTACTGAGGGAAAAAAGTTGTCCATAATGATCAAAATACATAAATTTCTTCAGACAAAAACCCAGTCAATTTTATAACAAGAACATGTATACAAAAAAGAAATGTGTCCTTACGAACAGACAAAAAAAGTAGCCAGACTCGTTTCAGATTAAGATAAAAATTCCACAATATTCACTAAACTTGTTTTTAAAAGTATTCAGAAAATGAACACGCAGAGAGATAAAGAGAGAGAGAGAGAGAGAGAGAGAGAGAGAGACAGAGAGACAGACAGACAGAGAGAGAGACAGAGAGAGAGAGAGACAGAGAGAGGGAGACAGAGAGAGAGAGAGACAGAGAGACAGAGACAGACAGAAAGAGATACGGCTTTATAGGCCACATAATATTAACTTTTCGATTTGTTTTTATTTGCTGAGTGTCGCTTCCATCAGCCCGTGGATGATTGGATGTAACACTGACCGCTTGAAAGTATCACATTTTCATGAAGTGTTGTGCGATCGTGTTTACGCCGCAGGCAAGATGTATGATGAAGTACACATAGCACGCTCTTTTCTGACACTGTTTATCCCGCTGTCGCGTCATTTCGAGGTGGTTTCCAGGGTAAAAAATTAATTTAGACTTCCACCATGATCGCAGTTGTCCTACACAATCGAATTACCATGAAATTGTGTCGTTTGTCTTATCTCGCCTCCTCATCATCAACTCATTTGGACAGAGGATTTCCCTTCCTTCCTTACTTTGGGCACAAGGACTTTCAGGTCAGCAATGGCAGACTTAGGCACATCATACGTGGAATTAATCAGGTCAGCAATGGCAGATTTTGGCACACCATACGTGGAATTAATCAGGTCAGCAGTGGCAGACTTTGGCACACCATACGTGGAACTAATCAGGTCAGCAGTGGCAGACTTTGGCACACCATACGTGGAACTAATCAGGTCAGCAGTGGCAGACTTTGGCACACCATACGTGGAACTTATCGGGTCAGCAATGGCAGACTTTGGCACACCATACGTGGAACTAATCAGGTCAGCAGTGGCAGACTTTGGCACAACATACGTGAACTAATCAGGTCAGCAATGGCAGACTTTGGCACACCATACGTGGAATTAATCAGGTCAGCAATGGCAGACTTTGGCACACCATACGTGGAACTAATCAGGTCAGCAGTGGCAGATTTTAGCACACCATACGTGGAATTAATCAGGTCAGCAGTGGCAGACTTTGGCACACCATACGTGGAACTAATCAGGTCAGCAATGGCAGACTTTGGCACACCATACGTGGAATTAATCAGGTCAGCAGTGGCAGACTTTGGCATACCATACGTGGAACTAATCAGGTCAGCAATGGCAGACTTTGGCACACCATACGTGGAACTAAACAGGTCAGCAATGGCAGACTTTGGCACACCATACGTGGAACTAATCAGGTCAGCAATGGCAGACTTTGGCACACTTACGTGGAACTAATCAGGTCAGCAATGGCAGACTTTGGCACACCATACGTGGAACTAATCAGGTCAGCAGTGGCAGACTTTGGCACAACATACGTGAACTAATCAGGTCAGCAATGGAAGATTTTGGCACAACATACGTGGAACTAATCAGGTCAGCAGTGGCAGACTTTGGCACATCATACGTGGAACTAATCAGGTCAGCAATGGCAGACTTTGGCACACCATACGTGGAACTAATCAGGTCAGCAGTGGCAGACTTTGGCACAACATACGTGTAACTAATCAGGTCAGCAATGGCAGACTTTGGCACACCATACGTGGAACTAATCAGGTCAGCAGTGGCAGACTTTGGCACAACATACGTGGAACTAATCAGGTCAGCAATGGCAGACTTTGGCACACCATACGTGGAACTAATCAGGTCAGCAGTGGCAGACTTTGGCACACCATACGTGGAACTAATCAGGTCAGCAATGGCAGACTTTGGCACACCATACGTGGAACTAATCAGGTCAGCAGTGGCAGACTTTGGCACACAATACGTGGAACTAATCAGTTCAGCAATGGCAGATTGTGGCACACCATACGTGGAACTGCCTGAAAGCAAGGAATGCTGCTTATCTATGTTTCAAGATTCCCTGTTCCTACAGTGAGTGACCTCTCTGTGACATTCAAATGCTCCTGTCGACTGCTATCGCTATTGTTGTTTAAAGCCCAGCCGAATGCAAAGAGCCATATCAGGGCTATAACTGTTTCAAAACATACGTAACTTCAACAGAAAAAAAAAGAAAAGAAAATTAAGTACATATATCAATACATTCGCGCACATAATTAAGGACATGCCCTGGCGCTGACCACTCCGTCCAATTTATCGTACAGGGGATTTAAAAAAAACACCAGGATACAAATTGTAGCATACCTAAGCATACAAAATGGGCCTAAATTACCTAAAATTGCTTGTGCATATTTCACTTCCCTAGAACCAAAAAATGCATTGAATGCATGTACCCAATTATCTATACTAAGAAAAAGTACGTACGACTTTGTCGAACACATACAGGTGAATGGACCGCAAAGTTATAGGCCTTCAGACCTGAACTTGGCTCAGCCAGGTACCATTAGCAGGCTCGTGTCAGCATAGTGAGCCAACCCATTAGTAGGTCTGCATCTTAGCATAGCGAGCCTATCCATTTAGCATGCCTGCATCTTAGCTCAGTGAGAATGCCCATTAGCAGGCCTGCATCTTAGCATTGCAAGCCTATCCATTAGCATGCCTGCATCTTTGCTCAATGAGAATGTCCATTGGCAGGCCTGCATCTTAGCATAGCGAGCTATTATTAGTAGGCCTGAATCTTAGCATAGTGAGCTTATTAGTAGGCCTGAATCTTAGCATAGCGAGCTATCCATTAGTAGGCTGCATCTTAGCATAGCGAGCCTATCCATTAGTAGGCCTGCATCTTAGCATAGCGAGCCTATATTAGTAGGCCTGCAATCTTAGCGTAGCGAGCCTATCCATTAGTAGGTCTGCATCTTAGCATAGCGAGCCTATCCATTAGTAGGCCTGCATTTTTTATGAAGCATTTGCATGCCTATTAGTAGGCCTTGAATCTTTTTGCTTAGTGAGAATGCATTAGCAGCTGCATTTGCTTAGGAATCCATTAGCATGCCTGCATTTTGCTTAGTGAGCTATCCATTAGTAGGCCTGCATTTGCTTAAGCCATTAGCGACCTATTTTCATTAGTAATGCCATGCATCCTACTTAGCGAGCAATGTCCATAGCATGCCTGTATTTTCTTGTAATGCATTAGCGTGCCTTGATCCATTAGCAGCCTGCATCTTAGTGACATTAGCGGTATTTGCCTGAATCCATTAGAGCCTGCATTTAGCTTAGTGGATGTCCATTAGCATGCCTGCATTTGCTAGTAGATGTCCTTGCATCTTATTGCTTAGTGAGCTGTCCATTAGCAGCCTGCATTCTTAGTAGCAATGTCCATTAGCATGCCTGCCATTTTTCTTAGTAGGTCCTAGCATCCCTTAGCATAGTGAGCATGTCCATTAGCATGCCTGCATTTTGCTTGTGAAATGTCCATTAGCAGCCTGTTTTTGCTTAGTGAGATGTCCATTAGATGCCTGTATTTTTGCTTAGTGAGAATGTCCATTAGCATGCCTGCATTTTGCTTAGTGAGAATGTCCATTAGCATGCCTGCATTTTTCTTAGTGAGAATGTCCATTAGCATGCCTGTATTTTTGCTTAGTGAGAATGTCCATTAGCATGCCTGTATTTTTGCTTAGTGAGAATGTCCATTAGCATGCCTGCATTTTTCTTAGTGAGAATGTCCATTAGCATGCCTGCATTTTTTCTTAGTGAGAATGTCCATTAGCATGCCTGTATTTTTGCTTAGTGAGAATGTCCATTAGCATGCCTGATTTTTACTTAGTGAGAATGTCCATTAGCCAGTCCTGCTTATTTTTTACTTAGTGAGAATGTCCATTAGCATGCCTGTATTTTTCTTAGTGAGAATGTCCATTAGCAGGCCTGTGTCAGTGATCATGTATCTTAGTGGGCGCGTCTTGGTGGGCCTGTCTTAGTTGGCTTCTACAGCTGGATGAAGCAGCAGGGTACTTTCAGTTTTTTTCTCCTAATTTCTGTATTTGGTGTTTGTTCATTTGTGATCTTACATTCACGCTTGACAAAGGCCACTTGGTCGAACATTTGCGCCTATCTTGTCTTCTTGTATTAAATATGCGTTCCGATTCTATTTTCGTGTTTTGTTGTTGTTGTTTTCTTCTTGTTTCTGCCTACTTTTTTTCCCCATTCTGTATTGTTTAATGATCGCTTTTCATGCAGAGACTGTGTGCTGGTTGTGCAGAAAGTGATGTCCCAACAGGATGGCTAACTCACAACGCCAACAACGAGGGAATCCAACATGCTTGTCGTATTCGACGCTGTGACACCACACAAACGTGCGTGCCAGTGGGCCATTCGCTGACTGAGTACAAGTGTCTGACACTGCCCATAGACTGCGGCACTCCCCTCCATCCCTCCAATGGCGTCTTCACCGTTCATGGCACAGGTGTGGGTCAAGTGGCCAGTCTCAGCTGTGACCAGCACTTTGTGGTCGTTCCCCAAAACGCTGCTACACAAATCACGTGCACGGGGTCAGCGGGATGGACCACGCTGGAAGTTTCGTGTCATCAGGTCAGTGTGTGATTTCAATGTGCGCGCGCGCGCGCGTGTGTGTGTGTGTGTGTGTGTGTGTGTGTGTGTGTGTGTGTGAGTGTGCGCGCGCGCAAGTGTATGTGTATTTCATATCGCTGTAAACCATTTAGGCCCACTTATTGACTTACTGCCTATTGTGCCATTATCATGTGGACCCCTTCTGTTTGTTTTTGGTCTTGCCTCTATATAGTACCCTAACTGTGTTTCAGGGCTTTAAGTTTCAGTTTTAGTTTCTCAAGATAAATGTCTCCGCGCTCGGAATGAATTCCATGGACTAACGTCACAGGTGCCGTGTGTATGGTGATCATGGGTCTGCTTACAGTCTTGAAGAATTTTAGGGGGAAACAGTTCTGTGCACCAGAAAACAACACCAGTTCGTTATAGCTCATTCTAAAATTTCTTGTAATGAAAATAAGTTGCACTGCTTTTCAGATAAGTCTTCATAAGAACTACGGACTCAAGATGTAATACTGAGTTCAACCCCAGCCCGCAACATTAAAAACTGGCCTGTTTGCTGCCCATTTTAATGTTTCCATCATTCTGGTGGTGCCAGCTTAGTGTTTGATAGGTCCACTCTCCCCTTTCCCCGTTTCAAGACCTTGCCAGCACATAGGTTTTGTGCAGGTTCAGGAAAGCTGTCAGCAGGATATCTGCCAGATAATTGCTGGCGGATTTGGGTGGAGCGCATATGGAGCTGTCCGAGCGCAGTGAATCCCTCTTGAACTCTAATAACTCCATCAATCCCCTGCCCCGCCCCTCTCTTTCTCTCTCTCAAGCGCAATGACTGTTTTGCTATGGGATTTATTAGTAGACTGATCGGAAACCTTCAAGTGAGCAAGTACCATACCTGATACCCACATACCAGTGATACTGTAAATATATTCATTTTTGACATTACTCAGAAACCACGCAGTTTCTTAATGACTTTGATCATCGCTGCACGAGATCTGCCAACAATAGGCGTAACTGTCTCACAACACAATATGAACAAATATGAAAGTCTGTTTCAAGTGTTTATTCTTTTAAGCATCGCTGCCCCGACAAACCATGTTATGCTATCAGCGTTACCACATATAGATCTTCAGAGGAAGTGCGCTGCTAAGATTTGTTTCCAATACAATCATTGTAGCAAAGAGGTTAGCGCAACAGACTAATCATGGGGGTTGTAGGTTCAGTTCCTTCAGTCCAGAACACTGTGAGAATTTTTGGTCTCAAGTAGCCCTTACTCATGCTTCAGCACGCTATGGGCGTATTGAGAAGACTGGGACCACACAGTATACTCTCATGCACTTCACGGATGTATCATTGAGGGGTGTTGTTTTAATTTAATGGACCAAACATTACCGATGTACGCCTAAAGCCTGGGTTCAATTGGAATGAAATAAGACTTGGCGTCAAACCCTGTCACACCATCACAATTCATAATGGAACAAGCTAATCCACAATGGAACCACCTGACATCGTCTTCCTTATAACACGATGTTATTATCACACCACTGTGCAAACATTTCCAGATTTTGTGGCCTGTCATGCCCTGCTTTTATAGTGACAGCAGTTACAGTAGATTTGGAGGCATGTTGGAGTGCTGGAATGAGTGATGCTGGGGCAGACACAGAGTGGTAAGGGAAAAGGGACCTAAAAATCAATAACACACCACCTCTATCATCAAACACCATGGTATTGGTGTGTTTTCTCCTTGCTTGTTGAGGAATTATCTCCCTATAATTGATTAACGTTGAAAATGTAACTTTAAACAATTGTTTTCACCTTGCTTGCGGAGGAATTGTTTCCCTTTAAATGATTAATGATGAAAATGTTGTAACATGAAACAGTTAAAATTACGTCAGTGTGACTGATGATTGTTATCATTATCACACCACGTTGTTGTTGGTACAGGTGTCATTCACTTCAAAGGCTGTGTTGTTATCATTATCACACCACGTTGTTGTTGGTACAGGTGTCATTCACTTCAAAGGTTGTGTTGTTATCATTATCACACCACGTTGTTGTTGGTACAGGTGTCATTCACTTCAAAGGTTGTGCTGTTATCACTATCACAAACGTTGTTGTTGGTACAGGTGTCATTCACTTCAAAGGTTGTGCTGTTATCATTATCACAAACGTTGTTGTTGGTACAGGTGTCATTCACTTCAAAGGTTGTGCTGTTATCACTATCACAAACGTTGTTGTTGGTACAGGTGTCATTCACTTCAAAGGCTGAGTTGTTATCATTATCACACCACGTTGCTGCTGATACAGGCGTCGTTCACTTCAAAGGCTGTGTTGTTATCATTATCACAAACGTTGTTGTTCGTCATCATCATCATGTGCCCTGCCGCATGGCGTTAGCCATCATGGCCCTCCATGTGTATCTATCCCTTGCTGCTGCAAGCACATCTTCCACCCTCTCTCAGTCTCTGTCCTCAGCCACTCTGCAAGTCCGTCCAATATTTTCTCCCTGGGTCTACCTGGTGTTCTCTTTCCCTCCAGCTTTCCTGTTGAGACCGGGTGCTCTAATTCCCGTTTTCCCATAAAATGGCCTATAAATGTTGCCTGCCTTTTCCTAATCTTTCTTATCAATTATCTTCTTGTGTCTGCCTCCATCAAGACTGTCTCGTTTATTTTCTTTGCGGTCCATGGAACTCTCAATATTCTTCTTAGAAACCACATCTAGGCTGCCACATTCTTGTTCTAGATTTGCGTGTTGTTGTTCGTACAGGTGTCATTCACTGTTATCATTATCACATAGGTTGTTCGTACAGGTGTCATTCACTGGAAGCCTCACCGTTCCCTTCACGGGCAAACTGCCGTGGCCGGTGTCTGTGGGGTGGGAGGCCTGTGTGAAGGGGACTTTTCTGGGAAATGGGCAGATGGTCATCAACTTCCTGTCCGACAAGTACGACTTCCTCAGCATCACCTACATTAACTACCCAGAAGTTCTCCTTGAGCTCGCTTTCAGGTAAGACCACCACATAGAGTCAGAAAATCAGTCGGATTAATAAAAATGAACACCTGATGTATGGATTCGTTTAGGTCACAGACACTTGTTGTGAGTAGATGTCGCGCCAGCAGGCAGCAAAAGTGTGTGTGGTGTTTTACAGTGATTTTATCGTGGTTCTATTTGGTTTTATGCATTGAATTTTGTATCAGTTTGTTGCTTTGAAATCCTGACACACGGTGATGTAAATATTTTTTTTTAATTTTGAATATTTTACCAGATAATCTGCCCCCAAGACTGCGTTTTATCTGTATAAGTGTCTTGTACTAAGTCTTTTATTATCCATTGTTTGGTGTCTGTGATTTGTCTGTGACCGTGCGTTCGCGCTTGACAAAGGCTAGTTGGCCGAAAATTTGCGCTTGTTTTGTTTTGTGTTGTCTTGTTGGAGATGCGCTTACATTGATTTTCTTGTTCTTCTGGTTTGTGTTTGCTTGGCGCAGGCAGTCACTCTTGTTTTGGATCTTGTAATATACCCCAAGACTGCGTTTTATCTGTATAAGTGTCTTGTACTAAGTCTTTTATTATCCATTGTTTGGTGTCTGTGATTTGTCTGTGACCGTGCGTTCGCGCTTGACAAAGGCTAGTTGGCCGAAAATTTGCGCTTGTTTTGTTTTGTGTTGTCTTGTTGGAGATGCGCTTACATTGATTTTCTTGTTCTTCTGGTTTGTGTTTGCTTGGGCGCAGGCAGTCACTCTTGTTTTGGATCTTGTAATATACCCCAAGACTGCGTTTTATCTGTATAAGTTCTTGTACTAAGTCTTTTATTATCCATTGTTTGGTGTCTGTGATTTGTCTGTGACCGTGCGTTCGCGCTTGACAAAGGCTAGTTGGCCGAAAATTTGCGCTTGTTTTGTTTTGTGTTGTCTTGTTGGAGATGCGCTTACATTGATTTTCTTGTTCTTCTGGTTTGTGTTTGCTTGGGCGCAGGCAGTCACTCTTGTTTTGGATCTTGTAATATACCCCAAGACTGCGTTTTATCTGTATAAGTGTCTTGTACTAAGTCTTTTATTATCCATTGTTTGGTGTCTGTGATTTGTCTGTGACCGTGCGTTCGCGCTTGACAAAGGCTAGTTGGCCGAAAATTTGCGCTTGTTTTGTTTTGTGTTGTCTTGTTGGAGATGCGCTTACATTGATTTTCTTGTTCTTCTGGTTTGTGTTTGCTTGGGCGCAGGCAGTCACTCTTGTTTTGGATCAGATAATCTGATTTTAAAGTTTTTATACCTACTTTTCATCATTTTAATTCAGCTGCTCAAGTCGGACATTTTATCTGTGAACTGTGTTTACATCTTAGCCTACTGTGTACGCCCAACGCTACAGCTTCCAAACCTTTGTGTTCTGCGTTCTCTGGATTTAAGTGTTGAGAACTGACCAACCCACACACCAACCGGTAAGTATCTTCCTCTCCTGCCTGGCTCGCAATTATGGACCCGTATTTTATAAAACAAATTGGACTGACACTTTTTAAACACAGCAAATGCTACCTCGGTGGAGGCGTCTACCAGCGAATACGAACACTGGGGCTGTGTCCTAAGCCCCGCACTGCGCGATCCTGTCGTGGTGGACGTCTCCACCGTCTTTGGCACAACCTGCCTCCTGCCTGACGCCACTTTTCGTCTCCTGTTTCTTCTTCTCCTCCACTGCCCTTGCCCTCGACCTCGCTGCTGCAAGCTTCGTCTCCTCCTCTGCCGTCTTCGCCTTCGCCTTCTGTCCTGATGGTGCCGCCTTCGCCTTCTGTCCCGCCGGTGCCGCTTTCACCTTCTGTCCCGTCGGTGCCGCCTTCGTCGCCACCTCGGCCGCCACCATATGACTGTGATAGGTTGAAACTATGCCTTTTTAATGCTCAGTCAACATGCACTGATAGCAAAGCCGAAGTCATTGCTGATTTTATCGCAGATGAGCATGTTGACATTGCTTTTATCACAGAGACATGGCTTAACCCCCTTGGTCACGAACCTATACATGCTAGCCTCACTCCGAGTGGTCACAGGCTTGCTTCTTTCCATCGCTCATCCCGAGGTGGCGGTATCGCCATCCTCTACAACGACTCACTCCATTCCCGCCTATCTTTCTCGCAGTCTCTGCCTTTCTCCCATCCTTCTTTCGAGCACGTTGAAGTATCCTTCCAATCCACCCCTCACCCCATCACCTTCTCCTGTGTCTATCGACCTCCACCTAGCTCTGCCAACAAACTCACCACATCCACGTTTCTCTCTGACTTTGACCAATTGCTTGACCACTACTACCTCTTACCTGGAAATCTCATCATTCTAGGTGACATCAATGTCCACTATGACAACACTCACCGTTATGACACAAGACATATCATCAACTCTCTGTCCAATCACAATATGACTCAACACATTTCTGAACCAACCCATCAAAAAGGTCACATTCTTGACTGGATCATTTCTCGTGATCACCACAATTCTGCTACTGACAACTGCTTAGTTCTTTCTACCCGTCTAACTTCAGCCCTTCCATCTGACCACTCTGCAATTCTCTGTTCTCTCGACATTTCTCCTCCTTCCCGTACCATGCGCACAGTGACTCGACGCAATCTCAAATCTATCGACCTCTCCACATTTTCATCTGATGCCTCCCGTCTCCTTTCTGAAAAGTCACATAACCTTGCCGATGAATTCTATATTACTCTCCACCATCTTCTGGACACTCATGCTCCAGCCACAACCCGTCTTTTACCTGACCACCCCCCTACCCCCTGGCTCACTCATGAGATCGCCTGTGCAAAACGTGCCCGCCGCAGAGCAGAGCGCCGCTGGCGCAAATCCAAACTCACTGTACACAGGCAACTTTTCCAAGCCTCTAAAACAAAAGTATCCACCCTCATTGCATCAGCAAAAACAAGCTATTTCCAAACCAAAATCCTGAATGCCTCTTCTTCAAAAGAACTCTTTACAACCATGAATCATCTCCTTGGCACACGAAAAGATTTACCTCTCCCAACAAAACATACAAATGAAGAACTCCCATCTGTATTCTCCAACTATTTCACCACCAAAATACAAACTCTTCGTGACAGGCTTGACAGGACACCCTGTCAACCATGCCCACCTGACCCTTCCTTCTCTGGCACACCTCTTACTACTTTTACCCCAGTCTCACAAGAAGAAATTCTCAACACAATCAGATCCATGTCGTTCAAAACCTGCGAACTGGATCCTCTTCCAGGTTCTCTCTACGCCGACTGTCTCCCTACTCTCCTTCCATTCATCACTGACATCATCAACACTTCTCTTCAAACTGGAACTGTCCCAGATTCTTTCAAGTCTGCTATTGTTCACCCTCTCCTCAAGAAACACAATTTTGACCCAAATGAACTGAAAAATTACCGGCCTATCTCTAATCTCTCTTTCTTGTCAAAACTCCTTGAAAAAGTCGTCCTCAACCAGCTGAACTCTCACCTGTCTGCCAACAATCTCCTCAATCCTTTCCAGTCAGCCTACCGCCAGTGCCATAGCACTGAAACTGCCCTACTACACATTCTCAACAATCTCCTCCTTGCAACTGATACTGGCAAAGTCTCTCTCCTCACACTCCTTGATCTGTCTGCAGCCTTTGATACCATTGATCATGGTATTCTCCTTTCTAGACTTCATCATACTTTTGGCATCTCTGACATTGCTCTGTCTTGGTTCACTTCATACCTATCAAACAGAAAACAAACCGTTCTCATCAATGGCACTTACTCTCAACCTGCATACCTGACCTGTGGTGTTCCACAAGGATCTGTCCTTGGCCCTGTTCTTTTCACTCTTTACACCTCCCCCCTGTCCACCATCATCAACTCTCACTCTATAAAACACCACTTCTATGCTGATGACACCCAACTTCAAGACAGTGACTCACCTGATAATATACAGCGCCTCTTGACTCGCACCACTGAGTGTTACTCAGACATTAAGAACTGGATGACGTTCAACAAACTTCAGCTTAATGACGACAAGACAGAAGCTATCCTCATTGGCACCCGCCAGAAACTTTCTCAGCTGCCTCCTCTTTCTCTCCCATTATGTAACACATCAGTCCCAATTTCTGATTCAGCTAAAAACCTTGGTGTCTGCATTGACTCTACCCTCTCCATGAACAACTTTGTTTCTCAAACTGCCAGATCTTGCTACTATCATCTCCATCGTATAAGGCTGATCAGGAAGTATCTCTCTGTCGAAACAACTGCAAAACTCGCATTGACTATTGCAATTCACTCCTGTCTGGTCTTCCTGCCTCCACCATTCACATCCTACAGCGCATTCAAAACAATGCTGTACGCCTTGTACTCAAAAAGAAAAAAGCTGACCACATATCTCCTCTCCTGGCACAACTTCACTGGCTCCCTGTATCAAAGCGCATACAGTACAAACTAGACACCATGTGCTACAAAAGCCTCAATAACGCAGCCCCCGATTACCTGTCAAGCCTACTTGATATCTATCTTCCCTCACGTACCCTCCGCTCTGCCTCCGATCCTCTGACTTTTCGCTTTCCACGCACTAAGCTCAATACCTATGGTCCACGAGCCTTCTCTGTTTCTGGTCCACATTCCTGGAACAAACTTCCTCTCTCAGTCCGTCAGCAACCTACTTTTGTCTCCTTCAAGTCCGCTCTCAAAACTCACCTTTTCTCCTCCGCATAAAATCCTAACCTCACTCAACCCCCCCCCCCCCCCCCCCCCCCTCTGCAGCCTGTCTCCGCTCGGAGGGGAATCACATGGTTATAATACATAATTGTATATGCTATGCTCTCTATAATTTTCCATTGCTTTTATTCTTGCTTTTATTGCTTTTATTCTTTCTCCCCATTTATAGCCATGCGTGTGTGTGAGTGGTGTGTGTGTGTGTGTGTGTGTGTGTGTGTGTGTGTGTGTGTGTGTGTGTGTGTGTGTGTGCGTGCGTGTGCGTGCGTGCGTGCGTGCGTGCGTGCATGCTTGCGTGTGTGTCTGCTTCAGCGCTTAGATTTGATTTTATCAAGATTTTGCGCTATATAAATATTGTAATTAAAAAATTAATGTAATTAACTTGATAAAGAAACTGTATCTATTATGCAGCCCTGTCAGTGACCTTGTCGTTTTAATTCTCTGAATAAGTAATGAATGCTTTTATGACTCAATTGATGGTTTCGTCTGATGAGAAACAAACGTTCTGTTTCTTTTCTTTGTAGTTTAAAAAAAAAACGCTTAAAAACAGTGTTTTGTGTCGTATGCTAATAATGTTGTGAAACGGAAAATTATAAACACAAATAACTATCAAAATAATTTCTGTGCATGACTTTATCATGGCACCTTCCTAGTCAGCACAACACACCATGGCTTATGTGTATACGTTCATGGTTAGATCGGGCTTGATTCTTTCTGATTTGGTTGCACAAGTCGTCTATAGGATATAGTTTAAAGCATATGACAAAGCGGAGGCTCGTTATCAGTTCTTACAAATGAAACGGTTAACCATTAAAAATCTTTTAAAAAATCGAATTAGCGCATTTAACAGTTTAAGTCATTGTTAAATCTTGTTCACGTGTTTCTTTTTCCTGTTAACAAATTGGAATATAAAAAAATACATTCTCTTGTTGCTGCTATACCATTGTTGGAATACAACGCCGCTTCAATGGTCACAGAATCTGACAGGACTTTTCACAGAGCTGTGATGACATAGTATGTAAAAGACAATGGTGATGATAATAAGATGCTATCGACTTCAACTGACTTCCGCGATTGCACGGTGAGAGCTGTATTCAATGCATTCTTTCATAATACGACAAAGCCTGAAAGATAAGACAAATGCTCTGTTGATCATAAAATTTGAGAAAACCTTCAGTGATATTCACAGGCGGATGAGGCTCGACTTGTGGCTCCAGTCTGACTTTCCCGGTGAGTCATACAGAAGTGATCGGGACCAAAAATCTAATTGTGCTTTTCACAGGTTCGATGGGATTTCAATCGCCAACTTTCCCGTCTTTTGTCCATTGCGCTAAAACACTGACATGGTGACTGATATATTTCAAGTTAATGTCATTGCTATTTTTGCTTAAAGCCCAGCTGACACATCAGGGCTATAACTGTTTCAGTACGTACACACTACTTCAACAGGAAAAAAAAGGAAAAGAAAATTAAGCACATATATCAATGCATTTGTGAACATAATCTAAGGAGATGCCCCTGGCGTTGACCACCCCGTCCAATTTATCACACAAGGGATTTAAAAAACACACCTGAATACAAACTTAAACATAACTAAGGATACTAAAGCATATATAAAAACAGACCTAAATTAACTAAAACTGCTTCGGCAAATCTCATTTCCCTAGACCCGAAAATGCACTTAAAATACATGTGCCCAATCATCAATCCTAAGACAAAGTATGTAAGACTTTATCGAACACATACAGGTGAATGCACCAACAAAGAAGAAAATGAGAGGAACAAATGATAAAAAGCAAAGGAACACAGGAGAATGAAAGAGTGACAGAGAAGAGGAAACTTCTAGCACAGAATTTCCAGAAGGTGGGGGGATACTGTTTATACTGAAAGAGCCCCCGGCATCCCCACGGGAGATATTTGAAATATATATGTTTCTGCTACCACGCATATTTCAGCAAAAATCAGTGTTCCAAAGTTTATTTGGATTCAGTAACTACAGGTTTCTGAGTGCCAATAAAGTTCATGTATATTCAATAACTACAGGCTTCACATTATGATAATAAAAACCAAACAAAAAAGAAAAGAAAACAAAACAAAAACAAAAAACAGGCATTTCTAGAACGAATGAGTGTTGTTTGTAAGTTAGCTGAAACTGCTAATACATCCCAACACTCTGTGAATTGAATACACATGTAAACAGAGGATAAACAGGAAGCATGCATTTCGCGCCATTATTATGCTTCGAGCGGTATGAAACATTATGCATTAATCACATGACCCCAAACGCACCAATTGCTATGACAACGTTCTACAAAGCAGGAGGGAAACAGGTCTGGCCCGAAAGGGCTATGACAACCAGCACATTGCCAAAGGGTCTTCTGGATGGAGCAGTCGACTGGGAGTGTACAGCAGACCTCCCAGAGTGGAGAAATTACCCAGATGTCATCAGCAAGACAGGCATGAGACCAGACATCGCTCTCCACTCTGACTCCTCGAAACAAGTGATTCTGATAGAACTCACTGTGCCATACGAAAGCAGAATGGAAGAAGCACATATCTACAAGACCGAAAAATACGCCGGTCTTGCCAGCACCCTGAAGAAAGCAGGTCTGCGGGTCAAAATCTTCGCCATAGAGGTCGGGGCAAGAGGGTTTGTGGGCACCTCCGCTTATGATCTCATGAAACAACTCGCCATTTCTGGGAAGAAGAGGACTAGAGCCCTTAAAGCGATGGCAGAGGCAGCAGAAAGGAGCTCAAGCTGGATCTGGGCAAGGAGGAACCAAAAAAGTGAACTTCATAAGGATTAAATTCCCTACAAATGAATTGTGCCCGTTAGCACATTGGTAAAACCGCGTACCGCAGTTCTGAAGCGCAGAATCGCCCAGGTTCGATCCCCGGCGTGGGAAAAAAAAAAAAAGACAACAGCAGAAGGGCATCCAGGAGTCATGACCTGGATGTGGCCCGGCCCCCCGAGAGTGTAAGGAATTCAGGGCCGAAACACTTGTCTAAAGGGGGTTACTTCTCTGAAGACCTTCTGTTGTCTAGCTCTCCCTAGAGTTTCTTTCTACCATAGCACTGAAAAGCAGGGCAATGAAACGGTTAAAACATTAATGATCATAACACTGAAATGCAGATTAATCAAACGGCTAATCCGTTGAGATTGTCGAACGTTAACACCAAAACACAGAACAGTCAATGCATTGCAGAACGTAACACCAAAACACAGAACAGTCAATGCATTGCAGAACGTAACACCAAAACACAGAACAGTCAATGCTTTGCTGAACGTAACACCAAAAAGCAGAACAGTCAATGCATTGCAGAACGTAACACCAAAACACAGAACAGTCAATGCTTTGCTGAACGTAACACCAAAAAGCAGAACAGTCAATGCATTGCAGAACGTAACACCAAAACACAGAACAGTCAATGCTTTGCTGAACGTAACACCAAAAAGCAGAACAGTCAATGCATTGCAGAACGTAACACCAAAACACAGAACAGTCAATGCATTGCAGAACGTAACGCCAAAAACCAGAGCACTCAATGCTTTGCTGAACGTAACACCAAAAGCAGAACAGTCAATACCTTGCTGAACGTAACACCAAAAGCAGAACAGTCAATGCCTTGTGGAACGTAACACCAAAACAGTCAAGACCTTGTAGAATGTAACACCAAAAGTAGAACAGTCAATACCTTGTGGAACGTAACATCAAAAAGCAGAATAGTCAATACCTTGCTGAACGTAACACCAAAAAGCAGATAATCAAAAACAGTCGTGGGTGTGTGGACCTACCTATACAGTCCATTTTTCCGTTTAACACAAGAAATTAAAAAGTTTGTTTGTTTGTTTATTTGTTTGCTTGCTTGCTTGCTTTTTTGTTTACTTGTTTGCTTGTTTGTTTGCTTGAATCATTTTGTCATTAGTTAATAATTGCAAGCCAGGCTGTAAGCCTAAAGCTTGTTCATATGACCGTGAACGGTTTATAACTTCGTAAACAGCTAATGTAGTCACGAGAGACTGTACAGGCGCATGTTCTTTTTTATTTTTAAAAAAAATTTGTTTGTTTTGTTTGTTTGTTTCTTTCTTTGTTCCAGA
This sequence comes from Monoplex corrugatus, assembly GCA_030674185.1. Classification (NCBI taxonomy): domain Eukaryota; kingdom Metazoa; phylum Mollusca; class Gastropoda; order Littorinimorpha; family Ranellidae; genus Monoplex; species Monoplex corrugatus. Next base: position 26,182,096 of record JAPXFY010000013.1, read on the forward strand.
GACTTATTCCAGTCAATGACCCATTCCGTGGCAATGAGCGAGAAGACCAGCAGCTGGTCAGTACTGGATGTTGTTCCTGGCATGCCCCTCAATGCCGACGATTCATTCGTGATGACTCTGCATCTCAACGACAGCCACCTGACCGCTGTACTGCACCCTTCTGTCTACTCCGCCTCCATGGCTTGGACTGGGAGGGTGGACTTCTTGTCTACCGCGTATCTTGCCATCAACCTTAAAGTACAGTTGGAATATGTCAATCTGGTTTCCACACAGGGCTGTCTGTAGTGTAAGGCTTCTGGTGGGCTGGGAGTGTGTGTCTGTGTTGCGTAACGTCTTTTTTTTTCTTTTTTTTTTTTTTGAAAGCTAGGTTTACCTGGTGAAATCCGGTCGTTGCTTTTAAAAACTTCTGCTGATGAACTTGCGTCTGTTCTCTTCTAGGACAAAGGAAAAGGAGATTTGTTTAATCTCGACAGGAGATGGTTTGTGTATGTATGTATGTGTGTGTGTGTGTGTGTGTGTGTGTGTGTGTGTGTGTGTGTGTGTGTGCACGTGCGTACATGTGCGTGCTTGTGTGTGTGTGTGTGTGTGTGTGTGTGTACGTGCGTGTGTGTGTGTGCACGCGCGCGTTCATGTGCGTGCGTGCGTGCGCTTGCGTGCGTGCACTTGCGTGCGTGCGTGCGTGTGTGTGTGTGTGTGTGTGTGTGTGTGTGTGTGTGTGTGTGTGTGTGTGTGTGTGTGTGTGTGTGTGGTGTGTGTGTGTGTGTGACAAAAATGTGATAACATTTACTCAGCTGTGTCTGTGTCAGTGTGTGGATACTTACCAAATTTTGACCAAAGCTGCGGACAGTTAAACTTAAAGAATCGAAAACGCGTAAGTTTAAGAAGGGGATGGCCAAGGTCAAGGTCACACGGAATGTTAAGAAAGTACAAAAAATGGGCATTTTTCATGGGAGAAGTGTGAACATCACTTTCTAAAAATCTTTTCAATTTATTTAATTCTATTTTCAAAGTTTTGCTTAGACGAAATATTCTACAAGGTCACGGCGAACGTGAGAAACTAAAAATCTGAACTTGACCATCCACTGTCAATTTTTTTTTGCACCAACGTAACACAATCACTTTCCAGCTCCCCCTGACTGTTTTTTTTTCAATGGATAAAGGAACATTGCTGAAAGGACATGACCATCCTCCAAGATTGCCGAAAGGACATGACCATCCTCCAAGATTGCTGAAAGGACATGACCATCCTCCAAGATTGCTGAAAGGACATGACCATCCTCCAAGATTGCTGAAAGGACATGACATCCTCCATGATTGCTGAAAGGACATGACATCCTCCAAGATTGCTGAAAGGACATGACATCCTCCATGATTGCTGAAAGGACATGACATCCTCCAAGATTGCTGAAAGGACATGACCATCCTCCATGATTGCTGAAAGGACATGACATCCTCCATGATTGCTGAAAGGACATGACATCCTCCAAGATTGCTGAAAGGACATGACCATCCTCCATGATTGCTGAAAGGACATGACCATCCTCCAAGATTGCTGAAAGGACATGACATCCTCCAAGATTGCTGAAAGGACATGACCATCCTCCAAGATTGTTGAAAGGACATGACATCCTCCATGATTGCTGAAAGGACATGACTTCCTCCAAGATTCCTGAAAGGACATGACTATCCTCCAAGATTGTTGAAAGGACATGACCATCCTCCAAGATTGCTGAAAGGACATGACCATCCTCCAAGATTGTTGAAAGGACATGACCATCCTCCAAGACTGTTGAAAGGACATGACCATCCTCCAAGATTGTTGAAAGGACATGACCATCCTCCAAGATTGTTGAAAGGACATGACCATCCTCCAAGATTGTTGAAAGGACATGACCATCCTCCAAGACTGTTGAAAGGACATGACCATCCTCCAAGATTGTTGAAAGGACATGACCATCCTCCAAGATTGTTGAAAGGACATGACCATCCTCCAAGACTGTTGAAAGGACATGACCATCCTCCAAGATTGCTGAAAGGACATGACCATCCTCCAAGATTGCTGAAGGGACATGACCATCCTCCAAGATTGCTGAAAGGACATGACCATCCTCCAAGATTGCTGAAAGGACATGACCATCCTCCAAGATTGCTGAAGGGACATGACCATCCTCCAAGATTGCTGAAGGGACATGACCATCCTCCAAGATTGCTGAAAGGACATGACCATCCTCCAAGACTGCTGAAGGGACATGACCATCCTCCAAGATTGCTGAAGGGACATGACCATCCTCTAAGATTGTTGAAAGGACATGATCATTTTCTCTTTCAAATACGCATTACATGAGAACACATGCTGTGTCCATCTTTGTCGGAAAAAATCTGATTGTGTCGATATCGAAGAAAAGTCCTGTGATATTGTTAAACAATATCCGTCAGTGAGACGTCAGTGGTGAGAAACGTTTCGGAGAAGGTCATCTCAAACGTTCACAAGAATTTTGTGTGCGATTACTTAGTCCATTTTTACAGCTTGTTTATCAAAATGATTATTATATTTAACATCTGCAGTTGACTGAACGTTGAATACATTTATATTTTGTAAGTATCGATCAACATGTTTGTCCATCTGGAAAAAAACTCTTGTGCCACAATTGTGGGTTTCTTTAAGTTCTTCAGCGTATTCAAATGCTATGTAGTTTTAACTGAGAATATGATACCAATAAAACTTTAATTTACTTACAAATCTAGTTTGCAGATTGCGCTGGGCTAAGCTTAACTTACCACAACGCAGACTTCGATCGTCTGTTTCGGCCAACAGTGGTCAGAGGAGAATAGACTAAGCAGGAGAAGATTCTAAGGGTTTGTGTTTTGACCAATAAGCCATTTTAGAGCCAGAACATGAACGTCCAGCCCATGTTTACAAACAGAACTGAGTGTTGGTAAGTTTTTTTAACGGACAGGGTGGACTTCAACAACAGAAACAACTTAATCATACCGACGGACAGGACAGGTTTCAAGGATAAATGCAACTCATCCTGAAAACGACCGACCTCCAAGATGATACATACTGAAAGGAGGAACCACTGGACAAATGAATTGGTATCATCTTTTGTATATTCTGCAAGATCAAAACGAAACAACTGAAATGTGAAGAGTTTACAGTTGACTGTTCAAAAAATTGACTTTACAGGGAACTTTGAAAACATTTGGTATAAAGTCTGAACTGAGTGCAGTTAATATCAAACAGAGGAGTATTCAAATATTATTCAAATTCACAAACATTGTACAAATTGCCATATAATATTTGGATATCATTCAGATTCATAAGTTTTATACAAATTACCATATATTCAACACTACCTGATCACTGACGAAAGATATACATTGTCCGTGTTTGGCCATAAAGTGTTGTTTGATCCATTTTCCACATTGATTTAAAATGATCCATGTTTCATATTGATCCTACAAATTTTCATGCTGGCTGATTCGAGTGATTTACCTTCATATTAAATGAAGAAAAATCCACAAACGGCTTTGCTGATAACTTACAGCTCAACAGCCATCTCACTTATCTTTTGACTAGGTGAAGCTTTTTCTCCGGTCTATCAGCACACAGCAAAGACTGTCTCTCTTTAGAAACACACTGACAGTACAGGTTATGCCGCCTAGCCTCTCAGTGTACACGAGTGTGTGTGTGTGTATTATGCGCGCACGCGCGCGTGTGTGTTGCGTGCGTGCGTGCGGAGGGGTATTCAAAAAAAAAAAAGGGGGGGGAAGAACATAGATTAAAGCAGGAAAAAGAGGGGCGGGGGGGGGGAAGAAACATAGATTAAAGCAGGAAAAAGAGGGCGGGGGGGGGGGAAGAAACATAGATTAAAGCAGGAAAAAGAGGGGCGGGGGGGGGGGGAAGAAACATAGATTAAAGCAGGAAAAAGAGGGGCGGGGGGGGGGGGGAAGAAGCAAGATTAAAGCGAAAAGAGGGCGGGGGGAAAGAAACATAGATTAAAGCAGGAAAAAGAGGGGCGGGGGGGGGGGGAAGAAACAAGATTAAAGCAGGAAAAAGAGGGGCGGGGGGGGGGGGGAAGAAACATAGATTAAAGCAGGAAAAAGAGGGGCAGGGGGGGGGGGGGGAAGAAACATAGATTAAAGCAGGAAAAAGAGGGGCGGGGGTAAGAAAATGAAGGAAAGAGTAAACGAAGGAAGCCGAATAACGTTCATAGTACCTCATAGAAGAAACTCATGTGCCCCATAATGCTACAAAGTCTTCGATAACACACGTAAATCAACAAATGTATACAGTGCCTATAATCATTATCAAGGGGACAACAGTTACACAAAAACCAATGTTATGGATGATGATGACATCATTAATAGTGATAGATATAACATTATCAAAAGTTTGTTTGACCAAATACAAAAATTTGACTTTCTCCACAAATACACCACTAGCTTACGAGTACAATTGTGTCATGCCAAAACCCAGCTTGGGGTTTCAGTGGTTAAAATCTCGTGGCTGAACTTGGTGGCCCATCGAATGTACGATGGCACTTCATGAAACGATGTTCAGAAAGAGCATGGTCCACACAACCAGATTCAGTGAACTACTGAGTCGCTGCGCAGAAAGGGGGAAAATCATATTGTACCATTAGGCCAAAACACAAAGGGTTATTTCAAAAACAAAATCCATGCGCCTTGCCAGAAAATTCTTGTTCAAAATGAACCCGGACATTGCAGAACCCAGGAGTGTTTTAATTGATTCGCTGAGAAATCATGTGTGGTGACCAATTTGTGTCCATCGTTTCTTGTGACAGCACCAGTTGTACAATCAAACAGCAGATACTATTTATACAAAGCTGTTCTTGACTGTTCCTGTTTGTTGAGTTCCCTATTTTCCAAACTCACGCACATTGTTCAGCGATGATTTACTGATACAAATAACATGGCATCAGATTTTAGTTTTCTTCAATGGAACTGCAGATCAATCCATTGAAACCTAGTGCTGCTTCAACAATATTTATCAAACAATAATCATTGCGTTTTAGCGCTTCAATCTCTTAATATTGTTAAACATAAATTTCCAAAATTGTCGAATTATTTTTATCCTCCGCTGTATCAATGCTGTAAGGCAACTGACAAGGTACAGGTTGCCATATACGTAAGATGTGATCTGGATTTCTCATCCTTTGAAGATTTCCCGATCCCAGCAGATGCAAAAGACATGTATTACACAGGTGCAGTTGTCAGAGTCAATACAACTCTTAATGTACGTACATCTTTTGTCATTGTACCTTCCTTCTGGTCCAAAAGATAAAAACACGACTGGATCAAGCATTTGGACACAAAAGGCTCAGGGTGGATAGTTCTGGGTGATTTTAACGCTCATTCTCCTTTCTGGGAGAAAGAATGTCTCAAAATCACCAGCAATCGCCTAATTGAAAACATAGTAGATTCAAATCTTTACTTATTAAACGATGGTTCAGTTACACGGATTCCTGTATCTCTACTCATAGAGCAACCACGTGGATTTGTCTCTCATTTCTCCAGAGCTTGCAACAAATGTACTTGGCTCGTAGGAGATGATAGTTTGGGTAGTGATCATCTTCCAATCGAAATTAAACTTTTGGAGAAAACAACTTTCAGAACACACACTGACTATGAAGACAGAATCCCGAAATTCCAATACAAGAACGCCGATTGGATAGCGTTTGGCAACGTCCTTCAGACGTACAACATAAATTTAATAAAACATGATGATATAGATGTATTTTATTCTAATTTCATCGAAGTTGTCTTAAAGGCAGCTTTCTCTTCTATTCCACTGTGTAAGTCGATGAAACCAGGCAAATACAGTGGAAATTCGTGGTGGACGAAAGAATGTGAACAGGCTGTTGCCTTTAAAAAAGAAACTTTTAAAATCTGGCTGAAAAATAAAACACCTGCACATCATTTGAACACGAAGAAGGCTAAAATTCAATGTAATAGAGTAATAGCACAAGCAAAGAAATCCTATTGGACCAGTTTCTGTAATGATGAAGTATTTGAATCAAAGGATATGTACAAAGTGTGGAAAAAAACTAAAAGAAATGAAACATGGTTATACACTGCCAATCTACCCAATTAAGTTTAAAGATAATTTATTTCCAAGTTCCCTTGAAAAAGGTAACGCCTTTCTCAATCTGTTTTCATATAATAGCCGATCAGTTAATCTACAATCAACTATTGGTAAAAACAGAAAAGAACAGGACAAAAATGACATCTATGTTGATCCAATTTCTAAGGGAGTCATTATATCAATTCTCACATTCAACTGGACGAATTCATGGAAACTTTGGCGTCTTTTTCATCCAATAAATCTTCTGTGGGTTTAGATGGTATTTCTTATCAGATGCTAATTCATTTGCCTCTGAAGTGGAAGGAATTGTTACACTCATTTTTCCAAAAATGTTGGTTTAATGGAGCTCTTCCAAAACTCTGGAAGAAGTCCGTGATAATTCCCATCATTAAGGAAGGCAAATCAAGGTCACTTATTGACAGTTACAGACCAATAGCTTTAACTTCTCATATCGGGAAACTGATGGAAAAGATTATCCTCAAGCGTTTGTTCCATTATTGTGAACGAAATGATATTATTCCACCTCATCAGGCAGGATTTAGGAAAGGGCGATGTACAACAGATCATTTAGTAAAACTTACAAGTCAAATCAAAAAGCAATTTTCTCGTAGAAAAAGCACTTTGGCTACGTTTTTTGATGTGAAGAAGGCTTACGACACTGTGTGGCATTTCAAGACTGCTTTATAAATTAAAGAGCATTGGTGTAACAGGTAAAATGTATTATTACATTAAAGACTTTTTATCCTGTAGATCAATATGTGTAAGATTAAGGACTGTATACTCTTCATTTAAAGACATAGATATGGGGATCCCTCAGGGGTCAATCATAGCCCCCATCCTGTTCAATATACTTCTTTATGATTTACCAAAATATTTGTCGAAGAACACTAATGTCGTACAGTATGCAGATGATATTGCCATCTGGATGAATACCACTCTTCGAAAAAATACAAACAAACGAACAATCACTCATGTACAAAAGCTCTACCAATGTGATCTTGATAACCTGAGTAATTACATGCATGAAAGACTTATCTTATGCTTTTCAACAATGGAGAAAACCCTAAAACTCTCCCTACATTATTACTGGATAGTAATCCGCTTGTTTATAAGCCCACCGTTAAATTTCTTGGAGTGTACTTAACACGAAAACTGAATTGGAGACACCATATAGAATATTTAATTACAAAAGAAAACAAAAGACTTAATTTCTTAAAAATAATCAACAGACAGTCCTGGAGCCAAGACACTCAAACTATGTTACACTTAGCAATTTCTTTGGTTCGATCGAAACTGCTCTATGGACAAGAGCTCTATTTTACTGCCTCGACTACACTCTTAAAAAAATTACAGAGTGTAGACAGCAAAGCTATTAAATTGGCTCTCGGTGTGCCCGTTCATACAAACACAATGAAGTCTTATAAAGAAAGTAACATTTTACCCTTACAATAGTTACAGATCAACGTGAATTAGCGGTGACAAAGTATGTTATTAGAGCTCTGGCTGCAAAGAACTCAGTTAAGGATGAATTACTATACACGTCAGAAACTGACTATCCTCAGAAAGCTCGAAAGGTGCATACTCTTCAACCTATTCGAAATTTTGCAGATGTTCTCCTAAGCAAAAACAATATTGATATAACTAACATTCCAGTAATGCCACTTATTCCATCCATACCTCCCTGGGAACTTGAAAATGCCAACTTTGACATAGACTACATAAATCTTAATAAAACAGAAGAAAGAAATATTCTAGTATCAGAAGTCAAATCTCATCTAGCCACCTGTTATTTTAATCACCTAAAAATTTACACAGACGGGTCTGTTTTAGAGACATCTGATAGCGGAGCTGGATTCATCATTCCTGCCTTAAAGGTACAAAAATCTTTTTACATAGGTAAAGGCTACTCTATTTTTACATCAGAATTATATGCGATATTGAGGGCTCTTACCTATATCAATAGCCTCTCATACGATATCTGCGATATACTATTGTGTGTTGATTCTAAATCTGTGTTACGTAGCTTGAAACAAGCAGAACATTTAATACGAAATGACATTATCTTTGATATCAAACATTTGATACATTGTATTTCATCCAACGGTGTTGGTATAAATTTTTGCTGGGTTCCGTCACGTTGCGGACTTCATTGGAATGAAGTTTCAGACCAGTTAGCAAGAAACGGAGCATCAAAAATGCCAATACCGTAACATGCCAAATATACGACTTTCAGTTCATGAACTTAGTTCTGTGCTAGAACGCTCAGTTTATACAAATTTCTCCAATACCCATAGCCTGATACCTTACTGCCCCAGACAGCTAGCGTCCTTGATATACAAACTAAGGCTTAACTCTTGGAAAACGAAATATACACAGAATGTATGTATTCGTTCAAAAACATTATCAGTCCACCATTTACTCTTTGAATGTCCTATCTTACTTACGACATATAGAAATAACAATCTTGATTTTTCATGTACTGACGCTAGAGATATTCTTTACAGCAAAAATAATGATATTATCCTGCTAGTCCAGTGATTCTCAGATCCCCTGTTGGCAGATTGTTATGAAGAATTAATTAATTGTTGTATGTTATTATTTGACACTGTTAATTCATTGTTCTTAATTATTAATTGCACTTGTTCCCCTTCTTATATTCAAACTTCTGTTACCTTCCCCATACTTATCCTCCACCCCACTTTTTTTTCTCTGTGTGTGTGTGTGTGTGTGTGTGTGTGTGTGTGTGTGTGTGTGTGTGTGTGTGTGTGTGTGTGTGTGTGTGTGTGTGTGTGTGTGTGTGTGCGTGTGTGTCTAAAATCACTATTGAATAAAAGATTCATTCATTGGTGGCTGTCCTGGCCACTGGGTAACAATCTAATCAACATGGCCAGGTCCATGCCAGATTACCTTATGCAACAGTGTGCTGATTTGGTGATTTGAACTCGTTCAGATCAGAGCACCGTCTTGCTACAACAAGATGTTTTCAATTTATGCAAATTTGAAGTATTTCTTATTAAGTGATACAAATACGTCTTGTAATGAGAGGACTGTGATGGGTTGCAATGGGGTATCTTTCCTTCACAGATAGGCAACCCCTTTCCTTAGTTGTAAATTGAACACTTCTATACGTGGAGAAATGAAGGCTGGCTCCTTTCAACAGAATAAAGATAATATTTATGTACGTCTTTTCTGAAACAGGATATTCAGACAAAATTACACAAATTCAGCTGTCTGCTGTTTTAAAGTCGAATTTCACGTTTAAGATGTTATATACTGACACTTTATATGTATTGAATTAAATCATGATTGATCGCGAGAGATTCGCTATTTGTTTTCTTTTCATCGTCGCTGCACGACTGACTGAATGTTGAAGTATATATTTTATCATAATTCATTTCTATTGCTTCCTTAACTTTCTTCAGCACTGTATGTCTTACGGTCGATTAGGACAAATATGGCTGAAGTCACTCTCTCTTTCTATCATTGTCATGCTTCGTCCCTAAAAATCTACGTAACTCAGAAACGACCGCGGTATTGGTATCAGCCAGTGAGAACGATTAGTCCAGATTTTGAGTTGGGGAATCCTTATTCTCTTTGGGACACTGCATTTTCTCTTACTCAAAATGCTCGCGTGATGTGGGTTTCCGGGTTTGGGGTCAGGCCAAGTCAGTTCCTTTTCTTGGCACTTTCAGATGTCTATCCCTGAAAGTGTTCCAGCAGCCCATTTTACTCCTCCTCTACCTACACACACTCTTGTGCCACCTGCAGGAACTCCACAGCCAGTTATCACTGATAGCATTCTTATGTCAGGGTTTGACAGACTGGCTGCTCGTTCATTTGATCTTGGTGATCCCTCCATACCACTTGCTCTTTAGCTCATGACCGATGCTCTGCGCAAACCGACCATTTATGGTCACTTCTACATGGATGAGTCTGGATCTCTATCGGAACGACAGAAGCAGCTCTGCGATTAAAAAAAAGCTGGCAGAGGACATCACAAACTTTTCCATCTCGGCAGACGATGCTGTTACCTTTGTGGACTTGTCACAGAAGTCAAAAGATCCAACCCACTTCTAATTAACCTCTCAACTGAAGGATATCTGCATGTGTGTGTGAAGCTGAACAATGAAGAAAGGATGCGGTTCAAAACATAGGCCCGTCAGTTCCTAGCCAGTTTCCACCATCATCATACCAGACTTTTTTTTTTAATTATAGTCTGTATTTTTTTGCGTAAATTATTCTTTATCGTGATGGTCACGCACAATATATGTCATTTGTGGGACTTCAGTTCAACAAGATCACAGATAATGACATTTGTCATAGTAATCTAACATGCTTGACAATCTACGAGAAGTTCATCCACAGTCTGATAAAAGATGAGATGAAGACTTGACGGGCTGGCAAACACAGACTTAAAACTGCCAAAACGGGCAGCACAGTCAACACCTTGTGCTGGAGAAGTGCAGCTGGGTGTCAAAACAAAAGCCACACCTGTACATAGTGTCATGACTGACTATCACTTCCACGGTCCTCACCTTCCAAAACACCAACAGCATTTGAACATGGTGTCATGGCTGACTCGTTCACAGTCCTCATCTGGCAGACTAGATCAATTATCGTAACAGGCTTTCGACAGCTGGTGTAAGGGGAAGAACTCTTTTACATTGCCTTTGCCGCAAGACATTTCGCCTATCACCTCCCCCCCCCCCTCCGCCCCTGCCCCCCAACTTTCCGTCTCTCGAGTTGTTAAGCTTTGTTTTAGCAAACATGGCGTCAACGAGGAAACAGATGACAGTGGAAGAGAAAAATGTAGTCATAGACATGATCGAACAACATTTTAGCTGTCAGAAAAGTGCACAGATCTTCAAGAGATATGACACAACGGTTCGTCATGTTTTTTTCAACAACCAAAAAAAAAAAAGAAGGTATTTCCAGCGAACGGTGACAGTAAAAAGTTATCAAGTCATCAAAGATGAACAATGCTGATGGTAAAATTCTTCGAACATTACCGGAACAGACAGAAGAGTCGTTACTACTACTACTAGAAAACTTTGTCCAACTGAGGAAAGTACGAAAGCGGGCATCACGAAGTATTGTAAATTGTGAGGGCCCATCATTATATAAACATGCGCGAGGGCTGCCAAAACTAATGTCATTTTTGTCCCTCCATACATAAACCGCATATAAGATCATGCGCCCATTCCTCCTCCAAAGACCAATATACACAATTTTAACACAAGATTAACAAAAAAAACGTCAATATCGGTACCCTCCGCTCTGCCTCCGATCCTCTGACTTTTCGCTTTCCACGCACTAAGCTCAATACATATGGTCCACGAGCCTTCTTTGTTTCTGGTCCACTCTCCTGGAACAAACTTCCTCTCTCAGTCCGTCAGCAACCTACTTTTGTCTCCTTCAAGTCCGCTCTCAAAACTCACCTTTTCTCCTCCGCATAAAATCCTAACCTCACTCAACCCCCCCCCCTCCCCCCTCTGCAGCCTGTCTCCGCTCGGAGGGGAATCACATGGTTATAATATATAATTGTATATGCTATGCTCTCTATAATTTTCCATTGCTTTTATTCTTGCTTTTATTGCTTTTATTCTTTCTCCCCATTTATAGCCATGCGTGTGTGTGTGTGTGTGTGTGTGTGTGTGTGTGTGTGTGTGTGTGTGTGTGTGTGTGTGTGTGTGTGTGTGTGCGTGTGTGTGCGTGCGTTCGCGCGTGCGTGCGTGTGTGTCTGCTTCAGCGCTTAGATTTGATTTTATCAAGATTTTGCGCTATATAAATATTGTAATTATTACTTATTAATTATTATTATTATTACTTATTAATCAAATAACAGTTAAGCCTTGTAACACTGGACCTGACCACGGAGCCAACTGTTTTTGCAAACATGGCGTCAACGAGGAAACAGATGACAGTGGAAGAGAAGAATTGAGGTCACAGACATGATCAACCGACGTTTTAGCTGTCAGAAAATTACAAACATCTTCAAGAGAAATGACACAACGGTTCGTCATGATTTTTCCAGCAACAAAAAAGGTATTTCTAGCGAAAGTTTGATAGTGAAAAGTTATCAAGTCATCGAAGATGAACAATGCTGATGGTAAAATTCTTCGAACATTACCTGGACAGATTGGAGATATCAAGTGCCTAGTTACTTCTACAAGAAAACATCGTCCAACTGAGGAAGGTACGAAAGCGGGTATCACGAAGTATTGTGAGGGCCATCATTGCATAAATGTCCACAAGGGCTGCCAAAACTAATGCTAGTTGTGTCCCTCCATACATAAACTGCATATAAAATCATGCGCTCAGTCCCCCTCCAAAAGACCAATATACACAATTTTAACATAAGATTATCAGTGACGTCAGTATCTGTACTTATTCATCAAACAACACAAACAGTTAAGCCTTGTAACACTGGGCCTGACCACGGAGCCTACTGTTTTTGCAAACATGGCGTCAACGAGGAAACAGATGACAGTGGAAGAGAAAAATGTGGTCACAGACATGATCAAAGGACATTTTAGCTGTCGGAAAATTACACAGATCTTCAAAAGAAATGACACAAAGGTTTGTCATGCTTTTTTCAACAACACTGAAACTTACTGATAAACCAACGAACATTAATGCCGATTTGGAAGCAGTCAACGGGCGCATCTGTGCTTCTGACTCCACAGTCTGCAGATGGAATGAGCATTCCGAAGCCTGGCGCACTCACCTTGAAGATACCAACATGAAGCCAGTGAAAACCTTAGTGAAAGATGACCCTTACATATTTGTCCACGAAATAAGCGAGACTTGTAATCTCCCTGGACCTGTAGATCAAAGATTCCCTAATAAAACAACAGGTTTAATATCCATTGTATTTACTCTCAAAGTCTGATCCATGTGGCCCCAAAGGCATGTGTAATTCGATAACAAGCAATAATATTTAAAATTCATTTATGGTGTCCCCAGCAGGCACTCAAATCAGAAATAGGTGTCTGCTAATGCAGAGAGACCGGTGGTTTTGTGGCCGTGTTTTCAGAGCTGGAAGAGACTTTTCTCATTGCTTTTCCATATGTCAGTCATTCCTCCTATTCTGGCAAAGAAGTACATATTCACCGCTCATTATGTAGGAAACAATGTTCACAAAATGATAGAAGTCTGTGTATATCGAGCGCCCAGTAATCGATATTAGTATACCCGACAACGCTAGTGCCCACACAGCCAGTCACTACGACCTACCTCAACGAGCAAGACATTCAAATCGTCCTACATCCACCCTACAGTCCTGACTTGGCCTTATGCAACTTTCGTTTATTTCTGTTGTTGGCAAAGAAGTTATCAGGGTGCAAATTTTCATGAGCTCAACATCTGTCAAAAGAGCGGCGTTTTCAGAATTCCATGCTTTTTGCCCGCAGGTGTACCAAAACGCATTTTCGTATACGGACGGCAGAAGTCGTAAGAACGACAAAGGCTAGCGAAGAGTTCATACAAAAACTGATGGACGGCAACGGGAAACCACCATCGTATCTTCCCAAGAATGTCATGCTCCAAAATACGAATAAAAGAAAAATGAATCATGTGAATAAGGGCTCCACTGAAACACCTTTGTCTGGTAGGGAAGTAATGTTAAGCACGTGACACCAGACTGTAATCAAGCTACTGCTATAATATCAAGATATGAAAATTGCAACATGGAATGTTGAAACAATCCTCCATAAGGGAAAACTAGAAAATGTCAAGAAAGAAATGACAAGACTGAACATCAATATTTAGCAATAGGAGAGATGAGATGGGAGCAGGCATGATAACACCAGACAAGCATAAAATTATGTATAGAGTTCTAGAGGAGACACAGATAAAAGAGGGGTAGGTGTCATAATGGACAATGGCAAGCCAAAGTCTATTAAAAGGTCATCATCATCATCGAAGTAAATGTACCAACATACGCAAGTACTGTGGAATAAACTGGCAACATCTATGTAAACGTAGAGACAGCCAGGTCTCAATCACAGAACGTCACAACCATAATGGGAGATTTTAATGCCAAAGTGGGACAGGAAAAAGTAGATGACATAGTTGGACCTCATAGCTTTGACACGCGAACTGGAAGGGAAGAGAAACTTGTTGAGTAGAAACAAGTCAAGGAATTCAGAATAGGGAACACTTGATTTGAGTAACATAACAGAAAAAAATAAATGGACATGGAGGAATCCAGGAGACAGCACAAGAAATCAAACTGATTACATCCTCATAAACAAGAGATTTAGAAATTCTTCACTAATAACAAAAGCATTGCCAGGTGTTGGGAAATTTAGGTTGAAACTCAATAGAAGGAAACAAACCAGGAATAACATCAAACTAAATCTTGAACTCCAAGAGACAGATGAATCAACTCGTGCAAAATGTATGTGTTCAAAACAAATCCAGTGCACTGGAAAATGTTGGGGACAGCGAAGAACAACAGACAAATCTGAAAACATTAATAACGAGCTTGTGAAGAAATCCCTAGAGTTGAAAGAAAAGCAAAGAACTGGATGACAAAAAAAGAAAGAAAGAAAAAAGTTTAGACTTAATGGATGAATGTAGGAAGATAAAGGGGAAAAGGGGAAGAATACAAAAACCAGAAAAGGAAATCAGGCATAAGTGCACTGACACAGAGGAAGCTTGGCTAGAAACAAAGCGCAAAGAAATGAAAGACCAACACATTACAAACCCTATGTTCATCCATCAGGACTTGAGGGATAAACGTAGAAAAGTCAAGGATAAAAGTAAGAATACGAACGGATCAGGAAATCAAGAATAAGTGCAACGAAGCCAAAGAAGCCTAGCTAGAAACCAAAACCAAACAGAAGACTGACACAAAACAAACCCTAACTTTATGTACAGAAATATGGAAGAAATTGCTCAGGGAAGAAGAATGCACGTCAACTGGTTGCTCAAAATCAAAAGCTGGTACGATTATTATGGAAAAAAGATAAAGTATTTAGGTAGATGGGAAAAGTACATCGTAGACAGAAAGTATTTAGGTAGATGGGAAGAGTACATAGTATATCTTTCTGACAGGACAGAAAAGAGGAACATATTATTGAAGGAACTTTGATGGACCATCAGTAATGAAAGATGAAGTTAGAGTAGAGTAAAAACGATGAAACAAGGAAAATGCCCAGGACCAGGCAATATCACTATAGAAATGATTGACACTCTTGATGAATTTGGTGTTGAAAAAGTAACAGATTTTTTTTACACCGGAAAATTAATGATTCAGTTTCTCCCAGCACAGGTTTATTCTTTAGAAATAAGAAGCACAATAACTGAGGAGTCGACATCTGCAGGCCCAATGAAACTTCACTGATCAGTATTCACTCTGTCTTGGACGTCTTCGTTATGTTTTAAGTATTCTTATTGTTATTGTTCTGAGAGATGGGAAACGCTACGAGACACCATGCACCGCATTGCTATGGCCACCTTTGGGAAGAAAACTGTGAAGTCCCACGACTGGTTTGAGGCCAAATCATCAGAGATGACTCCCACTGTTGAGGCCAAGCGTGCCGCATTCACCAAGTATAAGAGGTCACCCAGTGAGAAGAACCTGCAAATCCTCAGGGCTGCCAGAAGTAAGGTTCAGCTTAACGCCAGGCGCTGCGCAAACGAGTACTGGACAGAGCTCAGCGAAGAGATACAGAGTGCTGCTGAAAGAGGCAACATCCGAGGAATGTATGATGGCATCAAGAGGGCACTGGGACCAACACAGAGCAAGATCGCCCCCCTCAAATCCTCCACTGGGGAAGTAATCAGCAATCCTAGCCAACAGATGGAAAGATGGGCGGAACACTACTCCGACCTCTACTCCACACAGAACATGGTGTCCCCCTTAGCCCTCGATGCCATCAAGTGCATGCCGGTAATGGAAGAACTTGACGCAGAGCCAACTGTGGACGAACTCAGCAAGGCCATTGATAGCCTGGCATCAGGGAAGGCACCTGGCAACGTACGGAATTCCCCCAGACCTCATCAAGCACAGCAAGACTTCTCTTCTGCACCCTTTTGCACGCAGTTCTCTGTCAGTGTTGGAATGAGGGAGCTGTACCACAGGACATGAGGGACGTCAAGATCGTCACCCTGTACAAAAACAAGAGCGAAAGGAGCGACTGCAACAACTACAGAGGTATCTCGCTCCTCAGCATTGTTGGCAAAGTCTATGCTCGGGTCCTCCTAATCCGCCTGCAGAAACTGGCTGAACGCGTCTACCCGAATCACAGTGTGGTTTTCGAGCAGAGAGATCCACGGTAGACATGGTCTTCTCCCTTCGCCAAATCCAGGAAAAGTGCAGAGAGCAGCGGATGCCCCTGTATGTGGCATTCATTGACCTCACCAAGGCCTTTGACCTAGTCAGCAGAGATGGCCTTTTCAGGGCTCTCCGAAAAATCGGCTGCCCCCCCAAACTGCACAGCTTAATTGAGTCCTTCCACTCAAACATAAAGGGATGGTGCAGTTCAACGGAAACCTCTCCAAGCCCTTCGACGTACGCAGCGGTGTGAAACAAGGCTGCGTCCTGGCCCCAACCCTCTTTGGAATCTTCTTCGCTCTCCTCCTGAGGCATGCGTTCAGCACAGCGCTAGAAGGGATCCACCTGCGGACCAGATCAGATGGCAGGCTCTTCAACCTCGCCCGCCTCAGAGCAAGGACAAAGGTCCGTGAAGCCCTCATCAGAGACATGCTATTTGCCGACGATGCCGCAGTTGTGACCCATACTCAGCGGGACTTGCAGTCACTAATGGACCGCTTCTCCCAGGCCTGCAAAGATTTTGGTCTGACCATCAGTCTTAAGAAGACAAACTCCTGGCCAAGACACGCCATCTCCACCAGCCATCACCATTGATGACTACGAGCTTGAAGCCATCCATCAATTCACATATCTTGGGTCCACCATCACCGATAACCTCTCCCTTGACACAGAGGTCGACAAGAGGATCGGGAAGGCAGCCACAACACTAGCCCGCCTCACACATAGGGTGTGGACAAATCCCAAGCTGACCACAAAGACAAAGATGGCTGTATACAACGCCTGTGTCCTCAGCACCTTGCTGTATGGCAGCGAGGCGTGGACCACGCATGCTCATCAGGAGAAAAGGCTCAATACCTTCCACCTAAGAAGCCTACGGCGCATACTTGGCATTTCCTGGCAAGACAACGTGACCAACACCGAAGTCCTAACCTGCGCTGGCCTCCCAACCATGCATACCATGCTGAGACAGCGTCGGCTGCGCTGGTTGGGCCACGTTCGCCGCATGGAAGATGGTCGCATCCCAAAAGACATCCTTTATGGTGAGCTTGCCACAGGGCAGAGAAACATTGGCCGCCCACAGCTGAGATACAAAGACGTTTGCAAGCGTGACATGAAGGCGCTTGAGATCAATACTGAGTCCTGGGTGGACCTCGCAGACGACCGCAACAGCTGGAGAACTACTCTCAAGAAACAGCTGAGGATTGGTGAGGACAAACTGTCAGCTGCTGCAGCAGAAAAACGAGTTCGCAGAAAAGGGATGACAGCCAACAGACCAGCATCAGCATACACATGCGACCGCTGCGACAGAGACTGCCTCTCTCGCATTGGTCTGTACAGTCACAGGCGACGCTGTTTGGACCAAGCAGACAGCCCATCTAGACATTAGAACGGATGTACTTTGTCCATGGTCAGTCATGACCGAAGGAGGCCTACTACTACTACTATTGTTGTTGTTGCTTAAAGCCCAGCCGACTGCATAGAGCCATATCAGGGCTAGAACCATTTCAACGCACATACAGTACTTCAACAGAAAAAAAAAACGAAAAGAAAATTTAGTACACATATCAATGCATTCAAGCACATAATCTAAGGAGATGTGCCTGGCGTGGACCACTCCGTCCAATTTTTTCGCACAGGGGATTTATAAAACATACTTGACTACAAATTTTAACGTAACTACAGACACAAAAAACACGTGTAAGAACGGGTTTAAATCACTGAAATTGCTTCTGCGTATCTCACTTCCCTGGAGCCAAAACTCAATGCATGTACCCAATTATCAATCCTAAGAGAAAAGTACGTAAGACTCTATCGAACACATACAGGTGAATAGACCAGCAATGCACAAAATGATAGGAAGAAATGTCAGAAAACAAAGAAACAATGCAGAAACAAAAAGAGCACGTGATTTCCAGAAGGTGGGGATACTATTTATACTGAACGAGTCCCCGGCATCCCCACGGGGGAAATGTTTTCAGTATTCAATCTGCTCGATGGCTTCTTCAAATACTATGAAACCTATTTTGCAATATAGCAGCTGACCTTGAAACATATGCTGCCCAACTTTTACGTCCAAACTACCCTAGATTAACACCGCTAGCTAGTACAGAGCCACGTGAACTGCAGGAACTGCAGGTCTGTATCTATCCAAAGTGTGTGTCCCAATAACTGTTCACTTCGTGTTGCTTATAGCCCAACTGACCACTAAAGCCACATCAGGGCTTCCAGTGGAAGTTGCACCATATTCAAAGCAACTGCAAGTAATATTTACAAAGCCAACAGTTGAAAAGTAAGTGCATCATTAGCCTTTAATTTTTACCTTAAGGTCAAAAATGCATTTCATACGTATGATGACATAGTAAGAAATCTGTTGATCGTGAAAATTAGATCTGGAGAAACATCTCTGAAGCGGTTCTTCAAGGAATTTGCCGTGCAGTGCGTATGTTCTCACTTTTCAAAACTTAACAGACCTTTACCTTTCATTTGACACTGTCATCTTCTTTATTCTGACATCTCTTTACTGAAATATGGCAGAATCTAGACCATATCTTTATCAGTGCTCGAATATTGCTATGGCAAGGTGCCTCGCCATTAACCCCTGGTCTACAACTGGATGAAGCATGGAAGACTTGTGTAACCGTAGTAACGATTCAGACATGATTCAAAGAACTCCAACTACTTGTGCGATCACACCAGAGGAATGGCAAAGGTTATGCCCTATGTGCACATGCTGGCAGAGAGAAAATGCCACTCAGTGAGGACACTTAAGCCTTCTGTCCTTCCCTTTCCAAACAATAACGATGCTGGCTGTTTCAAATGCTTGAAGTTGCTGTGTCTTGTATAGAGGCCGTGTCATGCACACTAGGATATCAACCATACATCACGCGACACCAACTGTCCTGTGGCAGTTCCAACGTCGTGTTCCTCCCAGATAGTGAGTCCGACTATATCATCAATCACAGTATCACTTTCAGAACACCATTTGGACGCTACTGTCGGACCAGGCTTCCCTTTGGAATCAATCTAAATCAAGACATCTTTCAAACAAGAATGGACGAGATACCTGAAACTTGCCAGGAGTCACAGGTACACACATGATGATGTATCATGTGTTCATGGGAAAGTTGAAAAGAATATTACTGCAACTTCAAAGCCCTCGTCGACAGAGCAGAAGCCTGTGAATTAGTGTTCAACTCTGAAAAATGCAAATCTGAAAATCACAGATATCCTTTGAAAACACGAGTCTCATTTATATATGATAGCTATGGACAATGCACCACTCTGTGAAGAAACAAAAAGCGGATCTGTGTCTGCGAACCAGGTCAAGTGCTGATCATACAGAATGGCCACAACCACCAACAACACGGAAACACGGAAATGGTGACATCCACCACACATGACAGTACCAAGGACCAACACATTTCCCCACACATGGGAGGAAAGTCAACCAAAAGAGCGTTCAAGATCAATAAGGTCAACATGCTGCCCAGCAGCCAACCCAGCCAGGATCTGCAGAACGTTCAGACCAACAACACCAACATGAACAGGGGCCACGAACCACACGATCAGGACACACATCCAAACACCAGTAGATACCTAGTGTGATAGACAGTGGATGTCCAGACACAACATCACAAATCAGTGTGATAATAGTTGCCTTTTTAACTTGATTCACGTTAAATGTTTTTTACTCAGTTTAATGTTTTCATTCGATTCAAAACGTTTTGTTGATAGGAGAATTACTGCAAATTACTTCCTTTGAAATTCGCAACAGATGCTGCCCTGACGCTTGCTACTCGGCAATTAAAAAAAGGGCTTGGTAATTCCACAAGGCCAACGTTTCGCTTAAGAATATAAGGTACCACAAACTCAATACAGTTTACACCAGCAGCAATACACAGTAGGCCATTCCTGACCAACCTGAACCCCACATTCAGGAGAGATGGTATTGCTCCCTAAGAAACATTCTGATGCTTTCCTTACATCCTCATGCCTTCCTGCCTTGAGGAGAGTCTGTTGTTGCTCCCTGATGAACACCTCATGCCTTCCTGCCTTGAGGAGAGCTGTTGTTGCTCCCTGATGAACATCCTCATGCCTTCCTGCCTTGAGGAGAGCTGCTGTTGCTCCCTGAGAAACATCCTCATGCCTTCCTGCCTTGAGGAGAGCTGCTGTTGCTCCCTGAGAAACATCCTCATGCCTTCCTGCCTTGAGGAGAGCTGCTGTTGCTCCCTGAGAAACATCCTCATGCCTTCCTGCCTTGAGGAGAGCTGCTGTTACTCCCTGAGAAACATCCTCATGCCTTCCTGCCTTGAGGAGAGCTGCTGTTACTCCCTGAGAAACATCCTCATGCCTTCCTGCCTTGAGGAGAGCTGCTGTTACTCCCTGAGAAACATCCTCATGCCTTCCTGCCTTGAGGAGAGCTGCTGTTGCTCCCTGATGAACATCCTCATGCCTTCCTGACAACCTCATGCCTTTCTGCCTTGAGGAGAGCTGCTGTTGCTCCCTGATGAACATCCTCATGCCTTCCTGCCTTGAGGAGAGCTGCTGTTGCTCCCTGAGAAACATCCTCATGCCTTCCTGACAACCTCATGCCTTCCTGCCTTGGGGAGAGCTGCTGTTGCTCCCTGAGAAACATCCTCATGCCTTCCTGACAACCTCATGCCTTTCTGCCTTGAGGAGAGCTGCTGTTGCTCCCTGATGAACATCCTCATGCCTTCCTGCCTTGAGGAGAGCTGTTGTTGCTCCCTGAGAAACATCCTCATGCCTTCCTGCCTTGAGGAGAGCTGCTGTTGCTCCCCGAGAAACATCCTCATGCCTTCCTGACATCCTCATGCCTTCGTACCCCTCCTAATCTCAATGCCAGCTGTTAAACGCTCACATGTACACATGAATTCTCTCTCTCTCTCTCTCCCTCTCTCTCTCTCACACACACACACAGGGAGAGAGAGAGAGAGCGAGAGGGTAGACAAAGACACAGAAATGACAGCAATGCATGTATGACTATTGAAACGCTACAGAATGAGTCAAACCGGACACTGTCCTTCCCATCCTGGCCTCTCTCCCCCTTTGACTCTTTTGCTGATGGCCACAGTCATCACATTTTTGCTACTACTTCCATGTTGATGACTGAAAATAAGAAGGGGACAAATCATTAGATTCAGATCTATGCTTTTAAGACTGACGTTCTGCAGATCTACCAATTTTAAAAATCGAGACGTTCAGGCAAAACCTGAGTCTAAGGGACCCCTATTTTCGGAACTGCTTGTGTATAGGCTACTGCAGTCCATTTATTTTGTGTAGATGTTTTCATTCCAGCGTAAGTCACTAGTAATAGTAATACTATGATGCACACTTTGTTCTTCATTCAAATAATGTTTTGTCAATTTTACTTTCCAGTTTCCATAAACTTTTTTTATTCTTGTTTTGCATTTTCAGTTGACTTCTTTGAGATCACATATTCAGTTACAGCCACGCAACTCTAGCAACCTCTTCTTCAGTCCACACCTGTGCTGGACAGACGGTGGCTGGTTAGATCCATACAAGTCTACAAGTCTATTGACAAGTGGCGGCAGCAGTGTCTCCGCGTTAATGAATATCTCCGTGCACTCAGCTCTAGATCTATTTCGGTAAATTCCACGTACATGAAAAAGGGGCCATCATCATCATCATCATCATGTGCCCTGCCACATGGCGTTGGCGATCATGGCTCTCCACATGAATCTTTTGGCGCTGCAAGTGCATCTCCCACCCTTTCTGTCTTACCCTTTCCGCAAATCCACTATTTTCTCCCCGAGTCTACTTCAGTACTTGGTGCTCTTTTTCCCTCCAGCTTTCCTGTAAAGGAACCATGATCAATCAAATCATGACATTTGCCAAAAACTTTCGCACTGGCGAAGTGTTGAGTTCTACCTAACTCATGGGTTGTGTGAATCGTGGGTCACCTACCGCAACGGTGTATCATACAATTCAGACATGGCACGCATCTCACACAAAGGTCTGGTATGCTAAGCTTCAGCCTATAGGTGGCGCTGGACTAGGCCTGCTTTTAGCTACCGTTAGCTCCCAATGGTCTTGGATCTACATTCAGTACATGTATCATTTTATTCTGACACATTATTATCCGTTTTCTTCCGAAACCGTTCTCCAGATAAATGCTTGTGGACTGAACCAAACATTAAAAAAGAATTACATCAGACGTTACATACCTATCCATAATGTCAAATTTACAGTGATCATATCTCCGTCGTCTCCCCACCATTTTTCGTCATCACGTGATAAATTCAATGATCAATTATTCCCCTTGATGCAAGGATTGTGGGGCGTCAGAATGGATTGTATTATATATTACATTTTAGTCAAAATGAATCTAGGACAAAACAGATCTACACGAGTATGTGCGAAGTGTCAATACAGATCTCTCTCTCTCTCTCTCTCTCTCTCTCTCTCTCTCTCTCTCTCTCTCTCTCTGCTCTCTCATCCACGCAAAGTATGTGCTAAGTGTCAATACAGATCTCTCTCTCTCTCTCTCTCTGTATATATATATATATAACACACACATATATATATACACATATATATATATATACTCACACACACATACACTCTCTCTTTCTCTCCCTCTCTCTCTATGTATACATATATAAAGTATACATATGTATGTATATATGTATATATATATATATAGAGAGAGAGAGACAGGGGGGGGGGAGAAAGAGGAGAGAGAGAGAGACTTTTTTTTTAAATGTACTAGATGTATGGTCTAAATTGCATTGAACTATTATTAAATCAGTAACAAAGAATTTGGACAGGTGTAGATGCAGTGAAGATGAAGTAACGATTCTGGGCTGTATTGAATTTAAAAGTAATTTGAATAATATTTCGATTAAATTAGTAACATGCTATGTTTGTGGCTGCTGGGAAGTGACTGCTGAAAAAATCAGAGATCTTTCCTTTTGGATCTCCTTGTTTTGAATAGGAGATTATTCCATTTTGACAAGAGAGAACTGTGCCAGTGAACACCCCACCCATGATACAGTAACACACTTACATACCATGACACCTGCTCCCCAAAAAACAACAACAACAAACAAACAAACAAAGAAGGAAAGAAAGAAAGAAAGAAAGAAAAAAGAAAGACAATACAAAGAAGCAAACAAGCATGAAAAAACCAACGAAAACAAAAAAATAGCTACAACCATCACCACCACGACAGCAATGCATGTAATTTTGTTTCTGTCCACCGCTTTTCTCTTCACCGTCCCTCCAACTACCTTCATTATTTCTTTACATTTTTTTTTTATCTCTGATCCAGGAAAAGCCCAAACGTTTTCTATTCCACGCTGAAGGAGTCTAGAAAGTGTTGCAAAACTGGATTCACAAAATTTTGTCAGATATTTCTGTATGGATCTTTACAAACTTTGGGTCAAAGGTGCTCACGGTTGAAGAGTCGTGAATTCATCAGTTTGGAAAACAGCATTCAAATCAACGTCAGTAGTTATATCATGCTGTTTTCATCCCAAGTGGATCTCTAGACCCTAGAAATGACGTCACAATCTAGATCAGGTCATGGTCAAGTCAGTAGATCGGACCAGGTACCAAGCTCAAAATCATTAAGATGTCAATTACGAGGCAGCATTAATGATGGGTCTGGTCAGGTCAAGCTAAAGTCGCCATGATAAGAACAGACCAGAGTATAAAACACAGAGGTCGTTGACTTGCTGTCATTAGGTACGTCTTTAGGACCGGGCCGTCATTAGATACCATTATCGTCTGGGAAAACGTTGAGTAAATGAACTGTCTGGTGGTGTCAGGCAACGAGTTTTCCACAAAGCGAAACGTGTCATTTGCTTTAAAAGTATACGATTTTTGTTTGTTTATGTATTTTGTTGTCTTTTTTTTAACAGGTTTTTGTTTTGTTTTGCATTTCAGACCAGGCATTTGACTTTATTGAGTAGAGGGTCTGTTTTCTTTCTTTGTTGTCTTTTTCTTTTTCTTTTGCCAGGAGAATAACTTTCTTGGGGACGGGCGGGGGAGAGGGCATTGACAAACATGTGCCTTATTTTGTAGTCCGTAACTGGCATTTTTTCATTTGTACATATGTCGCATCATACAAATCAAACTGTAGAGGCGTTCCTGTACTTTTTGATAACATTTTTACATTTTAGATAAAAATAATAACAAACATCAAAATAAAATTTTAAAATATATGATCTTGGTCTAACTACAGACAAACTTTGGTGTTACTCAGATCTCAAAGAAACCGTAAATGAGACAGTTTATTTACTCAACGTTTTCCCAGACGATAATGGTATCTAATGACGGCCCAGTCCCGAAGACGTACCCACAACGACAGCAAGTCAACGACCTCTGTGTTGTAAACTCTGATCTGTTACTAGTCATCGAGGCTTAACTTGACCTGGCCAGACTGAAAATTAATGCTGCCTGGTAATTGATTTGATACCTTAATGGTTTTGAATTTGACCCGATCCAGTGACTTGACCAAGACCTGACCTAGAATATGACGTCTTGTCCGTGTTCAAGGATCCACGGGGTTGAAAACAACATGATATACTACTAATGTAGTGACCTTAAGAAGTATACACAGCACAGTTTATTACACTGATACTTCTTCATGACTGTAGTGACCTTAAGAAGTATGTACAGCACAGTTTATTACATCTGATACTTCTTCATGACTGTAGTGACCTTAAGAAGTATACACAGCACAGTTTATTACATCTGATACTTCTTCATGACTGTATTGATCTTAAGAAGTATACACAGCACATGTTATCACATCTGATACTTCTTCATGACTGTAGTGACCTTAAGAAGTATACACAGCAGAGTTTATTACATCTGATACTTCTTCATGACTGTAGTGATCTTAAGAAGTATACACAGCACAGTTTATTACATCTGATACTTCTTCATGACTGTAGTGATCTTAAGAAGTATACACAGCACAGTTTATTACATCTGATACTTCTTCATGACTGTAGTGATCTTAAGAAGTATATACAGCACAGTTTATTACATCTGATACTTCTTCATGATTGCAGTGATCTTAAGAAGTATAAAGGTGCAAACGTCCCGTAATCATTTGTGCATAAAAGAGCAGATTGTTAAAGTGGCCTCACCATCTTTCCTTTCTTCCACTGTGCTGAAGGGAAGTTTAAGAAAAGGGATTATATGGGCCAATATCAACTGAAATCAGAAATACACTAAAGTGAGAATAAGGACACGCATTTTACCCGTGGAACAAAATAGACACATATGTCTTCGGCCAAGTGGCCTTTGTCAAGCGTACAAAAACGTTTTTAAAATTTTATACTTGTCTTTTGTTTCACAACAATCGGACATATAACATACAATGTGGCAACGAAGAATGACAACAACAAAATATTTTACACATATGAAAAGACAATGTTGACATATGAACTCCACATAGTATACAGAATATACATAATGATATTTTATACATTGGAAGTCTTAAAATGAACATTAAGATTTAGCACACATCAACATTTCCCCCATGAACCCGTTTCACAAACCACATCCCTTTGCTGAACAACAGTCAAACATCATGGAACAATGTGGTAACAGATGGCGTACAAAAGTTTAGACAAGAAGCAAGATCACCAAACTGAAGATAACATGATGGACAGCAAAGGTATTTTGTACTTTCCTGATTCAGTTGACCCAGTAACATTAAGGCTGATTGATCGTACCACCCACTGTTAATAAATATCCACTTTCCAGACGCCTGGCATCGAGTTTTGCAATGATACCACCCTTTTTATGATTCAGATCATGAGAAGAAATCTTAAATAAAGTACAAGAAAATTGAATAAACTAAAGAAACGCAAGAAAATTTTTTAAAAAAAAAAAAAAAGAGAGAGAGAGAGAGCGTGATATTAAGTTTTATGGAGAAAAGTGCAGGTGAAAGTGATACTGAACAGGATAGAAATAAACGCAAGCAGAAAACAACTTTCTCTCTCTCTCTCTCTCTCTCTCTCTCTCTCTCTCTCTCTCTCTCTCTCTCTCTCTTTCTCGCATATGCATGAACACGTGACGCATATGAATTTAAAACCTGTGACAAGAGATTTTTAATGAGCTGATTATTGATCAAGAAGTCCCAAATATCGCAATGCAAGCATTTTGTGGCTTTTGCTTGATCGTCGGATTAAAAGAAAAGACGAAACAGCAGCCGCCGCCACCACCACCACCACCACAACAACAACAACAACAATACAACCTAAACAAACAAACAAAAAATACAAAACAATAAAATCGGACTTCAGACGATTAAGAGTGCATTCGTTATTTTCAAAGTTGCGATTTCACCAAACGAGTATGTGACAAACTAGATGGCAGACGAGATCAATTTCACTCTCCATTGTTTAATGAAGGAATATGGTCAGTATAGATTTGATCAACTTGTTTTGTTTTTGTCGTCTGAGACCTTTCTTTCAGTTTCAGCGACGTCGACTGAATAAATACCTTCTCTAACACTCAAGTAGTAAGCTAACTGTCCCGCACCGCACACATGCTTGTCACGCGCAAAAATCGCGTGGGTTTGCTGGCACCGTGTTCTTGGCGCAGGCAAGGACAGCAAAGCAGAAAGGCAACCAGCCGGCCACATCCCCGTTGTCTTGTTGTGTGGGTGTGACAAGAGTTAACGCCCAGATTGTCACACGTGCATGCGTGTGCGTGTGGTGGCCAGCGGGTTTTGCTTTGCGCACACTGCTTACTGTCCTTTGGTTTCTTCAACAACTCGTCGCCATCGGCACTGGCCTCGCCGGGCTGGTGGTTATCTACTGAACTTGGCTTGATAACAAAAGGTAAGTTGTCATTGATGATGCCTTTGGTTGGACTTTTGTTAGTGTGTGTGTGTGTGTGTGTGTGTGTGTGTGTGTGTGTGTGTGTGTGTGTGTGTGTGTGTGTGTGTGTGTGTGTGTGTGTGTGTGTGTGTATGTGTTGTGTGTGTGTGTGTGTGTGTGTGTGTGTGTGTGTGTTTAAGCTATCAATTCTGCTGACTGTTAAAAACTTTGTGATTGTTCAACCTGTTTTGTCTGTTGTTATTATTGGGGTTTTTTTGTTTTGTTTGCTTTGGTTTTTGAAAACCTGTGATTATTTAACTTTTTGTGTGTTATTTTTGCTTTGTTTTGTTTTGGTTTTTCAAAAACCTGTGGTTATTCAACCTGTTCTGTCTGTTATTATTGTTTTTTGTTTTGTTTGTTTTGATTTTTGAAAACTTGTGATTATTCAACCTATTTTACTTGTTGCTATTATCGTTTTTGTTTTGTTTGCTTTGGTTTTTGTTTTTTCTGAGGATGGTTGGTTGTTTTCGAACATCATATTTTGCTTTTTCTTCCCTCCAATGTGTCTCTCTTTCTAATACACATATGCCAGCGCCCACGCACCTACACATATACGTACACAAACACGCTCGCACAGAAAGAAAGAAAAGAAAAAAAACGCACATACGTACAAAAACGCTGCGCCTACGCGCGCGCGTCAAAACACACACACACACATATTCACTTTCACACGCAGCGAGTACGCACACGCATGCGCGCGCTCGTCAAACATAACACACACGCATATCCAAACATATACAAGCACACGCACGCGCGCGCGCGCGCACGCACACATACCACACACACACACACCACACACACACACACACACACACACACATACGTGAAATCAATAGGGAAGTTAGGTACATCTATTTTGTTCGTATAATTCCATCACATCTAAGTTTGTATTGAAAACTGATGTGCTACTTGAAACATTCTTAACTTCAACAGCTGAAGTATGAAGATCGGAGAAGAACGTAAATTACTTGAACAAGTATGTACACTTGCCGTTAAACTATTTTCTTTTCAAGTAACCCCTTCATAAATCGAGCTTGAATATACGGAGAACGATAAGAGTGGTGTACATGCAGTGGGCCTAGTTGTAAAAACTGATAAGAGTGGTGTACATGCAGTGGGTCTAGATTTAAAAACTGATAAGAGTGGTGTACATGCAGTGGGCCTAGTTGTAAAAACTGATAAGAGTGGTGTACATGCATTGGGCCTAGTTGTAAAAACTGATAAGAGTGGTGTACATGCAGTGGGCCTAGTTGTAAAAACTGATAAGAGTGGTGTACATGCATTGGGCCTAGATGTAAAAACTGATAAGAGTGGTGTACATGCATTGGGCCTAGATGTAAAAACTGATAAGAGTGGTGTACATGCAGTGGGCCTAGATGTAAAAACTGATAAGAGTGGTGTACATGCATTGGGCCTAGATGTAAAAACTGATAAGAGTGGTGTACATGCATTGGGCCTAGTTGTAAAAACTGATGAGTGGTGTACATGCAGTGGGCCTAGTTGTAAAAACTGATGAGTGGTGTACATGCAGTGGGGCTAGTTGTAAAAACTGATGAGTGGTGTACATGCAGTGGGCCTAGTTGTAAAAACTGATAAGAGTGGTGTACATGCAGTGGGCCTAGTTGTAAAAACTGATGAGTGGTGTACATGTAGTGGGCCTAGTTGTAAAAACTGATAAGAGTGGTGTACATGCAGTAGGCCTTGTTGTAAAAACTGATGAGTGGTGTACATGCAGTGGGCTAGTTGTAAAAACTGATGAGTGGTGTACATGCAGTGGGCCTAGTTGTAAAAACTGATAAGAGTGGTGTACATGCAGTGGGCCTAGTTGTAAAAACTGATAAGAGTGGTGTACATGTATTGGGCCTAGTTGTAAAAACTGATAAGAGTGGTGTACATGCATTGGGCCTAGTTGTAAAAACTGATAAGAGTGGTGTACATGCATTGGGCCTAGTTGTAAAAACTGATAAGAGTGGTGTACATGCAGTGGCCTTGTTGTAAAAACTGATAAGAGTGGTGTACATGCATTGGGCCTAGTTGTAAAAACTGATAAGAGTGGTGTACATGCAGTGGCCTTGTTGTAAAAAATGATAAGAGTGGTGTACATGCAGTGGGCCTAGTTGTAAAAACTGATAAGAGTGGTGTACATGCAGTGGCCTTGTAAAAACTGATAAGAGTGGTGTACATGCATTGGGCCTAGTTGTAAAAACTGATAAGAGTGATGTACATGTAGTGGGCCTAGTTGTAAAAACTGATAAGAGTGGTGTACGTGCATTGGGCCTAGTTGTAAAAACTGATAAGAGTGGTGTACATGTAGTGGGCCTAGTTGTAAAAACTGATAAGAGTGGTGTACATGCATTGGGCCTTGTTGTAAAAACTGATAAGAGTGGTGTACATGCATTGGGCCTTGTTGTAAAAACTGATAAGAGTGGTGTACATGCATTGGGCCTTGTTGTAAAAACTGATAAGAGTGGTGTACATGCATTGGGCCTTGTTGTAAAAACTGATAAGAGTGGTGTACATGCATTGGGCCTTGTTGTAAAAACTGATAAGAGTGGTGTACGTGCATTGGGCCTAGTTGTAAAAACTGATAAGAGTGGTGTACATGTAGTGGGCCTAGTTGTAAAAACTGATAAGAGTGGTGTACATGCATTGGGCCTTGTTGTAAAAACTGATAAGAGTGGTGTACATGCATTGGGCCTTGTTGTAAAAACTGATAAGAGTGGTGTACATGCATTGGGCCTTGTTGTAAAAACTGATAAGAGTGGTGTACATGCATTGGGCCTTGTTGTAAAAACTGATAAGAGTGGTGTACATGCATTGGGCCTTGTTGTAAAAACTGATAAGAGTGGTGTACATGCATTGGGCCTAGATGTAAAAACTGATAAGAGTGGTGTACATGCATTGGGCCTAGATGTAAAAACTGATAAGAGTGGTGTACATGCAGTGGCCTTGTTGTAAAAACTGATAAGAGTGGTGTACATGCATTGGGCCTAGATGTAAAAACTGATAAGAGTGGTGTACATGCATTGGGCCTAGATGTAAAAACTGATAAGAGTGGTGTACATGCATTGGGCCTTGTTGTAAAAACTGATAAGAGTGGTGTACATGCATTGGGCCTAGATGTAAAAACTGATAAGAGTGGTGTACATGCATTGGGCCTAGATGTAAAAACTGATAAGAGTGGTGTACATGCAGTGGCCTAGTTGTAAAAACTGATAATAATAATAATGTTTATTTGTATAGCGCATATTCCATATAAAACCATGCTCACCAGCGCTTTACATTTCGCAAGAAAGGCAAAAGGTGATAAAAAAATGTTCACAATTACATACACAATAAGATAACAACAAACATTAAAGCTATACAAGTAAGAAGACACATAAGAAACCACAGAATATTAAAATTTAAACACTGACTTATGTAATGAAGAAAGATTAACAGATTTTTCATATGAATAAAGAGGCATACTGTGTTTATATATTGCTGCGTGTGTGTGCTTGCGTACGTGTGTGTGTACATGTGTGTGTGCGTGCGTGTGCGTTGCTGTGCGCGTGTGTTTGTAAGAATGTGTGTGTGTGTGTGAGAGAGAGAGAGAGTGTGTGTGTGTGTGTGTGTGCGTGTGCTATGTTTGCATGCGTGTGTGTGTGTTTATGCATGCAATAGTTGTACATAAAATTATAATCAATATTTTGAATGAAGATAAAAACAGAAAAATTCTAATCCATATACAGGAAAAACATTACAACTTCAGTATTACAGCATTAATACCTTGACAATCAAAATTCCTCACAAATTATGAACTATTCGCATATCATACATCACAATTTACATACAAACAAAGATTTGAAAAAGTTTCTTAAAGTATTTCAGTCTCTTTCCCACTCAATTTCTCCCCTATCCCTTCCTCAGCTGTACACATACAGTGATACACACACATGCTCACTCAAGCACACACACACACACACACACACACACACACACACACACACACACACACACACACACACACACACACACACACACACACACACATACACACATGCACGCACACACACACCTTGCTCTATAGGCCCTTATACAAAATACTGTTATACAGGCAGGAGAGATTAGTCTGATGACAGACTTGCAAACTAAGGCTCTTCAGGTTAGATGAGTTTGAAAGAGGTGGGTTTTCAGGTGCCGTTTGAAGGTTGAGAAACACTTAGTTTTTCTGAGAGACAGTGGTAGAGAGTTCCATACATTTGGGCCAAAGACAGAGAAAGATTTTTTACCAAAGGTGTCTAGAGAGAAGCGAGGAACAGTCAACAGTGAGGTGTCAGAAGAGCGGAGCGTTCGAGAAGGTTTGTAACCCTGCAGGAGGTTGGCAAGATAGGATGGCATGTTCTCGTGATAGATACACTGAAAGCAGAGACAGGCAACTTTATATTGAATCCTAGCCTTTACCGGGAGCCAATGAAGTGTTCTAAGCAGAGATTTTGCACTCTCACGCCTGGGCTTGCGGAGAACAAGGCGAGCCGCGTAGTTCTGTATGCGCTGAAGTTTAGATAGTTGATTGTCATGGAGACCTGCGAATAGAGAGTTACAATAGTCCAGTCTAGATAGTATGAAAGAGACAGCAAGCTTGTTGGTAGCATCAGTGGAAAGGAAGGAGCGAATCTTACCAATTCTGCGTAGCTGATAGTACAGAGTACGGCACAACTGTTTGACATGGGCTTCCATAGACAGTGTTTCATCCAGATAGAAGCCAAGGTTTCTAACAGTTTGTGAGAAAGATACATCACAACCAGAGATAGGCATGGGGGCATGAGTAACCTGATTGACCTTTGACTTAGTACCAGTAACAATAAGCTCAGTTTTATCATCATTCATCTTCAGCTTGTTTTCACTCATCCACTTGGAGACATCCTCTATACAATCTCTCAGACTGCACGCAAGAGCGTCAAAATCTGATGGGGCAGAGGAGCTATGCAGCTGTGATAAGAGTGGTGTACATGCAGTGGCCTTGTTGTAAAAACTGATAAGAGTGGTGTACATGCAGTAGGCCTAGTTGTGAAAACTGATAAGAGTGGTGTACATGCAGTAGGCCTTGTTGTAAAAACTGATAAGAGTGGTGTACATGCAGTGGGCCTTGTTGTAAAAACTGATAAGAGTGGTGTACATGCAGTGGCCTTGTTGTAAAAACTGATAAGAGTGGTGTACATGCAGTGGGCCTTGTTGTAAAAACTAATCACTCTGTATATCCCAGCTTTATGAAGACAATTCAACGGAATGTATCTACACAACACGATTCCGGTCATTTCAACAAAAGTGCAGGATATTTTATGCGAAAACAGAGTCGTTATAGTATGGATGAATCAAGGTGTCGGAAATGAGTGTGGATTTATCACAGATAATTTCACAAATTTCACGAAGTATGCAGAATTGCCACTCAGATCTACTACAGATTAGTGAGAAATGTAGGTCGTTCACTCATTAAAAAAAATTCCACTGAGCAGAAATATCTATCATCATCATAAGTAACTTATCTGGAAGAAATTTAATCAAATTCGTTTAAGAATAACCAAACTTCAAAATTGAAAACGGTGGTTCTAGAATGAAGAGCAATCCAGTGGTGTTGTACATGTATGTTATTGTCCTCATTTAAATTGCAGTTTCAGTTTTTCATGTTAGATTTTCGCACTCGAAATATATTTCCTATGCACTGACGCCACTGATGCCATGTGATGCAGGAGATCCAAAATGACTATGGTATAAGTCAATAACCCTGCACACAATCTCTGTGCACTAAAGTCTTGAGGTCCTATCTATAATGTATGTGTCTTTATGTCCGTTTTTTGAATCAGTATGTTTTTGGAACAATTCTGGCTACATTGTAACGAAATGTGTACACACCGTCCATTGAAAGGGGAATTATTCAGGGATCAATTCAGCACACAGTTATATAGGCCTGGTTCACGTAAACTAACAGTAAAGCAGTTTTAAGGAAAGTTGAGGGCATTCACTGTAGTTGATATGGGGTTTCATGGCGTATCACAGATATCCATCCACTACAATACTAAGTCTGTTTCATTGAAAGATTGGTACAAGGCTTGATATTCCTGTACATATGCACATAAATCGTATATATATATATATATATATATATATTATATATATATATATATTATATATATATATCATCATCATCATCATCAGGTGCCCTGCCGCATGGCGTTGGCGATCATGGACTTCCATCTGTCTCTATCTCTCGTTGCCCCTAGCACCTCCCCCACCCTGCTCGTCCCCAGTCACTCTGCAAGTCCGTCCAGCATTTTCTCCCTGGGTCTACCCGGTGCTCTTTTTACTTCCAGCTGTCCCGTTGTGACCAGGTGCTCCAAATCCCCCTTTCTTATAAAATGGCCTATAAATGTTGCCTGTCTTTTCCTAATCTTCCTTATGAGTGATCTACTTGTGTCTGCCTCCATCAAGACTGTCTCGTTTGTTTTCTTTGCTTTCCATGGAACTCTCTACATTCTTCTTAGAAACCACATCTCGGCTGCCTCAATCTTGCTCTGGCTTTGCTTGCTGACTGTCCACGCCTCACATCCGTATAACAGTATTGGTTCTAAATAACATTCAAGGACTCTCTTCCTGATGTTAATTGACAGGCATTTGTTGGTAAGAATGCTTGTCATCTTTTTGAATGCTGTTTTGGCTTGGCCGATTCTGCCGGCTATTTCCGATGTGCATCTGCCGTCTGATGAAATGACCGTTCCCAGGTATTTAAATTTATTAACCTGTGTCAAGGTTGTGCCATTTGCTGTTATTTTGCATGAGGGGATTTCATGTTTTTTTCTGATCGCCATGACTATGGTGATATATAGATATATAGATAGATAATATATGTATATATATATATATATAGCTAGATAGATAATATATATATATATACATACATATATATATAATTATATATATATATATAATTATTGATATCATCATTACTATTCATTTCCAGTTTGATACTATGAACAGTTGTCATTGTTGATTAGCTTTGTTTATGCTGCACTGATATCTTGGTGTGTGTGTGTGTGTGTGTGTGTGTGTGTGTGTGTGTGTGTGTGTGTGTGTGTGTGTGTGTGTGTGTGTGTGTGTGTGTGTGTGTGTGTGTGTGTGTGTGTGTCCGTCCGACTTTAAACTACGTTGACGCTGTTTTTACTGTATTGGTGTATATATCCGACTATGTTTACAATGCATTCATGTATCGCTTGGCAACTCCCCCTCCCTCCCCCTCTCCCGATTTTCTTTTCTTCTCTTTTTTAATGTTTAAAGTGCAACGAGCATTACCTGACACCATCTGTTTATGCTATAGAAACGGAATTGTTATTATGATTATAATAATAATAATAATAATAATAATATTATTATTATTATTATTATTATTATTATTATTATTATTGTTGTTGTTGTTGTTGTTTTTATCATTATATCATCATCATCGTCATCATCATCATCATCATCATCATTAATATTATTGTTGTAGGTGTTGCTGATGTTGGTGTTGTAGTTGTTATCATCGTCACACTCATTATCACTACTATCAGTTTGCTTATTAATTATCATTGTTATTATCCACATGCTTATTAATCATCATTGTTTGTTGTTATTGTCGGTAAACAGATAAGTAGAACATCAGAACCTTGAAAATGCTTAGGGGTTAATGATCAGGCATGTCTTAGGCATGTTCGTTTTGGACTTTTTCCCATCAAATGGCATTGCCGGCATTAGCGCACATGGAATATATTCCAAACGCAGAGACAGTATCTTGAGAAGACTGACACGGAAACGGAAACGGAAACGATTTAAAAGACGAAGTCCACTTTATGTCTCTCTTGAAAGAAAAACAACAACAAACAAACAAAACCAAAGAAGGGGGGGGGGGGGGTTGGGAGGAGAGAAAGAGACTGCTTCACATTCATTCTAAGGTATAGTCTTTAGAAGGACTGAACGATACTGGACAATACAGCATCGTCCACACTGTTCAAATTAACCCTGCAACGATTTGGTTAAGTGTGCATTCGTGCTAACAATCTTCTAGTCGTCAGTCCGTTCTCTTACGCTGACCACTGTGATAGGGCGACTGGCCAAAGAAATGACTGGTGTCTGATACTGGGCTGTCATACAGTAACGAGGAATTGACTGCTTACTTATTATTTATTTATTCATTCATTCATTTATTCATCATCATTATAATTTATTTGCATACGGGTTTGACTGTCTTCACTCAGTCTTCAGGTTGTTGGAGAAAACAGAATCACCTGCGCATTCTTGAAATCGTGCTAAAATGAATGTTTGGTGGTGAAGGTGGTGGTGATGGTGGTGGTGAAGGTGGTGGTTAAGGCGGTGGTGATGATGGTGGTGAAGGTGGTGGTGAAGGTGGTGGTGATGGTGGTGGTGAAGGTAGTGGTGATGGTGGTGAAGGTGGTGGTGAAGGTAGTGGTGATGGTGGTGAAGGTGGTGGTGAAGGTGGTGGTGATGGTGGTGGTGAAGGTGGTAGTGATGGTGGTGGTGAAGGCGGTGGTGATGGTGGTGGTTAGCTTTTAATTAAAAATACTTCTTTTCAACCAACTACGCAAAAACTGTGAGTTCTCAGGCGTTTCAGAGAGGTCTCACCTCTTCTACCACCCATCTTCGTTAACATTCATTGTCTTAAAACAATGCCTAGATGAAACTAGTTAACTGATTTTGTTGATGAGGCATTTCAAAGACGATAACATAAAACAGTAGTGTTGTTATTAATAACTAATAGTACTGTTCATTATCCCCACCATCCCCAGCTTTAAAACCACGACTGTCGTTTCCTTTATGTTATACGATAAACTGTTGCTACTATTACTACTACAGCTGCTGCTACTGCCACTTATATTACTACAACTATTACTTGAGCGGTAAATGTGATAATGATAGTAATAATCATACTGAAAACGATGGTGATGATGGTGATGGTGATAATGTTGAGGATGATGATGATGACGACGAAGATAATGATGGTAATGATAAACAAGAATAGTAATACCAGCAGCAACGATGATAATAATAGTGAAAGTAATCGTGGTATTGATGATCACGATAATGTTGATAACAGTGATAATGGCAATACTGATAATAGTAATAATAATGGTAATGATAATAAAATGATTATAATGATAATAATCATAAAATACTAATGAGGATAATAAAAACAATGTTGGGTCTTTCTTGTAATTGAATGTGGAAATAATCATGTGCACAATGAAGTAGGACAGGGGCAACAGACAGGGTGGAAAGGGGAGAGAAGCAAGACAGGGCCAACAGACAGGGTGGAGAGGGGAGAGAAGCAAGACAGGGCCAACAGAGAGGGTGGAAAGGGGAGAGAAGCAAGACAGGGCCAACAGACAGAGTGGAAAGGGGAGAGAAGCAAGACAGGGCCAACAGACAGGGTGGAAAGGGGAGAGAAGCAAGACAGGGCCAACAGACAGGGTGGAAAGGGGAGAGAAAGTGATTGAGATCTATACATGGCGGATGCTCTGCGTGCACACTTGTGCGTGCCTCTGTGTGTGTGCGCGTGCACGGGTGCGTGCGTGCGTGCGTGTGTGTGTGTGTGTGTGTGTGTGTGTGTGTGTGTGTGTGTGTGTAAAATGTGTGTGTGTGTGTGTGTGTGTGTGTGTGTGTGTGTGTGTGTGTGTGTGTGTGTGTGTGTGTGTGTGTATGAAAATGTGTGTATGTGTGTGTTTGTGTGTGCATGCATGTGTGTGTAAGATGTTACCGTGCGATGCAAAACACTTCAGGGGCGTAAGAACTACCAGACCGCCAACTAAATTCAGTATATTCGGTTCTTGTCGGAAATAAGCAAGCAAACAAAAAACCATAAATAAAAGAAATATACAAAAATCCCGTTCGTCTGGGTTTTTTTTTTTTAATCTCGCTTATCATACCCGTGTACCATGTTTAAGGCAATAACAGCTACTTTAGAAACGAAATGGTCCCAAAGAAACTTATATCGATGATATATCAAACATACTCATCCTACCTGACCGGGACCAGTTTAAAAAAGGTAGAGATATCAGCATTTTCAAAGAGGTGAATCATAAGGGGTCCAAGCATTAGATCGTGTTACTTGGACTTTATGCATCTTGGGCTGTACAATAGATTAGATACATAATCCAAATTGTGTTAGTGTCCACTGGAGATATATTTGCTGACAACTGTAAACATGTCCGCGGAAGTGTGACCTTGACCTTTGATAGTTTTTATTCGTAGACTTTGACCTTTGACAAATCTTATAACCTTTTACAGTTTTGTTTTGTTTTTAAATTCACAGATCTCGACCTTTGACAAGTCTTGATCTTTGGCAGTCTTTTATTCACAGACCTCGACCTTTGACAAGTCTTGATCTTTGGCAGTCTTTTATTCACAGACCTCGACCTTTGACAATTTTTGACCTTTAACAGTTTTTTTTAATCCACTAACGGTCTGTTATTCACGGACTTCTACAGGTCTCAAGGAAACTTGCAAAATACAATTTTCGTGTAGCTCAACATTTTAACAAACTTCATTTTAATCCCCTCTCAAATAGCCGAGTTATTTTCAAATAAATACTTTGACATGTGGAAACATTTGTGGTCCGGATATCAGAACACCTTGATCCATACGCACGCATTTGCCACTACTCATAAAAAATCCGTGATTAAAATGGCTGAAAATCAGACATCAACAGCTGAGTTTTTGCTAACAGATTTTATTTAGAGATAGCATACTTTCTTCTGAGCGGCCAAGAAATTATCTTCCTTTATTTAAAAACCAAAGGGGAAGGGGACTTGTTACCTCACCACGCGCCTTTCCGTTTGGCGTTGGCAATCAGGGCCATCCATACTAGTGTGCAATTGTATTGCCTGCCCTTTTTGTCCCCACCCACTCTGCAAAACTACCTAATATTTTCTCCCTAGCTCAAAGTTCTCTTCCTCATAAAAAGTTCCGTAAATGGTACTTCCATTTTCCTGATCTTCTCCATTAATGTTCTTTTTGAGTTTGCTTCTTTCAAGACTGTCTCGTTTGGTTTCTGTTCTGTACATCGACCTTTAACATTCTTCTTAAAAAGCACATTTCAGGTGCCTCTATCTTGTTCTGACTTTGCTTGTTGGCATCCGTACAGCAGTATTGGTTCTATATGATAATGAACGACTTTCTTCCTGATGTCAGTTGACAGACATTTATTAACAAGAACGCTTTTCATTTTCTTGAATGCTGCTTTAGCTTGGCCAAGTCTGCTGGATATTTCTAATGTGCATCTGCCGTCTGATGATATGACTGTTCCCAGATATTTGAACATTTCATTTTGTCTCAATATTGTGCCATTGGTTGTTATTCTACACGAGGGATTTCTTTTTTAAAATTTTTTTTTTATTGATTACCATGGCTTCAGTCTTTTCACTATTTAGTTCTCGCCCATTATTTCTGCTTTCTATTCCTATTACATTCACAAGATTTTTTTTAGTTTTTAATTTTCTTTAGTTAGAACTCTGTACTCTACTAACAAACATTGTTATAATTTTTCCTCTAAATTTTATCCCAGGGCATTCGTTTTACGTTTCTCATAATGGTTTTGCGATGCAAAATGAAAACAAATCTGGTGACAGAATATATCTATGTCTAAGCCCTCTTCTGATATTTTGAAAAGAACTTAAATCATTTTCCACTGTCACTGTGGCTGTTTGTTCCCAATACATATTCCTTACTACCTTAGATCTTTTCTATAAATATTGAGTTTTTCCAGCTGGTTCAATAATTCCTCGTGTTTTACCCGATCAAAAACCTTCTATAATCAACAAAGAATAAATATAAATCCTCATTCAACTCAACTGATCTTTCTATGAGAGTTCTTAGGATACATAAGGCATTAATAGTTCCTTTCCCTTCAACAAATCCACATTGTTATTCTGCCATTTCTGTGGAGGTTTTTCCCCGTTATTCCTTGTCCTCATCACGTTATTCTTAACACAAGTTTTGTCACACGACTCATCACGCTGATTGTGCGATACAGTTAGCACAATATAGCCCCTGCTTTCTTTGGATTTTTCGGATTTCATAGAGGAGAACGGTTATGTTTTGATATCAAATTCATCTAGAGCCTCAATCATTTCTGTAGTAATATTTGCTGATCTTGAGGCTTTTTCTAGTTTCACCTTTTTCATCGCTGCTCTAACTTCACCTTCCATTATTGGTGGTCCTTCACAATTCTTTCTAATGATGTGTTCTTTCCAACAGTCATCGTCAAAAAGATCGTCGATGTATTCTCATCCACCTGATATTTTGTCTATTTCTATAATAATCGCATCATCTTCTGATTTTTAAACAACAGATGATGTGCATGTCTTTTTCCTATGCAATTCTTCAATATTTCTGTACAAAAACTTGGTCTGTTTTGTGTTGGTCTGTCTCTCTGCTTTTTGTTTTGAGCCAAGCTTGTTTAGCTTCATTGCACTTATTCCTGATTTCCTATCTTTTCATATTTTTCTTTTTTTATTTCTTTCTTTCTTTTTCTTTGACCTTTCTGCGTTCATCCATAAAATGTTGATGGACAAACACATGAATTGTGTCGGCACAAGCAAGGGAATTCATAATAGGAAATACTTGGTTTGAACAACTTAACAGAAGAAAATTGACATAGATGAATCCAGAAGACAGCACAAGAAATCAAATTGATTACAGCCTGATAACTAAAAGACTTAGAAATTCTTTACTGCTTGTTAATTAAATGGAATGGCATATTCTGTTCATTACGTATTCAAAATTTTATAGACTAGACAATTCATTTTCAGTCTTGGTTTTACGAATGGTGTATGACACCAACCGAGCACCAGGAAAAGAACTGCTGCTCCTTATACTTAAGTCTGCCCGGTATCGCCCGCGGCTTGAGACACACGAGACAGTCAAAATGTTACAACCTGCATGGTCATTAGTCAACTTCACTGGATCACTCTATCGTCTGGTCACTGTCAACACATCTCTTCCGACTGTCTGGAGCCAGTTCATCTTCCAGACGAGTGTGTTTTCTCTGCTTTTTTTCGGGTTCCACCAAACGACGTGGTTGGCAGGTCTGGTCGATGAGGCTCCTGCTTCATTAATAGGCCTACTCCCTTTGCCAAAATGAGTGGTGGTGGTTTTTTTCACCCTCCATGTTTTTGGTTACATGACTGTGGTTATAGCCCTAATATGGCTCTACGCAGTCGGCTGGGCTTTAAACAACAATAACGATTGCGGTTAACTTTATTCCATTTTGTAGACATAACACAATAACTATGTCCTGCCTATCATGCCACAGGCATGTCGTGTAGCAACGAAGATACACCGCTTCTGTGTATTGTGGGGCAGCTTTTGTATGGTGCTCCATGTGTGATTTAGGACCTTGAGTTCCCAGAATACAAGAACACAGTTACTTCATTAAATTCACAGCGAGACATAATATCCCTCACCACCACTACTGAGGCCACAAAAAGAACACGTTCATCCGCAGACATCTAGATGCCATCAGCTGGGTAACATTATTGTGTATGGTAGACATTTCTCCTTCTCTCTTAACTCTGTCAAGAGTCATTGGAGCGTACCTAAAAAAAACTTATTCACCAGATTTCTCCGACTCTGTCGGTGATGTGCCAAAGGTTATGTGTCTCTGCACTTTCTCTGAACATTCTGCAATGTTGTCAGTTTACTTTTTTCTGTCTTTTCCAATTTCTCCCTCTCTAAACAATTCACTTGAGGACTGATATAAAAAAGCCAAAGGATCTTGTTACATGACCATACCAACATAGTTTTCTTTTCTTGATTGATGTCAGCAGTCTTCATATGGGTCAATGTGCTGATTGATGGTTCAGCGCCCTTGTTCATTGGTA
The DNA here is from genome assembly GCA_030674185.1 of Monoplex corrugatus. Classification (NCBI taxonomy): domain Eukaryota; kingdom Metazoa; phylum Mollusca; class Gastropoda; order Littorinimorpha; family Ranellidae; genus Monoplex; species Monoplex corrugatus. The sequence goes on from JAPXFY010000013.1 coordinate 26,223,277, forward strand.
ATATGATCAATATGTCTGATGTTCAGTATATTGCGGTAATACCTCATTTCACTGGTTTGGATTCATCTTGTGAGGGTCCATGTCTGGCACACAGGAATATGGAATATACCAGTCAGAACCTGATATTGTGTGTCATGGAGAAGTACGAGTTTGTCTTACAGGGGAGTGAAGTGGTAGAGATCTCAACTTTTCTTAGGGCCAGCTTTACGATGCTCATAATCTCTCCTCGCTGATTTAACTTCCCTAATCCTGAACGAGGTCACCTACCCATGTACAGCTCGGTGGACCAGTTGTCCATACACAACATTCCCCCCTCCCCCCCCCCCCCCCCGAGTCAGACTCGAACCTGTGGAGTTCGACTTGAAGGGTGCTATACTCACAAACTCATTGTAAATTTAATAACAAACGCAAGCTTACCTCAAGACAATACTACAAACAGATGTCTGTCTGTCTGTCTGTCTGTCTGTCTGTCTCTCTCTCTCCCTCTCTCTCTCTTTCTTTTCCGCTGCCTTGGCTCTCTGCATGAGGTGGCTGTTATCTGTTTTCCACTGAATGATTGTTTCCTGTACATACCTTCTCAGTTCCAGATATGTTACAAATATTTACAGGCCTGCCGAGAATTTTTTTATTGCTTTTTAATCGAGCAGACAGGATTTAAGAAATAATGTGTATATGGAAGTGTCGTGGATTTAAGAAATAATGTGTATGTAGAAGTGTCGTGGATTTAAGAAATAATGTGTATGTAGAAGTGTCGTGGATTTAAGAAATAATGTGTATGTAGAAGTATCGTGGATTTAAGAAGTAATGTGTATGTAGAAGTGTCGTGGATTTAAGAAATAATGTGCATGTAGAAGTGTCGTGGATTTAAGAAATAATGTGTATGTAGAAGTGTCGTGGATTTAAGAAATAATGTGCATGTAGAAGTGTCGTGGATTTAAGAAATAATGTGTATGTAGAAGTGTCGTGGATTTAAGAAATAATATGTATGTAGAAGTGTCGTGGATTTAAGAAATAATATGTATGTAGAAGTGTCGTGGATTTAAGAAGTAATGTGTATGTAGAAGTGTCGTGGATTTAAGAAATAATGTGTATGTAGAAGTGTCGTGGATTTAAGAAATAATGTGTATATGGAAGTGTCGTGGATTTAAGAAATAATGTGTACGTAGAAGTGCCGTGGATTTAAGAAATAATGTGTATGTAGAAGTGTCGTGGATTTAAGAAATAATGTGTATGTAGAAGTATCGTGGATTTAAGAAATAATTAGTACGAAGAAGTGTCATGGATTTAAGAAATAATGTGTATATGGAAGTGTCGTGGATTTAAGAAATAATGTGTATGTAGAAGTGTCGTGGATTTAAAAAGTCATGTGTATGTAGAAGTGTCATGGATTTAAGAAATAATGTGTATGTAGAAGTGTCGTGGATTTAAGAAATAATGTGTATGTAGAAGTATCGTGGATTTAAGAAATAATGTGTATGTAGAAGTATCGTGGATTTAAGAAATAATGTGTATGTAGAAGTATCGTGGATTTAAGAAATAATATGTAGAAGTGTCGTGGATTTAAGAAATAATGTGTATGTAGAAGTATCGTGGATTTAAGAAATAATGTGTATGTAGAAGTATGGTGGATTTAAGAAGTAATGTGTATGTAGAAGTATCGGACTTTCAAAACTACAAATTTAAGTACGTCTTAGCGGATTACTTTGTTTCCTTTCTCTCACACCCACACCCCCACCCCCACCCCCACCCCTCCACAACCTGTCATTTTGTTGGATTAAAAAATGAGGTTATTAGTTCCATTTGACTGTACTGTTTTGTTGGATCACTGCAGGCCAGTGAAGATGTTTATGGAATAAAAGACACCAGAGGATGAATCGTTGATGGTCAGGGATGCTCAGCCCTGGTTTAGTTCCTCATTTAGATGGACTGATGCAGCGAAGGCTTGCATTGACAGTTTCGGCATCCCTCTTTCAAGAAACGACAAGAGAAAAATAAGAAACAGAAGAAGAAGAAGAAGAAGGACAAGAAGAAGAAGAAGGAGGACAAGAAGAAGAAGAAGAAGGACAAGAAGAAGAAGAAGGAGGACAAGAAGAAGAAGAAGGAGGACAAGAAGAAGAAGAAGGAGGACAAGAAGGAGGAGGACAAGAAGAAGAAGAAGGAGGAGGACAAGAAGAAGAAGAAGGAGGAGGACAAGAAGAAGAAGAAGGAGGAGGACAAGAAGAAGAAGAAGGAGGAGGACAAGAAGAAGAAGAAGAAGGAGGACAAGAAGAAGAAGAAGGAGGAGGACAAGAAGAAGAAGAAGAAGGAGGAGGACAAGAAGAAGAAGAAGGAGGAGGACAAGAAGAAGAAGAAGAAGGAGGAGGACAAGAAGAAGAAGAAGGAGGACAAGAAGAAGAAGAAGGAGGAGGACAAGAAGAAGAAGAAGAAGAAGGAGGACAAGAAGAAGAAGAAGGAGGAGGACAAGAAGAAGAAGAAGAAGGAGGAGGACAAGAAGAAGAAGAAGGAGGAGGACAAGAAGAAGAAGAAGAAGGAGGACAAGAAGAAGAAGAAGGAGGAGGACAAGAAGAAGAAGAAGGAGGAGGACAAGAAGAAGAAGAAGAAGGAGGACAAGAAGAAGAAGAAGGAGGAGGACAAGAAGAAGAAGAAGGAGGAGGACAAGAAGAAGAAGAAGGAGGAGGACAAGAAGAAGAAGAAGGAGGAGGACAAGAAGAAGAAGAAGGAGGAGGACAAGAAGAAGAAGAAGAAGGAGGAGGACAAGAAGAAGAAGAAGGAGGAGGACAAGAAGAAGAAGAAGGAGGAGGACAAGAAGAAGAAGAAGAAGAGGAGGACAAGAAGAAGAAGAAGGAGGAGGACAAGAAGAAGAAGAAGAAGGAGGAGGACAAGAAGAAGAGAAGGAGGAGGACAAGAAGAAGAAGAAGAAGGAGGAGGACAGAAGAAGAAGAAGAGGAGGAGGACAAGAAGAAGAAGAAGAAGAAGGAGGACAAGAAGAAGAAGAAGGAGGAGGACAAGAAGAAGAAGAAGAAGGAGGAGGACAAGAAGAAGAAGAAGGAGGAGGACAAGAAGAAGAAGAAGGAGGAGGACAAGAAGAAGAAGAAGGAGGAGGACAAGAAGAAGAAGAAGAAGGAGGAGGACAAGAAGAAGAAGAAGGAGGAGGACAAGAAGAAGAAGAAGAAGGAGGACAAGAAGAAGAGAAGAAAGGAGGAGGACAAGAAGAAGAAGAAGGAGGAGGACAAGAAGAAGAAGAAGGAGGAGGACAAGAAGAAGAAGAAGAAGGAGGACAAGAAGAAGAAGAAGGAGGAGGACAAGAAGAAGAAGAAGGAGGAGGACAAGAAAAAGAGAGAGACAAAAAAGAAGGGAGGAGGACAAGAAGAAGAGAGAAGGAGGAGGACAAGAAGAAGAAGAAGAGGAGGACAAGAAGAAGAAGAAGAGGAGGACAAGAAGAAGAAGAAGAAGGAGGACAAGAAGAAGAAGAAGGAAAGGAGGACAAGAAGAAGAAGAAGGAGGAGGACAAGAAGAAGAAGAAGAGAGGAGGACAAGAAGAAGAAGAAGGAGGAGGAGAAAGAAGAAGAGAAGAAGAAGGAGGACAAGAAGAAGAAAGAAGAGGACAAGAAGAAGAAGAAGGAGGACAAGAAGAAGAAGAAGGAGGACAAGAAGAAGAAGAAGGAGGACAAGAAGAAGAAGAAGGAGGACAAGAAGAAGGAGGACAAGAAGAAGAAGAAGAAGGAGGACAAGAAGAAGAAGAAGGAGGACAAGAAGAAGAAGAAGAGGAGGACAAGAAGAAGAAGAAGAAGAAGGAGGACAAGAAGAAGAAAAGAAGAAGGAGGACAAGAAGAAGAAGAAGGAGGACAAGAAGAAGAAGAAGGAGGACAAGAAGAAGAAGAAGGAGGACAAGAAGAAGGAGGACAAGAAGAAGGAGAGACAAGAAGAAGAAGAAGGAGGACAAGAAGAAGGAGGACAAGAAGAAGAAGAAGGAGGACAAGAAGAAGGAGGACAAGAAGAAGAAGAAGAGGACAAGAAGAAGAAGAAGGAGGAAAGAAGAAGGAGGACAAGAAGAAGAAGAAGAGGACAGAGAAGGAGGACAAGAAGAAGAGAGGACAAGAAGAAAAGAGAGGACAAGAAGAAGGAGAAGAAGAGGAGGACAAGAAGAAGGAGGACAAAGAAGAAGAAGAAGAGAAGAGAGAGAGAAAAGAAAGAAGAAAGAGACAAGAAGAAGAAGAAGAAGAGAGAAAGAAAAAAGAAGAAGAAGAACAAGAGAGAAAAGAAGAGAAGACGAAGAACAGAAGAGGAGGGAGGAAGAACAAGAGAACAAGGACAAGGAAGAGAAGAACAAGAAAAGGAAGAAGAAGAAGAAGAAGAAAGTTTTATATCCTTTGGCCTAACAAAACATGTCCGCTACACACAAAGCTGTTTGGACGGCTGAATACTGGTGCACGCCATTAAACCCTGAAAACTCTGAATTCATCATCCACTTTCTGTATCTGTAGGTTGAGGGGAGTGCAGGTGGGGGGGGGGGAGGGAACTGTGATGATGGTGAGGTGATGATGGACTCCAGTTTGCAATGTCCAAGAAGATCAATATCTCCCCTCGTAATTAAGTTTGCTGATCTTGGACGGAAACTTCGATTCTATGGTTTTCGATTGTGTGCAATGAGAGGATGTGGCCCTGAGTGCTGTTTAAAGGAGTTTTACGTGAGTAAAAAAAACTGTCTCTGTAATCTGAAATTGTGTTCTGTCAAACAAATGTAACTATGCAGTTCAAATGGCACCAGCTGGATATGGGACTTGGATTATGTCATGTTTGATCATTACTGTTGACGTACACGTTGCTACGCGTGCGTGCGTGTGTGCGTGCACACCCACACACACGCAAGCATGCACGAACGCCTATACACACACGAACGAACGCACACACAAACACACACACACACACACATACATACACACACACACACACGCACGCACGTACACACACACGCACGAGCGCAAACACACACACTCACACACACACACGCGCGCAGGCACGCACGCATGCACGTACACACACACATACTTACACACACACACACACATATATATATATATACACACACAAACAAACACACACACACACACACACACACACACACACACACACACACACACACACACACACACACACACACACACACATATATATATATATATATACAGGGTGTTTCAAAAAGAATACGCCAAAATCATCACGTGATGTGTCAAAAACGAAAAAAATTACAAACCTCTAGCATGAACACATGTGTTGTATATACATTCAAGTTTCATTTCATGTTTTATAAGTGCTCAATGTGGCCACCACCGGCAGCGCGGACAACATCAAGCCGATATGAGAATTCCTCCCAAACGCGCCTCAGCATGTCACGGTCCACCGTGTTGATTGCAGCTGTTATTCGATCTTTCAAGTCATCGATACTTGCTGGAAGTGGTGGAACATAAACTTGGTCTTTAACATACCCCCACAAGAAAAAGTCACACACAGTGAGGTCCGGGGATCTGGCAGGCCAAGCACAGAGAGCAAGGTCTTTAGCACCTCTCCTCCCAATCCATCGCTGAGGCACGTTTTCATTCAGATAAGCTCTAACCCCGAGATGCCAATGGGGTGGTGCTCCATCTTGCTGAAAAAATGAAGTCATTCGAATCTGCTTGCAGTAAAGTGAATAGCCAGTTTTGGAGCATTTCGAGATAGGTTTGTCCTGTAACGGTGTTTCCTTCAAAGAAAAAGGGACCATAGACCTTGTCTTGAGACACAGCACAGAAGACGTTCACTTTAGGGGAATCTCTTTCATGCTCAACAGTTTCATGTGGGTGATCTGTTCCCCAAATGCGCACATTGTGACGATTGACTGTGCCGCTCAAATGGAAAGTCGCTTCGTCACTAAAAACTAAACGTGAAAAGAGAGTTTCATCACCTTCCTCCATCTCCAGCATTGACTCACAGAATGTCCTCCGCATCACCTTGTCATCATTAGTAAGTGCTTGGACGAGGCTTAGTTTGTATGGTTTCATGTGTAATCGTCTCTTTAACACACGCCAGACAGTGGTATGAGGGATGGCAAGCTGAAGACTTGCTCGACGTACGGACTTACGTGGGCTGCTCTCAAATGCATCATGAATCCTCTCCACTTGCTCCTCTGTAACACGTGGTCTTCCAGGACTCTTTCCTTTGCACAGACACCCACTCTCTTTAAACTGTCTAACCCACCGTCGAATGCTCTCACGATGGGGCGGATCAATGCCGAATTCTGTTCTGAAAGCACGTTGCACCGTGACAATGGCGTTTGTTTTCGCGAACTCAAGCACGCAAAACGCCTTCTGCTGAGGAGTCGCCATTTTGATTGATCTTCCCACAATTCAGCTGCACCGGAAGTTATACTAACGACAGCGGTGAAACTGACACCCAATCAAACTTTGATAACTACTCTATCAAATAACCACTGATTCAGTCCACTACAATGCTATAGACCTGAAAAAACTGCGTAATGATTTTGGCGTATTCTTTTTGAAACACAACACACACAAACACACACACACACACACACACACACACACACACACACACACACACACACACACACACACACACACACACACACAGGTCACTGATGTTGGTTTTGTTCTCGATGTATGAGATTGGAGGTCTGCCTTTCTTAATTTTTGCCACTGTTTTTCCTTGAAAGATTGTTGCCATGAGGCCCGTGTTCTCGCTGCATGACACATGGCTGGTGTCTGCTAGGAGTTTTCTGGTAGTATCCAAGTTTTCCAGGACACTTTCATTAGTTCTTCTATCTGTCCATTTGACATGTAGTATCTCCGATAAAACCACATCTCTTCTGCCTCAATTCTTCTGCAGTCAGTTTTTCTCAGAGTCCAGGCTTCGCAGCCATAAATCATGACTGGCCAGATCAAACATTTTAAGAGTCTAACTTTCGGGTCATTTACATCAGTAGTGTTCAATAAAACTGAACTTTTTCCTGCAGATAAATCCTTGTAACCAAGTTGACAGCGTTCACAATGGCGTGTGGGTACTGCTGAGTAGTTTTGATTCATCCTTTTCTGTTGACATCAGTGGGTTTGTTTGTTTGTGTTGTGTGTGTGTTTGTGTTTTTTGTTTGTTTGTTTTTTCTTAGTTTTTTGTTTGTTTGTTTGTTGTTGTTGTTGTTGTTTTGTTGCTTTTTTCTTGTCGATTTTGGTTTACAAATGGACGCAGCTCGGCCTATAACGTATCGTCTAGGATTAAAATGGAAGTAATCACTGAAAGCATTTTATGAAATTTGAGCAATTAGCTTTCTCATTTCAGGCTCATTAATGCACACGTTGTGATGGTAATGACTTTTTGAAAGCTCAAATAATGACAAAATTATGTCCGAGTTACCACACTCTAGATATGCACAGAGAGAGAGGGGGGAGGGAGGGAGGGAGGGAGAGAGAAGAGAGAGAAACAGATAGGCAGGCAATCCAGACAGACAGACGAACAGAGACAGAGACAATGAGAGGCACAGTCAAAGAGAGGGAAAGAGACACAGAGAGAGAAAGACAGAAAGAGAGAAAGAAAAATAGAAGGACCCTTTTACTTAATTTCTGTTCACAATTGTGATGTGCTTCAACCAAATCTACTAGCAATTACCTGATAGACTCCTTGAGCCTGTGGGAAAAAACCCTGTGCACTGGCAAGGTAATAAATATGGAGGAAAGCGAAGGGACCTTTGAAACTACGACTGGAACGATTGAAACCTTAAGACAGGCAGCCAACAGACCAGTGTTTATGTTGCAGGCTGGGGTTGAACTCCAGACTGATTGATTGATTGTTAGTGTTGCTTAAAGCCCAGCCGACTGCGTAGAGCCATATCAGGGCTATGAACTCCACATATCACATCTCAAGTGCACAACTCTGTCAGCACATCCAGCCAGATTTTTCTTGCAAAGAGGTAATCGTGACCTGATAGTCATAAATCATTGTACGCCTTGGAATCTGCATTATCCGTTGCACCCTCTTTAGTTTATTTGTCAGAAACGTCGTTCCAGTGAAGTCCACAATGCTAGGAAACCGAGTAAAAATAATTGATATAGTATGATAAATGAATGAATTAAACATTCGATCTAAAAAAAACAATGCAATTCGGAACTGAATTTTCATATTGTTTCCATGTTGTTTCAAACTGTATAACACTGACTTTGTAGATGGCGTATGACAGACTACTAATGATTAAGGACCACCAATACGGCGTATAATTTCGATGCAAATACAGATAACCCTTTTCTTATATAATTAGGGAGAGGGGAAGAGGAATCTTTTTAAATGGTTTGATCATCTTTTGTATATTCACAAAGGATGTCGGCTTTCTGTGCTCCTGTTTCAATCTTTGTGTCCTTAACGAGCTCAAGACTCTTTGCCCAGTCGTAGCCCCACACAAAGATTGTCACACACGGACGGATGTTGACCGTTCATTTTCACTCTCGCCAAAGATTGATCTGATTCTTGAAGAAAAGATGGCAGCTGTCGCAATGTGTACAATGTTTAACCCCTTTATTTTCTCCTCATTAATTCGTATGCGGCCACAGTGAAGTGGTACCCCAGTTAGTTAACCTCTGACTCCCGCACCCTGTCCACCAGCATCCGGCTTTGTCAACCATCCTAGCAAAGCAAAACTTAACCCTTTAATTTCCTCACCCTATCCATCAACTTCCATCTAGGGTGAGGGAAACAAAGGGTTAAGTTTTTGCAATTGGTAGATAGGGTGTGGGAGTCAAAGGTTTAAGATTTTGCAATTGGTAGGTAGGGTGAGGGAGTCAAAGGGTCAAAACACTTGCCTGCTAAGCAAGAGGTTTTGGGTTCGATTCCTGACCGGACAGGGATCCCCCTTCTCTTTCCTCAACCCCCCCCCCACCCTCACTAGATTTTGAACGGTGGTTTGGATGTACATCTTTTATGAGATGATAAACTAAGTTCCATATGCAGCGCGCACTTAGCGCGTGTAAAAGATCCTCATGGCAGCAGAAGAACGTCCCGAGCAAGATTCTGCAGACAAACAGAAACAGACGAACGTAGAAAAGAAAAAAAAAAACAAATAAAAATAAAACGGGTTGTGCTGTACCGTGGCGACATGCTTTCCCCTCTAGGTGGGTTAAAGGGGGAGAGCAACTGATATTTTATATAGAAGAAATCTGTTACGACAAAACCCATATAAAGGGAAAAAAACAAAAAAGAAAGAAAGAAATAAAGAAAGAAAGAAATGAAAAAGAGAAAGAAAAAGAAAGAAAGAAGAAAGAAGAAAAAGAAGAAAGAAAGAAAGAGAAAGAAAGAGAAAGAAAGAGAAAGAAAAAGAAAGAAAGAAAGAAGAAGAAGAAGAAAGAAGAAAAGAAAGAAAGAGAAAGAAAGAGAAAGAAAAAAGAAAGATAGAAAGAACGAAAGAATGAAGAAAAAGAAAGAAAGAGAAGAAAATAAGAAAGAAAGAACAGATTGAAACAAGAAGAGAATCAAGGGTCAGAGAAGTCGCATAAAGAGCAAGACAGAATGAAATAAAAATTTGACGTTTTAGTGATGGAGCGAATCGGTAAAACTGGTCAAACCAACAGTGAAAACAGATTGTAAATATTGTCAGAAGTTCCTGAGAAAGTACTAGTCACATTTTTTTTCAAAAAAAAAAAAAAAAGAAAAAAAAAAAAGCAGATTTCAGGCACTGTTTTTGGTCCGTGTGACACTGACCCTGGCACCGTAACGTCCAAACTTACGCATCCACGGACTTTTCAATGGTCTCCACATTTGACTCACATCTGTTTTAAAGATCCACCTAGAAACAGCTGAGAAAAGCTTGTTAACACACTTAGAACACACACACACGCACGTACATGCACACAGAGAGAGAGAGAGAGAGAAGAGCAGACAGACAGACAGTAGCAGAGAGAGAGGAGGGAGGAAGAGAGAAAGAGAGAGAGAGAGAGAGAGAGAGAGAGAGAGAACACGCACGCACAAACACATGCACACACACACATCACCCCACACCCCCACCCACCCCACACACACGCACACACACACACATACACACACACACACACACACACCACCCACCCCACACCTACACACACACACACACACACACACACACCACCCACCCCACGCCTACACACACACACACACACACACACGCACACACACACACATACACACACACACACACACCACCCACCCCACGCCTACACACACACACACACACACACACACACACACACACACACACACACACACACACACACACACACACACACACACACACACACACACACATCTGCTCGATAAGAAATATAAATCCAATCCAATCCAAACAAAAAAGAAAGGAGATCGCCAGTGTGGTTTGATTATACTGAAAACAACTCATCCTGGGTGTGAGTGCCACTTGTGGGGCCAGCCTCCCCGTGTGCTGTCAGACTAGTTGGGAAAGCTCTTCCTGAACCAATAAAAGTCTTTTCAAAGACTCCAATCTGGTTTCAGTCCTGCGGGGATTGCCGTCATGCCCTTCTTTGCAGTGGCGCACAGACCAACGCCAGTCAATTAAATGAAGAAAATACTGCATGGCCAGTGTTATTGATTTGAAGCAAAATAACAAGGCCACAGATATGTGCTTCAAAAGAACGTTACGAGAAATCTGTTATAAGAACGAAACAGTTATTATTATTGTTGTTGTGTTGTTATTGTTGTTGTTGTTATTATTATTATTATTACTATTACCATTATTATTATTGTTGTTATCATTATGTTATTATTATTTTCATCATTGTTATTATTATTATTATTTAAAGTCCAGCCGACTACACAGAGCCATATCAGGGCTACACCCACACAAAAAGACGCACAACATCTCACTAAACCTGGAAAAAACAGCTGAAAAAGAAAATGAAGTACACACATCAATGCATTCATACATATAACCTACGGATATGCCCCTGGCGTTGACCATACCACCCAATTCATTACTAGGGGAGCTAAACAAGAGCAAATCTAAATACAAATGTATAAACATACCTAAGTACACTAGAACATACAAAAACTGGCCTACACTACCTAAAATTATTTCTGTACGTCAAATTTCTTCACAGCCGAAAATGATGTTAGTATATGTACCCAATTACCAGTCCTAAAAATGTCTTTAAGGGTTTACAGAGCACGTATGTGAAAGGACCAGTAGGACAGAAAATGATAGAGAAGGATGGCAAAAAGCAAAAGAGCAATGCAGAAACAAAGTGAGTGACTGAAAGAAGAACATTTCTAGCACAGGATGTTCCAGAAGGTGGGGATATCATTTATACTGAAAGAGCCTCCGGCATTCCCATCGGAAGGAATGGTGAAGGAAACATGCTGACAAGCGGTATGTCTATTACAAGAACGCTATGTACAGTAAACACGATAAAAGAATCTCTGCTGGTTGACTCAACACACATACCAGTCCCACAAGGCCGTTGGAAAGCTCACTGTATGGTCTCAATTATCGCTTGATGACCATGCGTCTTCGGCTCACAAAAGACTATTTCGCTATAATCATTTGTGCCTACACCATATGATGGTAAATCCATATGATGTCAAATAAGCTTGCATCTAGAGCTCAGCCGTTCCATTGCAACACTCTACCACAAAAACGAACGATGTGTATTCATATAGTTTTCTTTTAGGTTGGCTGGCTTGGTTGATGGAGAGCTAAGGAATCGTGATCACATGCCTCGAATTGAACCCCAGCCTGCACCATAAAAATTGGCCTGTTCGCTGGCTGTTCTCATGTTCCAGTCATTTTGATGGTGTCAGCTCTGTGTTTCGTAAGTTTCGGCACTTCCCGTTTCCACATCAAAACCTTGCATAAGTTTCTGCACAGGATCATAGAGTATGGCCATATCATCTTTGGGTGAAGTACATATGGAAGTGTTCGAG
>JAPXFY010000013.1:26245222-26267722 GCA_030674185.1 Monoplex corrugatus
TGTGTGTATAGATATAGAGATGTATATATATGTGTGTGTGTATCTGTGTGTGTGCGTATGTCTGTGTGTGTCATTGTGTGTTTGTGTTTGTCTGTGTGTCATTGTTAGCGTGTGTGTCTGTTTGAGAGAGAGAGAGAGAGAGAGAATCTGTGTGTGTCTGTGTTTGTGTGCGTGTGTCTGTGTCTGTGTGTCATTGTGTGCGTGTCTGTGTGTGTCTCTGTGTGTGTCTCTTTGTGTGTGTGTGTGTGTAAGAGTGTGTGTGTGTGTGTATGTATGTGTGTGTGTGTGTGTGTGTGTGTGTGTGTGTGTGTGTGTGTGTGTGTGTGTGTGTGTGTGTGTGTGTGTGTGTGTTTTAAAGGAATAAAGGGATAGGTTATGTCCACAGGAAAGAACTTGACCTGAAGTAAGGCCTTTGGCCAACGGAGAATGCAATGTGATGGTAGGTACGACTGGAATTGCCTGGGTCTGACATTGATTCCCTGGGGTCGACAGAAGCAAAGGGAGTGGGTTTGATTGGAACGCCCGAGGGAGGACACAGAGTACAGAATTAACAAGGAAAGTACAAAGCTACTAGCAACTGGTGTGGACAACGTACGCTCTAAACTGCTTTGATTGTCGGGGGTTGGGGGTGGGGGGGGGGGGGGCTTTCTGTCATGTGAGACGAGTTAATGCAGAATAGCTAGTTGTGATGTGATTCAAAACTTTAATTATTTATTTCCCTATATACTCTACCGACCAAGCCCGTCAGAGCGCTCTTGCTGCAGTATGCGTCGCACGAGTATGCGACAGTGTCTTAATCGAACTGAAAGTAATGAATCGATTGAGGTCTCTGAGTTGTTCAATACAGTTATGCAACAGCTTTTTTTTTTATTATAAAATGTTGAATCTCTCCACAGGATCAATGGCAAGTACATAGTAACAGTAGGGTGTTTAGTAGTTTTAGTACCCGAGTCATCACTTCATTCACAAACTGCATCCCTGTGTTCAGGACGTCGCAGAATGCATTATCTGCCATAACACATGTCCTATTGTATCGTATCAGTCACAGCCATAACACACGTCCTATTGTATCGTACCAGTCACAGCCATAACACACGTCCTATTGTATCGTATCAGTCACAGCCATAACACACGTCCTATTGTATCGTGTCAGTCACAGTCATAACACACGTCCTATTGTATCGTATCAGTCACAGCCATAACACACGTCCTATTGTATCGTATCAGTCACAGCCATAACACACGTCCTGTTGTATCGTATCAGTCACAGCCATAACACACGTCCTGTTGTATCGTATCAGTCACAGCCATAACAACACGTCCTGTTGTATCGTATCAATCACAGCCATAACACACGTCCTATTGTATCGTATCAGTCACAGCCATAACACAGTCCTATTGTATCGTATCAGTCATAGCCATAACACAAGTCCTATTGTATCGTATCAGTCACAGCCATAACACAGTCCTATTGTATCGTATCAGTCACAGCCATAACACACGTCCTATTGTATCGTATCAGTCACAGCCATAACACACGTCCTATTGTATCGTATCAGTCACAGTCATAACACACGTCCTGTTGTATCGTATCAGTCACAGCCATAACACAGTCCTATTGTATCGTATCAGTCACAGCCATAACACACGTCCTATTGTATCGTATCAGTCACAGCCATAACACACGTCCTGTTGTATCGTATCAGTCACAGCCATAACATAGTCCTATTGTATCGTATCAGTCACAGCCATAACACACGTCCTGTTGTATCGTATCAGTCACAGCCATAACATAGTCCTATTGTATCGTATCAGTCACAGCCATAACACACGTCCTGTTGTATCGTACCAGTCACAGCCATAACACACGTCCTGTTGTATCGTGTCAGTCACAGCCATAACACACGTCCTATTGTATCGTATCAGTCACAGCCATAACACACGTCCTGTTGTATCGTATCAGTCACAGCCATAACACACGTCCTGTTGTATCGTATCAGTCACAGCCATAACATAGTCCTATTGTATCGTATCAGTCACAGCCATAACACACGTCCTGTTGTATCGTATCAGTCACAGCCATAACATAGTCCTATTGTATCGTATCAGTCACAGCCATAACACACGTCCTGTTGTATCGTGTCAGTCACAGCCATAACACATGTCCTATTGTATCGTATCAGTCACAGCCATAACACATGTCCTATTGTATCGGGTGTCACCTATAGGGAGACAGCCTGAGTGTAACGTGTAACTTGACATCCACCAAGATGTAATATGTCTACACGCTAAGGCAAACAAGGTAGGCCTAACAACATAGAGAATCAGACCAACAGGACAACTTCCATTATTTCACTGGTGATTACGGCCACGTTTGATCGACGTGAACGTCCAAACTCAGCGAGCACAATTTGACCCAAAACTACAAAAGTGTGGTATGTACTGTTTCAGGCCCCTGCAGTACAGTATGCGACAAACTGCGGACCGGGAAAGTGAGGCAGACACAGACAACGTCTCACAGAATGAGTCACATGTCTCTCTTTCTATGTCTATGGTGTGATTATGTCTGCGATGTTGATTAAGGTTATTTTGCCCAGGAGATCTCGTTATGGTCTCACCCAGAAGTGGTGGATCCACGATCAGCCACAGTCGTTTAGCAATGCAGTGTGCCGCACGGTCAATACAAGTGTCTGACACGCAAAGAACGCTCTACACTCGATCAACAAGCAGGAGACAGTGTGGGTGTGTTACCACTGACAACAAAGAAACGAGAACAGCCAGTCATACTTTACGTACCAGTTTAATCCCACTGTGATATCGAAACGCCAACTCCATTACCGCTGAGGCTTTACTTTAGATGTTGTGGTCTTTTTTATCATGGCATAATAGTATCCCACAAGATTATCTGTGCATAATTATGCTAAATAATGCTGACTACTGCACACTCGAAAAGTCACGCGAACACGTCAACTAAGGGCGGGTCACGTGATTTATCATTTTGTTGCACGCCCTGTCTGATAGAATTTAGGACACACTCAGCCCATCAAACATTTAGTGTCGGTTCCTCTGGGAAGAGAAAGTTTATGACTGTGGACTGTCGTGAGACACTGCCTGACAGTTGAGCGGGTCCTTTAGGTGTCGTTCTCTGGCAAATGTTGCCAGACTATCAGTATCCAGGTGACGATGTAGACCTTAGATGTGTCACCTGGAAATCCGCCAGCAGACGCTGATCCAGACAGATAGTGTGGTTCAGACCACAGTCCTGACTTCTAATGTCTGTGCTATCCACCTGCCCACTGAGTTGGTTTTTCCCAAAAGGCGCACAGCTGTGTTACCTTCCGTTTTCTGAGCTGGTACGCTAAGGGGCGATATATAGAAAATCTGTGACCAATTAGATATTTCAGGCTGTTACCGCTGGTTGCCAAACGTCTTATAGTTATTGCTATTTTTGTTTAAGCCCAGCCGACTGCGTAGAGCCATATCAGGGCTGTAACCAATTCAAAACAGACACTGTGCTTCAACAGGGGAAAAAAGGAAAAGAAAATTAAGTACACATATCAATTTATTCCCGTACGTAATCTAAGGAGATGCCCCTGGCGTTGACCACTCCGTCCAATTTATGGCACAGGGGATTTAAAAAAAAAGAACATACCTGAATACAAATTGAAACATAAGAACACAAAAACATACACAAAAACAGGCCTACATCACCTAAAATCACTTCCACATATCTCACTTTACTAGAGTCAAAAACGCACCTTATACATGTACGCAATTATCAATCCTAAGAAAAAGTACATAAGACTTTATTGAACACATATAGGTGAAGGACCAGCTAGGCAGAAAATGACAGGAAGAAATGACAGAAAGCAAAGGCGGAAGAAACAAACAAAGAAAGTGACAGAAAAGAGGAATTTCTAGCACAGAATTTCCAGAAAACGGGAATACTATCCATACTGAAAGAGCTCCCGATATCCCTACAGGAATAGGCTTTACTTTTGATGTTGTGGTCTTTTTATCATGCCCCACATGATTACCTGTGCATAATTATGCTAAATAATGCTGACTACTGCACACTCGAAAAGTCACGCGAACACGTCAACTAAGGGCGGGTCACGTGATTTATCATTTTGTTGCACGCCCTTGTCTGACAGAATTTAGGACACACTCAGCCCATCAAACATTTAGTGTCTGTTCCTCTGGGAACAGAAAGTTTATGACTGTGGACTGTCGTGTGACACTGCCTGACAGTTGAGCGGGTCCTTTAGGTGTCGTTCTCTGGCAAATGTTGCCAGACTATCAGTACCCAGGTGACGATGTAGACCGTAGATGTGTCACCTGGAAATCCGCCAGCAGACGCTGATCCAGACAAATAGTGTGGTTCAGACCACAGTCCTGACTTCTAATGTCTGTGCTATCCACCTGCCCACTGAGTTGGTTTTTCCCAAAAGGCGCACAGCCTGTGTTACCTTCCGTTTTCTGAGCTGGTACGCTAAGGGGCGATATTATAGAAAATCTGTGACCAATTAGATATTTCAGGCTGTTACCGCTGGTTGCCAAACGTCTTATAGTATTGCTATTTTTGTTTAAAGCCCAGCCGACTACGTAGAGCCATATCAGGGCTATAACAATTTCAAAACATACACTTTACTTCAACAGGAAAAAAAAGGAAAAGAAAATTAAGTCCACATATCAATGAATTCGCGCACATAAGCTAAGGAGATGCCCTTGGCGTTGACCACTCCGTCCAATTTATTGCACAGGGAATTTGAAAAAAAGAACATACCTGAATACAAATTGAAACATAAGTAAGGACACTAAACCGTCTATAAAGAAATTACCTAAATCGGCTTATGTATATCTCACTTCCCTAGAGCCAAAAATGCACAGTATACATGTACCCAATTATCAGTTCTAAGAGAAAGTACCTAAGACTTTATCAAACACATACAGGTGAATGGACGAGACAGGCAGAAAATGATACGAAGAAATGACAGAAAGCAATTGACGAAGAAAAAACAAAGAGAGTGACAGAAAAGAAGAAATTTCTAGCACAGAATTTCCAGAAAGTGGGGATACTATTTATACTGAAAGAGGCCCTGGCATCCCCACGGGGGTGCCAACTGCCTTAAAATGAAGATAAAACCACAACAAAACAAACAAAACAAAACAAAAACGAAACAAAACCCAAACAAACAAACAAACTCTTTAGCTTAGTGAACACATCCATTGTCTCCTCATCCATCAAGATTTGTTTCAATCAGAATGAATTTGCAAATAGAGATCAGCTACAGCAAGAATGACAACCTGTCATCAATACAGACACACACACAAACACACACACACACACACACAAACACACACACACACACAACACACACACACACACACACACACACACACACACTCACACACACACACACACTCACACACATACACACACATGCAACACACACACACAAACACACACCACACACACACACACACACACACACACACACACACACACACACACACACACACACACACACACACCACATACAAATGACGGATTTCTTGTCCGTGGTTAATCATTGTGGTTTCCACAGAAAATAATAAGACTTCAGGACAGCAAAGACAAGACTGTTAACTGCCTATTCAAGTGAACTACACTACGCACAAAAAGTTAAGGATCACTTGCACAAAAATTCATAACTTTCAAAATAAGAAAGCCAATGCGTTGAAGTTTGGCAAACATTTAATTCCATGCTTTAGTAATAACGATACACAATTGCCTTCAATTTCGAGCAATCGTTTGGTGTGTACATTTGATCAAAGTGGGTACGTATCGAAATTTGATTTTCCAAAGTCATTGAAATCACAAGACAGGGCATTCTGATGCTCCCAAAAGTTCAGTAATGCGTGTAACCGCCATGGCTGTTCTGGCACTCGACGCAGCTAGTCCTCATCGAGTTGACCAGGTTGGTGAAGATCCTCTGTGGAAGCGCCTGCCATTCAGCCTGCAGCATCTGGTAGAGGTGTTGGGCATCCCTGGGAGGGGGGTGGTTGCTCCTCACTTTGCGATCCAGCTCATCCCAGAGGTTCTCAATCGGGTTGAGATCGGGACTGCATGCTGGCCACTCCATTCTGTTGACTCCAGACTGCTGCAGGAAGTCGTTGACCACCCTTGCCCTGTGGGGGCGAGCGTTGTCATCCTGGTAGACAGCCGTCGGTCCCATCTGCTGCAGTGTAGGCACAGCCAGCGGTCGAAGGATCTCATCCCGGTATCGGAGGCCAGTCAGGTTACCCTGTACATGATACAAGGGTGTTCTGTTGTGAAGGCTGAAGGCCCCCCAGACCATTACAGAACCTCCACCAAAGGCCACCTTTTCTTGGACAGTGGTGTCAATAAAGCGTTGCCCTGGGCACCTCCAGACCCTCAGTCGCCCGTCGTTGTGGTTCATGGTGAAGCGTGATTCATCACTGAACAGGATCTGGGGCCATTGCTGACGTGTCCACCTCATGTGACGTCTGCAGAAGGCGCGGCGTGCTGTCCTATGGGCTGGAGTTAAGCGTGGCCGTACAGCTGGGCGACGAGAACGGAGGTTAAACCCATGAAGGCGGTTCTGTATGGTCTGCTGGCCGATGTTGATGTTAGTAGCCACCCTCAGCTGCCTTCGAATGATGCTGGAAGAGGCTGTTCTTGTCTGCAGGGCTTGTCGTTCAATGAGACGATCTTCACGTGGGTTTTTCTTCTTCGGTCGACCAGATCTGCGTCTTTCATGGACCCTCCCAGTGGCTGTGAAGCGTTGAATCAGTCTGACAATGACCGAGATGGACACCTGAAGTCGCCTGGCCACTTCTCGCTTGGGAACACCATCTTGGAACCATGCAACAGCTCGTCCCCTCTCAAACTCGCTCAATTTTCGTCGTGGAGGCATTGTCAGATCAGGCCTACTACTGGTGGAATGTCTTTTTATAAAGCCAAGCAAGAGATAGCATCTCACACATAAACAGCAGTGCTTGCACGTGCATAATGGTTTTTCCATCTGGCTTGTGCAATGTGTTCAGGCAGAACGGTCCAAAACAAGGTCCTTTTTCGCAAGTTTCCGCTTTTCCGTTTGCGGCCAAGCTCAGTAGTAGAGAATCCCGTGCAATTTTCGCACTAACACAACATCGTCCACTTACAGCTGAACAAGAATTCATAACAATTTGGCTGGACTGAGAAATAAATAACAGTAGCGAACTGAGTTTATTACGCACCTGTTTTCTCATAGTGATCCTTAACTTTTTGTGCGTAGCTTATATGGTTGAATGCTTTCGAAAAGTGGGCTCTTCAAGCTGATATCACAGACAATGCTGGAATAGCAAAGAGTGCTTAAAACACAAGAGGATCCATGACTTGCTGTGGCCAGTCTGGGAACACTCAATCAGCCTTACCTCCCAAAGCCTTTGATGCAGTCGTTTTCAATCTCCCTTTATCGCCCCCCTCCCCCCCCCCCCCCCATCTCTTTTATTTCTCCCCAACTCGCCTTGTTAATGGAATGTTTAAAATCGACCGTGTGTGTGTGTGTGTGTGTGTGTGTGTGTGTGTGTGTGTGTGTGTGTGTGTGTGTGTGTGTGTGTGTGTGTGTGTGTGTGTGTGTGTGTTGTGTGTGTGTGTGTGTCTGTGCGTGTGTGTGTCTGTGCGTGTGTGTGTGTGTGTCTGTGCGTGTGTGTGTGTCTGTGCGTGTGTGTGTGTATGTGTGTCTGTGCGTGTGTGTGTGTGTGTGTCTGTCTGTCTGTCTGTCTGTCTCTCTCTCTCTCTCTGTGCGTGCGTGTGTGTGTGTGTGTGTGTGTGTGTGTGTGTGTGTGTGTGTGTGTGTGTGTGTGTGTGTGTTATAAGAGGGCTATCTGTTAATGTACCATTTGAGCGAGGGTGCGTGAGCATAATAGAAATCTTTTATTGCTTTTCGATTCCTGACGTAATATAAACTTTTCAGAATGATATAAAGGTCGTGGGAACAAAGCTTCTGTTCTGTAATATTTTAGTAGCCAAGGTATGTGGTTCATATACATGTATATATATACATATACATACATACATATATATATATATATATATATATATATGTGTGTGTGTGTGTGTGTGTGTGTGTGTGTGTGTGTGTGTGTGTGTGTGTTGTTTGCCAATAAGGTAGTGTGTGCACAATTTTCAGCTTCCTGCAGGATTATTTATGAGTGTGTGTTCGTTGCACATGTGAATGCGTGCGTGCGTGCGTGCGTACGTGCGTGTGTGTGCGTGCGTGTGTGTTCATCAGTACGTTGTAATAAATTTCAATTAAAAGTATTTCATTACACTTGTTGTCAGGGCTGTTTTCATCATCTTGTAATTTCCGATTCAATCCTACGCATTGTAACCAGCTGACACATGTTTCTCGAGTTTTATTCACGATGTATTTGTGTTGGTTTGTTCCACATTGAGTTTTGTAAACTTCTGATCATTATCATCATCAGGTGCCTTGCCGCATGGCGTTGGCGATTATGGACTTCCATCTGTCTCTATCTCTTGTTGCCTCAAGCATCTCTTCCACCCTCCCTGTCTTCAGCCACTCTGCAAGTCCGTGTAGTATCTTCTCCCTGGGTCTACCCGGTGCTCTCTTTCCCTCCAGCTTTCCCGTTGTGACCAGGTGCTCCAAATCCCCTTTCCTCATAAAATGGCCTATAAATGTTGCCTGCCTTTTCCTAATCTTCCTTATGAATGATCTACTTGTGTTTGCCTCCATCAAGACTGTCTCTGGTCTCGTTTGTTTTCTTTGCTGTCCATGGAACTCTCAACATCCTTCTTAGAAACCAAATCTCGGCTGCCTCAATCTTGTTCTGGCTTTGTTGACTATCCACGCCTCGCAACCGTACAACAGTATTGGTTCTATGTAACATTCAAGAATTCTCTTCCTGATGTTAATTGATAGGCATTTGTCGGTAAGAATGCTTTCCATCTTCTTGAATGTTGTTTTGGCTTGGCCGATTCTGCTTCTGATATGTTAGTACAACTGATATGTTGACCTGACAATAATATGGTTTATCATAATGATGATGTATAACATGATTTTCTCAACTCTTCATGAGTGGATTTTTACCAAATGTTAGTCAACGCTGTGGATGCTGATGAATTACGTTTTCTTGGGTTTGGAAGGTAAACCTCAAGGTCAAGGTTAACACGGACCAAGCAGGGCCTAAAATATGCATATTTTGGACAAAGGTGTGTGAATAGTACTTTCTCATCAACTTCTAATAATAAAATAATAATTACAATATTTATATAGCGCAAAATCTTGATAAAATCAAATCTAAGCGCTGAAGCAGACACACACGCAGGCACGCACGCCCGCACACACACGCACGCACACACACAGACACACACACACACACACACACACACACACACACACCCACACACACGCATGGCTATAAATGGGGAGAAAGAATAAAAGCAATAAAAGCAAGAATAAAACCAATGGAAAATTATAGAGAGCATAGCATACAATCATATATTATAACCATGTGATTCCCTCCGAGCGGAGACAGGCTGCAGAGGGAGGGTTGAGTGAGGTTAGGATTTTATGCAAGGAGAGAAAAGGTGAGTTTTGAGAGCGGACTTGAAGGAGACAAAAGTAGGTTGCTGACGGACTGAGAGAGGAAGTTTGTTCCAGGAGAATGGACCAGAAACAGAGAAGGCTCGTGGACCATAGGTATTGAGCTTAGTGCGTGGAAAGCGAAGAGTCAGAGGATCAGAGGCAGAGCGGAGGGTACGTGAGGGAACATAGATCTCAAGTAGGCTTGACAGGTAATCGGGGGCTGCGTTATTGAGGCTTTTGTAGCACATGGTGTCTAGTTTGTACTGTATGTGCTTTGATACAGGGAGCCAGTGAAGTTGTGCCAGGAGAGAGATATGTGGTCAGCTTTTTTCTTTTTGAGTACAAGGCGTGCAGCATTGTTTTGAATGCGCTGTAGGATGTGAATGGTGGAGGCAGGAAGACCAGACAGGAGTGAATTGCAATAGTCAATGCGAGACAATATGAAGGAGAGAACGAGTTTTGCAGTTGTTTCGACAGAGAGATACTTCCTGATCAGCTTTATACGATGGAGATGATAGTAGCAGGATCTGGCAGTTTGAGAAACAAAGTTGTTCATGAGAGGGTAGAGTCAATGCAGACACCAAGGTTTTTAGCTGAATCAGAAATTGGGACTGATGTGTTACATAATGGGAGAGAAAGAGGAGGCAGCTGAGAAAGTTTCTGACGGGTGCCAATGAGGATAGCTTCTGTTTTGTCGTCATTAAGCTGAAGTCTATTGTGTGTCAT
Source organism: Monoplex corrugatus (assembly GCA_030674185.1). Taxonomy (NCBI): domain Eukaryota; kingdom Metazoa; phylum Mollusca; class Gastropoda; order Littorinimorpha; family Ranellidae; genus Monoplex; species Monoplex corrugatus. Next base: position 26,255,545 of record JAPXFY010000013.1, read on the forward strand.
CCAGTTCTTAATGTCCGAGTAACACTCAGTGGTGCGAGTCAACAGGCGCTGTATATTATCAGGTGAGTCACTGTCTTGAAGTTGGGTGTCATCAGCATAGAAGTGGTGTTTTATAGAATGGGAGTTGGTGATGGTGGACAGGGGGGAGGTGTAAAGAGTGAAAAGAACAGGGCCAAGGACAGATCCTTGTGGAACACCACAGGTCAGGTATGCAGGTTGAGAGTAAGTGCCATTGATGAGAACGGAATGAAATGAATGTGTTTTTTTTTTTTGTTTTTTTGTTTTGTTTTTTACTATTATGAGAATCTTGCTGTGGTCGTGGAAGCACATCAAGTTGTATGTCACAACGTTCTTGACAAGTACAAAATCTAGATTGACTGTTATGTTATGTTACAGATAGATTTACTGTTATAGTTATGTTATGTTACAGGTAGATTTACTGTTATAGTTGTTATGTTACAGGTAGATTTGCTGTTATAGTTATGTTATGTTACAGGTAGATTTACTGTTATAGTTATGTTATGTTACAGGTAGATTTACTGTTATAGTTATGTTATGTTACAGGTAGATTTACTGTTATAGTTATGTTATGTTACAGGTAGATTTATTGTTATAGTTATGTTATGTTACAGGTAGATTTACTGTTATAGTTATGTTATGTTACAGGTAGATTTACTGTTATAGTTATGTTATGTTACAGGTAGATTTACTGTTATAGTTATGTTATGTTACAGGTAGATTTACTGTTATAGTTATGTTATGTTACAGGTAGATTTACTGTTATAGTTGTTATGTTACAGGTAGATTTACTGTTATAGTTATGTTATGTTACAGGTAGATTTGCTGTTATAGTTATGTTATGTTACAGGTAGATTTACTGTTATAGTTATGTTATGTTACAGGTAGATTTACTGTTATAGTTGTTATGTTACAGGTAGATTTGCTGTTATAGTTATGTTATGTTACAGGTAGATTTACTGTTATAGTTATGTTATGTTACAGGTAGATTTACTGTTATAGTTGTTATGTTACAGGTAGATTTACTGTTATAGTTATGTTATGTTACAGGTAGATTTACTGTTATAGTTATGTTATGTTACAGGTAGATTTACTGTTATAGTTATGTTATGTTACAGGTAGATTTGCTGTTATAGTTATGTTATGTTACAGGTAGATTTGCTGTTATAGTTATGTTATGTTACAGGTAGATTTACTGTTATAGTTGTTATGTTACAGGTAGATTTGCTGTTATAGTTATGTTATGTTACAGGTAGATTTACTGTTATAGTTATGTTACAGGTAGATTTACTGTTATAGTTATGTTATGTTACAGGTAGATTTACTGTTATAGTCATGTTATGTTACAGGTAGATTTGCTGTTATAGTTGTTATGTTACAGGTAGATTTGCTGTTATAGTTATGTTATGTTACAGGTAGATTTACTGTTATAGTCATGTTATGTTACAGGTAGATTTGCTGATATAGTTGTTATGTTACAGGTAGATTTACTGTTATAGTTATGTTATGTTACAGGTAGATTTACTGTTATAGTTATGTTATGTTACAGGTAGATTTACTGTTATAGTTGTTATGTTACAGGTAGATTTACTGTTATAGTTATGTTATGTTACAGGTAGATTTACTGTTATAGTTATGTTATGTTACAGGTAGATTTACTGTTATAGTTATGTTATGTTACAGGTAGATTTACTGTTATAGTTATGTTATGTTACAGGTAGATTTCCTGTTATAGTTATGTTATGTTACAGGTAGATTTACTGTTATAGTTATGTTATGTTACAGGTAGATTTGCTGTTATAGTTATGTTATGTTACAGGTAGATTTACTGTTATAGTTATGTTATGTTACAGGTAGATTTACTGTTAGAGTTATGTTACAGGTAGATTTACTGTTATAGTTATGTTATGTTACAGGTAGATTTACTGTTATAGTTATGTTATGTTACAGGTAGATTTACTGTTATAGTTATGTTATGTTACAGACAGATTTACTGTTACATTATGTTATGTTACGTAGATTTACTGTTAGAGTTATGTTACAGGTAGATTTACTGTTATAGTTATGTTACAGGTAGATTACTGTTATAGTTATGTTACAGGTAGATTTACTGTTATAGTTATGTTATGTTACAGGTAGATTTACTGTTAGAGTTATGTTACAGGTAGATTTACTGTTATAGTTATGTTATGTTACAGGTAGATTTACTGTTATAGTTATGTTATGTTACAGGTAGATTTACTGTTAGAGTTATGTTACAGGTAGATTTACTGTTATAGTTATGTTACAGGTAGATTTACTGTTATAGTTATGCTACAGGTAGATTTACTGTTATAGTTATGCTATGTTATAGGTTGATTCACTGTTATGTAATGTTATGTTTTTACAGGTAGATTTACTGTTAGAGTTATGTTACAGGTAGATTTACTGTTATAGTTATGTTACAGGTAGATTTACTGTTATAGTTATGCTATGTTATAGGTTGATTCATTGTTATGTAATGTTATGTTATGTTATAGGTAGATTTACTGTTATTGCGATGTTATGTTACAGATAGATTTACTGTTATAGTTATGTTATGTTACAGGTAGATTTACTGTTATAGTTATGTTACAGGTAGATTTACTGTTATAGTTATGTTATGTTACAGGTAGATTTACTGTTATAGTTATGTTATGTTACAGGTAGATTTACTGTTATAGTTATGTTACAGGTAGATTTACTGTTAAGTTATGTTACAGGTAGATTTACTGTTATAGTTATGTTATGTTATAGGTTGATTCACTGTTATGTAATGTTATGTTATGTTACAGGTAGATTTACTGTTATAGTTATGTTATGTTACAGGTAGATTTACTGTTATAGTTGTGTTATGTTACAGGTAGATTTACTGTTATAGTTATGTTACAGGTAGATTTACTGTTATAGTTATGTTACAGGTAGATTTACTGTTATAGTTATGTTATGTTATAGGTTGATTCACTGTTATGTAATGTTATGTTATGTTATAGGTAGATTTACTGTTATAGCGATACGTTACAGGTAGATTTATTATTATGGCTATGTTATGTTATGTTATAGGTAGATTTACTGTTATTGCGATGCTATGTTACAGGTAGATTTACTAACATAGCTATGTTATGTTATGTTATGTTATGTTATGTTATAGATAGATTTACTATCATAGTTATGTTATGTTATAGGTAGGTTTTATTATAACATTATTTTATAGGTAGAATGAGAATGGCTTGACCATTTTTTCTGAAACTTGTTTTCATTAGCACTTCTTCTGTTTTTATAATGCACAATGTCATTTACAATATAACACCAAATACATTTCAGTCCAAGGAAGGACTTAAAATCAGCAAAAGAAAGAACAAAGAGAACAATGAAACAGATGAAGGGGCAACTGGTCAGTTGTTTCATTTTTAAAGTCAGCAACATAACATATGAAGATCTGTGGTGTCAGACCAATATGTTTTGTTTGTTTGTTGCATTTGTTTTCAGCAAGTATGAAGCGTGTGAATATGTACGAACTGTTTATAAAGTGTCCTATGCATCAATTTATGGGTAGTGGGCTTCGTTTTCGTTTGCATTCCGTGAGGGTATGGCACTGGAACATCGGGTTTTTGTTGGTCGTGGTGTGTTTGGTGTTCGTGTGGTGCGTGCAGTGTGCGTGAGTGTGCGTGTGTGTGTGTGTGTGTGTGTGTGTGTGTGTGTGTGTGTGTGTGTGGTGTGTGTGTGGTGTGTGTGTGTGTGGTGTGTGGTGTGTGTGTGTGTGTGGTGTGTGTATGCGTGTGTGTGTGTGTGTATGCGTGTGTGTGTGTGTGTGTGTGTGTGTGTGTGTGTGTGTGTGTGTGTGTGTGTGTGTGTGTGTGTGTGTGTGTGTGTGTGTGTGTGTGTGTGTGTGTGTGTGTGTGTGTGTGTGTGTGTGTGTGTGTGTGTGTGTGCGTGCGCGCTAGTGTGTTTTCAGAGATGTGTTTTTCAGTGATCAGATATAAATATCTCAATTCATATATTTTCTGTTGCCAACTTTACTTTTGACGGGTGAACATCTTGTTCTTACAGGGTGGACCGCACGATGGCAAAGATTCACGATTGGACAGCTATCTTTCCAGGTTCAGGTCACCCATGAAATACTGTCATGAAACGTTGAAAAAAAAACCATTTTACGAAATAGAATTGTGCCAATAACTTATATGAATATTTTCGACATTTCCCACCATCATCGGATAGTCTGGAAAACAAAAGGAAATAACAGTAATGTTATTATCATATCAACGTGATGAAATATCAACATATCCGAAGATGAACACAGGGGTCAAGCGATCAGGGAATACTGATTACAACTTAGTTGCGAGTTGTCTGCTCCTGTATTCATCCTTCCTGTTTATCGTCGGCTCTATTTCCTTGATCTATAATGCCTCTAAGGTCATCAAGTACTGCTCTCCTCTTGCTGTCGAAGCTAAGGTTAACACATCATCTGTATTGAATTTGACATCACACTGTCTCATATGGACTTTCGCTTTAACCCTTTGATTCCCAAACATGTCCACCAGCATCCTACATCGTCAAGCATTCTAGCAAAATTTTGCAGGAAGCTGGTGGGTAGGGTTAGGGAGTCAAAGGATCAAGTTTTTGCAGTTGGTGGATAGGGTGAGGGAGTCAAAGGGTTAATTATCAGAACAGGGCTGGGCACCAGACAGAGGTCAACACATTGTATTTACCAAGAGATCCCATCTGACGGGATCAAGGCTCATGCCTCCATCAGACGTGACAGTTTCAGGTTCCGGTGACGTCCATTTTTCCATGTTTCAGCATATGGGATTGAAATTCAAATTAAGATGACTCTAAGAGGGATTTGTTACACCGAAACGTTCAGTGTGTGTTCCACAGAAATCCACCAGCAATTATCTGGCGGGCTCGCTGAGCCTGCGTAAAAGTCCCATGTGCACTCAAGATTTTGAAATAGAAAAGGGGAAGGAATATATAAATTTAGGCTGACTGACTGACTGACTGACACTCGACTGACTGACAGAGAGAAGACAGAGCGAGAGAGAGAGAGATTGAGAGATGGAGATGGAGATGGAGAGAGGGAGAGAGATGGAGGGAAGGAGACAGCAGGAGACAGAAAGAGAATTAGAAAAGAGAGAGAAAGACAGAGGAATGACTGGGGGGGGGGGGGGGCGACAGAGACAGACAGACAGAGAGAAAAGAGATGGAGGGAGGGAGACAGTGGGAGAGAGAAAGAGAATTAGAAAAGAGAGAAAGAATGACTGGGGAGGGGGAGAGAGAGATGGAGGGAGGGACAGAGATGGAGGGAGAGAGACAGCAGGAGAAAGAAAGAGAATTAGAAAAGAGAGAAACAGACAGAGAGAATGACTGAGAGAGAAAGAGAGAGAGAGAGAGTAGAAGGGTGAGTGGTGAGAGTGTGTGTGTGTGTGTGTGTGGTGTGTATGGCTGTGTGTGTGTGTGTGTGTGTGGTGTGTGTGTGTGTGTGTGTGTGGTTTTGTTGTGTGTGTGTGTGTGTGTGTGTGTGTGTGTGTTGTGTGTGTGTGTGTGTGGTGTGTGTGTGTGTGTGTGTTGTGTGTGTGTGTGTCTGTGTGTGTGTGTGTCTGTGTCTGTGCGTTTGGCTGATACGATGAAAATTGTTGATTCATTCAGGTCAAGCCAGTTGGGGTGGGGGGGGGGTTGTTTTTATTTTGTTTTGTTTTTGGTCAACTTTGATGATGCAGTCTGGAATTAAACTCGAGATAACACATCTTCAATACACAGCTTTACCAGCGGAACCAGGCAGCCGTTATGACCGCTCAAACACAGACACCACCCGGAAATGGGGTGGTCGGCAAAAAGCACGACGTGCAACCAGAACCATGTGGGAATAGGAAACCCGTCTGATGAGCAACGTTCACAAATACAGGAGATTTGGTCACCAGGAAAATGATGTTGCCTTTCCTTTCTTTCTTGCTGCCTGTCATTCTTTGCTCAGCTTTAATCGCTGATCAGTTAATCTTTTTACCTCTCTATTCACAAGCCCCTATCCCCTCTGCCTTTTCTTTGGAGTGGGAGTAGGAGGGGGTTCGGGCGGAGGATGTTTGTTTTCTGTGCTGTTTTGTTTTGTTTTTGTCAGGAAGATTGTATTTGAAGAATCGATCGAAAAATTGATCCCAAATCGATCAGGGAGAGAGATAGAGAGAGAGAGAGAGAAAGAATGAGAGAGAGAGAGAAAGAATGAGAGAGAGAGAGACAGAGAGAGAGAGACTGAGAGAGACAGAAAAAGAGACAGACAGGCAGACAGATAGAGATAGAGACAGACGGACAGACCAAACAAACGAACGAAAGTTTTGAAATAAACATCAACTTTATTCCAATAATCAAAACATAGTGAGAACAAGGTGGATGTGTCTTAAACCAGTCCCCTCTGCCTTTTCTTTGGAGTGGGAGGGGAGGAGGGTCAGGCGGGGGATGTTTGTTTCCTATGCTGTTTTGTTTTGTTTTTGTTAGGAAGATTGTATTTGAAGAAGGTATTCTAAAATCGATTGAGGAGAGAGGGGGGAGAGACAAAGACAGAGAGAGAGAGAGAGACAGAGACAGACAGAGACAGAGTGGAAAAAAAGAGAGAGAGAGAGAGAACAAACGAAGTTTTGAAATAAACATCAACCTTAGTCCAAAAATCAAAACACAGTGAGAACAGGGTGGGAGTGTCTTAACCAGTCCAATGACACAAAACGTTACATCAAAAATGTGATCGAAAAAATACTGGCACACACGGAGAATAATATTAAGGAAAACAATCATGAATACGTGCACCATAATTTAAACATTTACACCAGGATATCTTCATGTTTTATCCTATGATAACTTAATATCTTTACCATGATGCACACAATACTCACACTATGATAGATACTTTGCCTAAACCGTAATACAAATAATATTGAGCCCCATGGTACAAGCAATATCTATGCTACGATACACAATATTTTGTACTGATCTTTGTATTGATAATTCAGTGATAAGCCCAACATTTGTAAGTAACATATGTAATTATTTCATAGTGAGATGAAACAGACAGACAGAGACACAGAGAGAGAGAGAGCGCTTGAGAGAGTGAGTGAGTGAGAGGAGAGAGAGGGAGAGGGAGAGAGAGGGAGAGGGGGAAGAGAGAGAGAGAGAGAGAGAGAGAGAGAGAGAGAGAGAGAGAGAGAGAGAGAGAGAGAGAGAGAGAGAGAGAGCCTACGTGTATGTGTGCGTCAACAAACCATGAGAGTACGTACGCCCACGCGTTTCCTTATCATGGCCGCCTCTAGCACGTGAACCAAAAGTTCAAACTGCTGGAGGGTCAACATGCCGGTATAGATTAATAACATACATTCTCTTTTCTCCTTCTTTCTCTGACAGAATTTGCCATGAATTCGAAACCCCATCCCCATCCCACTCATTCCCACCAAAACACAAGAGAAGACATAGAAAAACAAATAAACAAAACAAAAATGAAAGCGACAGTGCCTCCATTAATTCAAGTCACTGGAGGGGAAGAACGAGCAGAGAATTGAAATGAAAAGCAAATAAACAAAAAACGATTACCTGAACCCTGATGGCCGTGTCTTGTTAGGGGCTTGTCCCTTTCCAATACGTAGGATCGGAATTTGAATTTGCTCAGGAGAGATTAATAAAAAAATAAATATATAAATAAATAAATGAAAATAAATAATATTGCTGCCCCATTTTGTGGGCAGCCTCTCTGTCAGTTTCAGTTCAAGAAAACAAATTCCATATGCGCTGACGTAACCGATGTGATGGAGAAGATCCAAAAATGATCATGGTAAAAGTCTGAAGCCTGCACATAACCCCTATGCGTTGGCAAGGCTTGAAGTTTTATGTCTTATAATTGTATTGTATCAGTCCTGCACTGGAACATTCTCGGCTACATAATAATGATATGCGTACTTACACAGGTAAAATTATAAAAAAAAAATTTTAAATTGGACTGAATGAAAACGCAGCCAGCCACTATATATATACCTATATCACTGACCTCTCATTTAAAAAAAAAACAATCAGTACAACACAAAGTATCATCTGCCCACCAACATGATTTAAATAACGTCTTTCTTATCGTTGTTCCTAAATCTGTACATTCCAGGTATATGTATCTCTCGGGCCTGGTTGACGCCAGGATGTATTATGATAATAAACGTAGAATACAGCCCTGTCACACAGTCTCGATCCTAGATGGAACCGTACAGCATCATGACCATCGTCCCCACTGTCATGACATTATGGATCATCACAGCTTCCAAAAGGTTGTCCCAAGGTCTCTGGCCCTTCGTGTCCTGATTTCGTGTTTTTCTACCATTTCCACGCCTGAGTTTGGAGTCTTTGGTGCCAGTAACTACGACTTATAGGTTTCTTGCACAGTTTTCGCTGATGGAACCCTCGGCACACACACACACCACACACACACACACACACACACACACACACACACACACACACAACACACACACATACACCACAACACACATATATATATATATATATATAATATATATATATATATATATATATATATATATATATACACACACAAAACGCGCGCGCCCTCGTGCGCGCACACATACACAATCGCACGCAACGACATACACACATATTGCACATATACACACAACACACAACACACAACACACGATACAACACACAATTCGCACACTGACTACAACACACACAACACAACAACACACACACAACCACACACACACACACACACACACACACACACACACCACGTACCTCTCGCACGACTGTTCTAAAACTTAGTCTCTTTTAGCGTTACTTAAAAGCAGTAAAGTGTTAACATACGTGGCACAAGATGAACACCGTGTATCTCAGGGAAAGAAAGACAAACAAACAAAGAAACCCAAGAACAAGACTGAACTACTAGCTTAACACATGTGAGACACCCAGACTTTGATAAGACCCACATGTAACCAAACCACACACATCTTCTACGTAAGAAGCCTGTGGGCCAAGTTTCAGTTTCAGTTTCAATTTCTGGGAGAACAGTGGCAGAATGGCTCAGACGTTCGCCTACCAATAACTAAACTTGAGCTTCAAGGGTTCGCTCCCCGTAGAGGCCTCGACTTTTATCCTCAGTTTGACCGGAAAATCGAACTGAACGTCTAGTCATTCGGAAGGGGACGAAAAACAAGTCGGGCCCGTGTGCCTTCTGGCTACGCGCGCTAAAAATCCCACGGCAGTTGAAAATCGTGAAGAGCAGGGCATTGCCCGGCTGCCTTGGTATAAAACATTGGAGAGAGAGGTTGATTTCCCAGGTCCCACCCCTTGAAGACCAATTAGACTTCTTGCCTTTCTGAAGTCTTGGTTAAAAAAAAAAGTGAAAAATGAATATGAATTTGAATCGAGGGAGAGGGGATGGGCGCCGCCCCAGGAAAAGTTGAGATCTCTGCCACCTCAGTCCCCTACGACCCCAGGGTTATGGAACTATCTAAGTAGGACCTCAGCACCTGGCCAGCTCATGGGTTTATGTGCAGGCTTAAGGTTTGTGCCGTGATTATTCTGGATCCTCTCCGTCACATGGCACCTATGACGTTAGTGAATGTGGAATTCACTCCATGCGCGGAGACGTGGAGACGTCATCTTGAGAAACTGAAACTGAAACCGAAACTGACACCTGAGCTGGCTGCTTGGGTTGAAATACTCAAGATCTGTTATCTGGCATTAATTTTCAGACTGCAACATAAATGTGCCAGTTTTTCCAGCGGTGTCTGCTCAGTGTTTCAAACCCATCTCATGCCCCTGGTTCAAGGTCTTACACACATATGTAGAGAGCACCAGGTAGACCCAGGGAGAGAATGCTGGACGGACTTGCAGAGTGGCTGGGGACGAGGAGGGTGGGGGAGATGCTAGGGGCAACGAGAGATAGAGATAGATGGAAGTCCATGGTCGCCAACGCCATGCGGCAGGGCACCTGATGATGATGATGATGACACACATATGGCTCTGGGCACGGAGACGTAATCTTGAGAAATCGAAACTGAAACCGAAAACTGTGGGCCAAACTACTGGGAAAAATGGAGAGACGGGTGAAAGGGAAGTTGTCTGGACATTGTCCAGCAACCCTGGTTGTATTCTGTCTGCGTTTTGACCACTGGTTGCCCTGAAAGGGAGTAAAACAATTTTTTGCATTGAAATTCACAACTATGCCTTGGTGGCAAAATATTTTCGAGACAAGATCAATGATAGCAAACAGGTAGGGATAAAAAAAAACTAAGTGTGAACATATCACACGTATGTCTTTAAACTACCCCAACCCTTCTCTCCTGCTCGGCGAATGCGCGCACGCGCACGCACGCACACACACACACACACACACACACACACACCACACACACCGCACGCACAATTTTAACCATTCACCCACCTTTACTCCTTCTTGCTTTTCTTCCTCTTCTTCGTCGTCGTTACCATTGGTGTTAAAATTACCATTTGTTGTTTTCATATTTCTCCCCCAGAGACAGAACAAGAGAAGACAGAGAGAGAGAGAGACAGAGAGAGAGAGAGAGAGAAAGAGAGAGAGAGAAACAGACAAAGACAGAGACAGACAGAGAGAGATAGTGCGTGGAAAGAGAGAGAGGGAGACAGACAGACAGACAGAGAGTCAGAGAGAGAGAAGGCGAGAGAGTCACACAGAGAGAGAGAGAAAGTGCGTGGAGAGAGAGAGAGAGAGAGAGAGAGAGAGAGAGAGAGAGAGAGAAGAGAAAGGAAAGGGAGAGAGAGAGAGAGAAAGAGAGAGAGACGGAGAGAGAGAGAGACAGACAGAGAGAGAGAGAAAGTGCGTGGAGAGAGACAGACAGACAGACAGACAGACAGACAGACAGAGTGCGTGTACATGAACCAGATTGACAAACATGAAAATAAAATGAAAGAAAACCAGTAAAACTGACAGATATGAAAGAAGAAGAAAAAACAAAGGTCCAGAACACGAAAGGAAATCAAAACAAAATACGAAAACAAAACAAAACGAAAATATAGAAAATATAAGGATTTGTCAGCACGCTTCAAATTATTTCAGCTGTGTTGTATTTTTTTAAACTCCATGTGTCCCCGGTCAAGGAAGTGGGAGAGAACGTGAACTGGGGCAATAAGCAACGGGTTGCAACGCTGCTTTGTTGATTTGTCTGTTTTGCTGTTTTTCCCCTATTTTCAAGTTTGCTGAGAAAACGGATATTGTTTTCTATCTCGACAGGGAAGGGCGTCTGTGTCTCTTTGTCTCTCAACCCGTCTTTCTGTTGGTACGCACACGTTAAGTTCATAATTCTTATAGCCCAGCCGACTACTAGAGCCATATCAGGGCTAACACCATGTCAAAAACGACAACCCGTTAAGATAAAAGACGACAAGTTAAAAACCATGCTCACCGTTAACCTTGTAAGTCTGAAATGCAATTAAAGGAAACAGCCGTAAAATCATATCAGGTGAAATCTATTGATCTCTTATAAAAATTGGAAAATTGCATCAGGAGGGACGTCTCAGAAGAGGTTCTTTAAGGAGTCCGCCATGTAGTGCTTTTGCCTCACGTACGTGCGCTACCTCCGACAAATCTTCACACCAGTGGGCAGGACAAAGTCCCTGACACGGAAATCTTGAAACAGGCTGGCCTCCTAAGTGTCCACACCCTCCCTGCAGAAAGCATAAGTAAAATGGACTGGCCATCTTTGTGCCTCGTCGACAATCGCTATCTAAAAACTGCTGTATGGAGAATTCTATTCTTCCTTTGGCGAAAGTCGCTGTGAAGAACAAACGCTCAGAGCACTATCTGAAGGCCTCTTCAAAATCTGGACACTGATGTCAACTCCTGGGACAGCATGGCCCAGATCTGTGGTGTATGGCGAAACAAGAGCACAGAACGGTCCAATACGTAGAAGCCTCGGGAACTGCCGAAGATGAGAGGGAATACACAGCGTGCATGGCCCATGTGGCCATTAGTCCTTCCACAGCATCTGCCCGCGTGTATCCCAGATGTGAGAGAGACTTCAGAGCCTGGATCGGACTTATCAGCCATCTCCGGACTCGTCAAAGCTGCAGCATCACCCAAAATCGAAGCCTTATAATCTCCCATTCCAAAGGACGAACATCA
>JAPXFY010000013.1:26272722-26280222 GCA_030674185.1 Monoplex corrugatus
CACTTGGTCATAACAGGAAAGCTGGAGGGAAAGAGAACACCAGGTAGACCCATGGAAAACATACTGGACGGACTTGAAGGGTGGCTGAGGACAGAGATCGTGAAGATGAGCTTGCGGAAGCAAGGGATAGATGTATATGGAGGGCCATGATCACCAACGCCATGCGGCAGGGCACATGATGATGATGATGATGATGAGTGTGGTAGAATGGGTCACAGACAGACGAAGGCAGCAGTTGTGTGATGGAATGGGTCACAGACAGACGAAGGCAGCAGTTGTGTGATGGAATGGGTCACAGACAGACGAAGGCAGCAGATGTGTGATGGAATGGGTCACAGACAGATGAAGGCAGCAGTTGTGTGATGGAATAGGTCACAGAGAGATGAAGGCAGCAGATGTGTGATGGAATGGGTCACAGACAGATGAAGGCAGCAGTTGTATTATGGAATGGGTCACAGAGAGATGAAGGTAGCAGTTGTGTGATGGAATGGGTCACAGAGAGATGAAGGTAGCACTTGTGTGATGGAATGGGTCACAGAGAGATGAAGGCAGCAGTTGTGTGATGGAATGGGTCACAGAGAGATGAAGGTAGCAGATGTGTGATGGAATGGGTCACAGAGAGATGAAGGCAGCAGTTGTGTGGTAGAATGGGTCACAGACAGACGAAGGCAGCAGTTGTGTGATGGAATGGGTCACAGAGAGATGAAGGTAGCAGATGTGTGATGGAATAATAATAATAATAATAATAGTGAACATTTATGGCGCTTAATCTAAAAAAAGCCCTAAGCGCTTACAGTAAACACACACACACACGCACACACAACACACGCACACGCACACGCACACACACACACACACACACACACACACACACACACACACACACACCGCACACACACACACACACACACACACACACACACACACCCGCACACACACACACACACACACACACACACACACACACACACACACACACACACACACACACCCGCACACACACACACACGCGCGCGGGCACAGATTTCAAGGTGGCAGCTGAAGTAAGAGTACAGAACTACAGGCTAGGATTTAAAAAGAGTGGTTTTTAGACTGGACTTAAACGAAGAAAGGGTACAGGTAGAGCGGAGAAGAAAGGGAAGTTTGTTCCAAATAGAGGGGGCCTGATAAGAAAAAGCACGTTCACCAAGAGTTTTGTTGCGGAAGCGTGGGATTCTAAATAGGTGGGCATCAGTAGAAGAGCGTAGCTCTCTGGAGGGAATGTAGACAGTCAGGAGATCAGAAAGATAGGGGGGAGCTAGACCAGCCAGAGACTTATGGCATAGGAGGGAAAGTTTATAGTCAATACGCTTTCGAACAGGAAGCCAGTGTAGAGTTCGAAGCAGAGGGGAAACATGAGTTGACCTTGGGCATTTCCGTACAAGGCGAGCAGCGTTATTTTGAACTTTTTGCAATTTGGATAAGAGTGTTTGGGGGCAGCCAGCAAGAAGCGAGTTACAGTAGTCGAGTCTGGAAAGAATGAGTGCAGAAATGAGAGTTATAGTGCTTTCTTCAGATAGAAGATGACGCACAGAACTGATCCGTCGAAGTTCTAAGTAACAAGCACGACAGACAGAGGATACCTGGCTGTGGAAGGAAAGAGTTTGGTCCAGTACAACTCCAAGATTACGCACGGATGTGGAAGTGTGGATTACCGAGTCTTCAAGCTGAATAGAAACAGGGATAGGCACAGTAGACAGAAGTCGCTTTGATGCAATAAATATAAATTCTGTTTTGTCATTATTCAGCTGGAGTTTGTTGCATGTCATCCAAGACTTTATGTCAGAAATGCAGAGAATGGGTCACAGAGAGATGAAGGCAGCAGATGTGTGATGGAATGGGTCACAGAGAGATGAAGGCAGCAGATGTGTGATGGAATGGGTCACAGAGAGATGAAGGCAGCAGATGTGTGATGGAATGGGTCACAGAGAGATGAAGGCAGCAGATGTGTGATGGAATGGGTCACAGAGAGATGAAGGCAGCAGATGTGTGATGGAAGGGGTCACAGAGAGATGAAGGCAGCAGATGTGTGATGGAAGGGGTCACAGAGAGATGAAGGCAGCAGTTGTGTGATGGAAGGGGTCACAGAGAGATGAAGGCAGCAGATGTGTGATGGAAGGGGTCACAGAGAGATGAAGGCAGCAGATGTGTGATCGAAGGGGTCACAGAGAGATGAAGGCAGCAGATGTGTGATGGAAGGGGTCACAGAGAGATGAAGGCAGCAGATGTGTGATGGAAGGGGTCACAGAGAGATGAAGGCAGCAGATGTGTGATGGAAAGGGTCACAGAGAGATGAAGGCAGCAGATGTGTGATGGAAGGGGTCACAGAGAGATGAAGGCAGCAGATGTATGATGGAAGGGGTCACAGAGAGATGAAGCAGCGGTTGTGTGATGGAATGGGTCACAGAGAGATGAAGGCAGCAGTTGTGTGATGGAAGGGGTCACAGAGAGATGAAGGTAGCAGTTGTGTGATGGAATGGGTCACAGAGAGATGAAGCAGCAGTTGTGTGATGGAATGGGTCACAGAGAGATGAAGGCAGCAGTTGTGTGGTAGAATGGGTCACAGACAGACGAAGGCAGCAGCTGTGTGATAGAATGGGTCACAGAGAGATGAAGGCAGCAGTTGTGTGATGGAAGGGGTCACAGAGAGATGAAGGCAGCAGTTGTGTGATGGAATGGGTCACAGAGAGATGAAGCAGCAGTTGTGTGGTAGAATGGGTCACAGACAGACGAAGGCAGCAGCTGTGTGATAGAATGGGTCACAGAGAGATAAAGGCAGCAGTTGTGTGATAGAATGGGTCACAGAGAGATAAAGGCAGCAGTTGTGTGATGGAATGGGTCACAGAGAGATGAAGGCAGCAGATGTGTGATGGAATGGGTCACAGAGAGATGAAGCAGCAGATGTGTGATGGAATGGGTCACAGAGAGATGAAGGCAGCAGTTGTGTGATGGAATGGGTCACAGACAGACGAAGGCAGCAGCTGTGTGATAGAATGGGTCACAGAGAGATAAAGGCAGCAGTTGTGTGGTAGAATGGGTCACAGACAGACGAAGGCAGCAGCTGTGTGATGGAATGGGTCACAGAGAGATGAAGGCAGCAGATGTATGATGGAATGGGTCACAGACAGACGAAGGCAGCAGCTGTGTGATGGAATGGGTCACAGACAGACGAAGGCAGCAGATGTGATGGAATGGGTCACAGAGAGATGAAGGCAGCAGTTGTGTGATGGAATGGGTCACAGAGAGATGAAGGCAGCAGTTGTGTGATGGAATGGGTCACAGACAGACGAAGGCAGCAGTTGTGTGATGGAATGGGTCACGGACAGACGAAGGCAGCTGCTTTCTTTCCATTTCTTTTCAATATTTGTCGTGAAAATGAAACCCAAATAACAACCCATAATTTAGTGTGACGCCGTTACATGATTAGTGTTCGTGTATCCTCGTGTGTCTGAATATCGTAAGTTAAGTTTTAACAATACTGACGTATAATGTCATGTTATTGCAGCGTGACTGTAAAGCATTAAAACTGGTTTTGTAAAGCACGTGGCGTCGTTGATAATACAAACTTCCCTCGTCTGCAAAAAGTCAGATGATGTGTGGTAGCGGAGTGGACAAACTTGTCCACTGGGACCTGAAAGGGTTTCTCGGATCCTAGAAGGGTGTTTCAACCATAAGGTCACACACCCTTTTCCCATACTTTACGTATTGCCCAAATGAGTGCACCATGTCCGCTGGGAGAGAGACAGGGAGAGAGGGGGAGAGAGAGAGGAGGGACAGAGGAAGGGGAGAGAGAGATAGAGAGAGAGGGAGGGAGAAGAGGGATAACGAGAGACAAAAACAGAGAAGAATAAATAGCGCAAGAAGAGAGAGAGAGAGAGAGAAGAGGGAGAGCGAGAGACAAAAACAGAGAAAAATGAATAGTGAAAGGGGAGAGAGAGAGAGAGAGAGAGAGAGAGAGAAAGAAGGAGACAGAGGGAGAGAGAGAGAGAGAGAGAGAGAGAGAGAGAGAGAAGGAGACAGAGGGAGAGAGAGAGAGAGAGAAAGAGGAGAGAGATAAAGGAGGGAGGGAAGATGGGTTTGACAGGCGTCACTTTACACTTGGGAGTTTTTTTAACTCGCATTTCGATGTGAAAAAGATTTTCACTGAAAAGTACACTTGTTCACAGCATCAAGGAAGTCATTTCCAGCTGACTGTGACTGACACAAGTAACAAGGTGACCACGATAGTCAATGTCTTTCATGTCGCAACTTGCTTTCTTTGTGGCACGTTGGCAATTTGCTGTTAGTTTGTTTGGTTTTGTCTTTGGTACGGTGCACGTCAATGCCAGGATCGACAGTCGGGACTCTGAGACTTACGGTTTGATCAGATACGACTGAAGTTCTCTGGAGATTGCTTCAAACTCGTCGATTGCAGACAAACACAGAAAATCTGGGACCTCGTAAATGCACCACTGATGTCACGTACACCTCGTAAATGCGCCACTGATGTCACGTACACATCGTAAGTGCGCCACTGATGTCACGTACACCTCGTAAGTGCGCCACTGATGTCACGTACACCTCGTAAGTGTGCCACTGATGTCATGTACACCTCGTAAATGCGCCACTGATGTCACGCACAACTCGTAAATGCGCCACTGATGTCACGTACACCTCGTAAATGCGCCACTGATGTCACGTACACCTCGTAAATGCGCCACTGATGTCACGCACACCTCGTAAATGCGCCACTGATGTCACGTACACCTCGTAAATGCGCCACTGATGTCACGTACACCTCGTAAATGCGCCACTGATGTCACGTACACCTCGTAAATGCGCCACTGATGTCACGTACTGACTTGACCTTGGTAGAGACTTGTCTGACCCGGCTGAACTGATTTAGGAAAGTACATTTCTGGCTCTCTCGTTTTGTCCTGAGTGTAGTCTTAATATTTCTTGGTCATCTTCTTTGTATTTTTGACAAAAGCTGTTTGGCTGACAGTTTGCACCGTTCTTGTTTCGTCAACAAAACATGCGCTTTGTGGCTATGCCCCGGGGTTTGTCATCTCCCCACCTTGCCATTTGGTTTGTAAACAAGGTAACTGATGACCAGAGGTCATGCAACGCATGGACAGCCCCCCTCCCCCCTTTTGCTTGAAGAAATTACTGTCGAGTGGCGTCGGAAGCTTGGGAGGTGAGTGTCCCGAGAGTGGCGAGGCATTGATGCTCCGGGTCCTATCCGCACTTTCGTGGTGTTTCTTGTTAACTTGCGTTTTTATTCTATTTTTGTATTTTCAGTTTCTCGACACAGGCTTGGCAGCTCACAGGCTGGCTTTGCAAGAGCAAATGAATAACGCTCAGTTAGACTGACAGACTATACTTTCACGTTGCTTTTTGATTGTGTCAACTCTTGTTACTCGTACAGTATTCATGAACAGGATTTAACCAGGGACTAATTCCTCGTTGCAGTTTTTTCTATGTACCAGATTCATGCTGCCAACAGAACTCTATTTCATTGTCTCGTCTAAAAACAAACTATCACCCAGACCATTTCTTGAAGTCTACTGAGAGCTAGAGGCTGCTCAAAAGATTTCTCTTTAAACTGAGTAAGGTTGCTCTAACCCAGAACCTGTCGTTTTCTATGTGAAGGTTTTGACCACCTGGCCATCATTCCACTGGTATTGGGAATAACGACTATACCCAACAGAACAGTACTGACCGTCTTCTGCTCAGTGACAAGATGTCCCTTACCAGCCATGGAGGGGAGGAGGGAGGGGGCTGTAGGAGATCCAATGTAGGTCATTAATCATACGATCTTTGCTTCCTAAAACTTTTTTGGGGGGTGGGGGGTGGGGAGCAACCCACACAAACAAAACAAAACAATAAAATCTTGTGGAATAATATTTTCTGTGTTTTGCTTTTTTTTTATCTCGAAAATATTCACGCTGAATAATTTCCTTGGCATTCTGGTTGAACATTTCGTTCCATGCTTCAAGAGCACCATTGTGTGTCTTTTTGACATGTGCCGCTGGTCTAAAAACCTCATCATGCTCTATCATCTTTTTATGAGACATCCAGGAACATGACAAGGGCCACAGGCCAGGACACAAAAAGATGAATGTATATACATATATTTTTTAATTTGGTGACCTGGCAAACTGTCGAACAAAGGTGGGCAAACCTCTCCTATATTCCCTCTCCGATATTTTCAACAACAGAATTTTCTTTTCTTTTTGTCCCTTTGTTTTATTTTTTTTAACAGAACGAAATGAACTTTGGTGAATTCCTTGAAGCAGATGAACTGCACTTTTCCAATATACAACTCTATCAACACCATTTGCGAAACAAGTTCTAACCAGTCACCAAGTAAATACTACAGTTCTGGAATATTCCTCCGCCAATGTGTACAGTTTAGATCTGAAAAGTTTGAAGTATTGAACAGACGTCTCTGCTTTAGAGTTAACCATATGGTTTGGTATGGACTTGATTAAAAACAAAAACAAAAACAAACAAACGAACAAAAAACAGCCAAGTGATGATTTGCCCTGCTGAGTGGAACTGTGACAAGAAGCAGGGAGGTAAATCAACCACAACTTAATCGGACATTAAACTTTCTGAAACGTATTTGTTTATTCATTTTGCTGCTCCATTTTCTGCACTTCTTTTATGTAAGAGTCACTGCTGTGCTCATTTCAACTGTCCATCACACCTGCAAACTCACCAACACTCACCATGACGGCAGGGTGATGAAGGATCACAGAATCTGGTACGATTTTTCGCAAGCTATGATGGTGAGAAAGGGAATGACAGTTACATGTATGATGCTATGGCGCTCCATTTCTGCACTGAGACTATTTAACAGGACTGTACTCTATACCTACTTTCATTATATATCCTACATCCACTGGCGCCATAGTCAAGCAGATGAAACATCATCATCATCATCAGGTGCCATGCCGCATGGCGTTGGCGATCATGGACTTCCATCTGTCTCTATCTCTTGTTGCCTCAAGCATCTCTTCCACCCTCCTTGTCTTCAGCCACTCTGCAAGTCCGTCTAGTATTTTCTCCTTGGGTCTACCTGGTGCTCTCTTTCCCTCCAACTTTCCCGTTGTGACCAGGTGCTCCAAATCCCCCTTCCTCATAAAATGGCCTATAAATGTTGCCTGTCTTTTCCTAATCTTCCTTATGAACGATCTACCTGTGTCTGCCTCCATCAAGACTGTCTCGTTTGTTTTCTTTGCTGTCCATGGAACTCTCAACATTCTTAGAAAAGATGACACATAGGACTTCCAATCGGTAGACCTGGGTTCGATCCTGTCTGGTACTTCCCACCTGCTGGGCAAAGGCTGGAGATCACCATGTGTGCCAATCTGTTAGTAGCTAAACCCTAGTCGTGTGTATACGCATGTTAAAGACCCTGTGAGACATGTCAATGCGTGGTGGCTTAAAAAAAAACATGAAAAAAATAAGCATGCA
>JAPXFY010000013.1:26282722-26297722 GCA_030674185.1 Monoplex corrugatus
TCTCCTCTCTCTCTCGATGGATGTGGAATGGAAAACAGTCAAATAAATAACCGATTCCGGTTCAGTCGAGCTGGGTAATAATGTCACGTCCTGATCGTCTCACGCGGGCTTTACGCATCGGAAGTAGTGTTGGAATAGGGGACATAAGCCACGTGCGACTTATTAAATTAAAATGTGTTAAAAGTCCCATTCACTTGAAAATATTCCCGTCCCCCACCCCCACCCCCCCGGTGGGGTTGCCGGGGCTCTTTCAGTATAAATCGTATCCCCACCTTCTGGAAATTCTGTATTAGAAATTCCTTCTTTTCTCTAACTCTCTTTGTTTCTTTCTTCCTCCTTTGCTTTATGTCATTTTTTCATAACATTTTCTGCCTAGCTGGTTCATTCACCTGTATTGTCAGTAAAGCTTACGTACTTCCCTCATATTTCCATGTCATTATCATTCTGATGATGTCTGTTCATAACAACCCAAAACGTTACTTATTTCAGGCTACAGGATTCTGCGCAGTGTTGCCTTAGAGACAGCCCCAGTGTTTTTGTGATTGATGCTCGCGTTTTTTCTTTCATAGTGATTTTTAGTCAAGTTTTGGAAAAGGTATGCTTTTAAGTTCCCGGGGTTTTAGTGCTTGTTGTAGTACTGTTGAGCACTCTTTTCCCCATTTATAGCATTGTATTTGTTGCATTTGTGTGCATCTGCGTTATGTTATGTTCAGCGCTTAGATTTGATTTATATCAAGATTTTTGCGCTATATAAATATTGTAATTATTATTAGTTATTATTATCATAGGATTGATAATTGGGTACATATGTTAAGTGCATTTTTGGCTCTAGGGAAATGAGATATGCGGAAGGAATTTTAGGTAATTTAGGCCAGTATTTATATATGTTTTAGTGTCCTTAGTTATGTTTAGATTTGTATTCAGGTATGCTTTTTTTTAGATCCCCTGCGCGATAAATTGGACGAATTGGTCAACGCCAGGGGCATCTCCTCAGATTATGTGCGCGATTGCATTGATATGTGTATTTAATTTTCTGTTCCATTTTTTCCCCTGTTGAAGTATTGTGTACGTTTTGAAACGGTTATAGCCCTGATATTGCTCTACGCAGTCGGCTGGGCTTTAAACAACAATAACAACAAGAAGCATTCACGAGCGACTTTCACCACACAGCGCGCGGGAGATTTCTTTCGCGTTTCATGTTTTGTGTTTGTTCAAGGGCAATTCTTCGTACTCGGACAATTCCAAGAGCGTTCAACCCCCAACCTGCTAGTGATGATCTGGCAGACTTCCTCAAGCCTGTGCATAACCATATGCGCTGACAAAGTATGTAAATGTAAGGAGAAGGGTCTGTGACTATAAGATAGTACGAGATCCAAAACAAGTGCGACTGCCCGCACCCAAGCAAAAAGGAACCAGAAGAACAAGTAAACCAAAGTGAACGCGTATTCAATACAACAAGACAAGACAAGCGCAAATTTTCGGCCAACCGGCCTTTGTCAAGCGTGAATGCACGGTCACAAACAGACCACAAACAACACCAAACAACGGGTCCCTTTTTATCCACTGGACGAGGCGACAGGGAAGTTTTTAGTCCTCTTCTTATTATCCGTTATTTGGTCTTGTTTGTGTTCTGTTTGTGACCGTGCATTCGCGCTTGACAAAGGCCAGTTGGCCGAAAATTTGCGCTTGTCTTGTCTTGTTGTATTGAATACGCGTTCAATTTGGTTTACTTGTTCTTCTGGTTCCTATAAGATAGTACGCTAACATCGCCAGAATGCAGAATTAAGAGGGCAGCAAAAAAGGCCACGTTTTATAGTTTAGGCTGGGATGAACTCTTAAACCGACTTTTTTCTTCTTCACTATGTCTTGCGATGGCGTCCTAAGTGCGATGGCTCTCCAAAGTACGACGCCAAAGTACGATGGCTCCAAAGTACGATGGCTTCCAAAGTACGATGGCTTCCAAAGTACGACGCCAAAGTACGATGGCGTCCAAAGTACGATGGCGTCCAAAGTACGATTGCGCCCAAATTAATTCTGTCAAAATGCCTAAACAAAACCATACGTTCTTAGGATTTCGTAAGACTACTTAACTTACAGTCTATATGCCACAGAAAATTGCTTTTCGTTGCATTACGTGCATTCTTCTCAAAATCCTCACATTTAAAGAAAAAAGGCACAAACGACCTTTTGATGACCTGGAACAATCCCAATCTTTAAAAGACAGATTGGAGAACAAATAAATAAATAAATGACATTAATAGCGTGTGAGAGTGAATAAATCGATGTCACTTCCACGTTTCTGAGCAGGTCTTAATTCCATCACCAAAGGATTTGGAAAGGTTGATCCCCACTGCCGTCTTTCACACACACACAGCGCGCGCGCGCACACGCACACACGCACGCACGCACGCACGCAGACTCATTTTACCGTTTTGAAATTTCCTCCTTTTCATCTGCTGTCCATTTAATCTCCCCTTTTAGAAGGCAGATTAGTTAATGTCACAACAAATGAGGAAGGGTGGAGTGTTGATCTGACTGTCCCTCCCTCCCTCCCCCCTCTCTCTCTCTGCCTCTGTGTGTGTGTGTGTGTGTGTGTGTGTGTTTGTTTGTTTGTGTGCGTTGTAATATATATATATATAGGTGTGTAGTATGATATAATGAAAGATAAGTGTGTGTGTGTGTGGTGTGTGTGTGTGTGTGTGTGTGGGGTGTGTGTGAGTGAGTGAATGAATGAGTGAGTCGGGGTGTGTGTGTGTGTGGTGTGATGGTGTTGTGGTGTGTGTGTGTGTGTGTGTGTGTGAGTGGTGTGTGGGGGTGTGTTTAGTAGTGAGTAAGTAGTGGAGTGTGTGTGTGTGGTTGGTGTTTGTTGTTATGTGAGTGGTGTGTGTGTGTGTGTGTGTGTGTGTGTGTTGTGTGTGTGTGTGTGTGTGTGTGTGAGTGTGTGGTGTGTGGTGTGTGTGTGTGTGGGAGTGTGTGTGTGTGATGTGTGTGTGTGTGGGTGCGCGCGCGCGCGTGAAGTTGATCTCTAACACAATTCTCGTTTTAATCTGCAGTCTTTTTTTTTCAATGTCCCTCATCCTCACTGAACCCCCCCCCCCCCCCTTTTTTTTTTTTCTTCTGTTCTTTTTCTTTAACGATAACAGAGACTATAAATTAAGATCGACCGGAGCAAGGTGACTGTCTGTGTGTCTGTAACAAAAACGTGTTTGCGGGATTTTTTCAGCCGTTTCTGTATAAATCTTTACCAAATTTTGGCCAAAGATGTGAACCACTGAGGACTCGCAAAAGCACATTTTTTGAAGTCATGGCGCCACGATCAAGGTCAATTAAACAAAACAAAAACAAGTGCCTAAAATCAGCTTATTTTGATAAAATGTGTGAAAGGCACTCTCTAGAAACTTCTGACAATATCTAATTTCTGTTTTTACTTTGCGGACATTGTGCTCGCTTCACGTCAAATTTTATTTTGTCTGATACTTTTTCGAGTTCACAGTGACCTTGAGAAGTAAGAAATCTTTTCTGTAACATGTTTTGTTTTAAAATGGGAGATTGTTAAAATGGCTGCTGCTATCTTGTGTTTCATCATCATCATATCATCATCATCTTATGATTTATTATTAATATTACTACTACTACTACTGCTGCTGCTGCTGCTGTGCTGTGCTGCTGCTATTACTACTACTACTACTATTTTTTATGGCTATTATTAAATACATTATTGCTATAGTATTATTATTATTATAGCATTATCATTATTATCATTATCTCCTTTACTAAAGGGAGGTACTATTTAATATGCTACCACTACTTTCACACCGTCAGCTAATGACATAGGTTTTACGTTTTGGTATGTGACTCGAGAAACACATTTCTAACATTTGTTATTCATTCATTCATTCATTCTACAAATTCTCCACGTTAATGTTATTAACACAAATCTGACCATGACGCAGCAAAAACAGTGGCCTGTGCCCTTGTCCTGTCTGAATTAGACTGGTGCCATTTTTTTCCTTTCTGGTTGCACACACTATATCCCTGGTAACTAACAAGAGATTCAAAATTCATCTGGAAGACTAATCTTGAAGACTTGCAAATATTATCCTCCTGAGCTTTATTTATTTATTTACTTATTTATTGTTTATTTATTTATCTATTTATCATTTATTTATTTATTTATTTACATATTTGTTTGTTTATTTGTTTATTTACTTATGTATTATTTATTTATCTATTTATTTCTTTTACTTCTTTATTATGAACTTCACGGCTCCCAGTTTAAGCACACGTTGGCCACAAGTTGTCAATTCTGTCACACATTATTGTTTTTAAAACTGCTGCTGCCTATATTTCTGATCTCTTTTTGTTTTACACTCTTTCAATCAGCTCCAGTCATCATCAGACAAACACATTCTCTGTGCTCCTCATACAAAGACCAAGATTTTCAGCCAATGTTCATTTTTTTCTGTGTACCAAAAACAACTATGCTGACTTCTTTGAGGTATGCGTCTCCTGGAATTATCTTTTAAAGTTGATTTTGTTTAAATAATCTTTTTACGTTCCTATCCATATCACACTGCTGTGAGTCGAACTGTCAAGGCCAAGAGAATAATTTGTTGTTGTGCAGCAGCACTTTCACGGTAATCTATTTCAAGTACAGGTTTCTACAGCCGCTTTCTGGATGGTTGTCAGAGGTGTTCCTCAATTTCAAGCGTCAAGTTACTGAATTATTGTCATCACCATCATCATTATCGTCATCATCGTCGTCGTCGTCGTCTCATCATCATCACCATACATCATCATCATCATCGTCGTCGTTGTCATCATCACCACCATCCACCATAACCATCTCCTCCTCCTCCTCCTTCTCCTCCTCCTTCTTCTTCCTTCTTCTTCATTGCTGAATTTGCGATTGATTGTCAAATGTGTTTCCAATTGTTTTTCAGCTTTTTGTACATGCATTTTCACCCAATCTGATTGTCAAGTCTGTTATCATGAGAAATCGCCAATGTTTGAAGGTATTTCTAGTATTCGAGGCGAATTTATATTTTAAAATTCTTTTTAATCACTTGAAATATCCACATCTCGTAAAACTGTAGACTGCTGGACGAACGGTTTAATGTCATGAAGTGTCATGGAGCTTAGTCAAAGCTAAGATCACATTTACGCGAAATGTGTTCGTGTACAAATGTCAACAAGGACTCTTGATCGTTTTTCAACAGGTCTCCTCAACAGTTGTACCATAGGTCAAGTTTAGTACATAAGGTCTGAATAAATGTGGTCTGTAGGAGAAATTGGAGGTAAAGATGCCTTTAAATGTCAAAATGAAAAAAAATGTACCCTCAAAACGATTATAATAGTATTACTCTCTCTCTCTCTCTCTCTCTCTCGCTCTCCCCCCCCCCCCCCCCCAACAGTTGTATAATAGCTCCAGTTTAGTCCATAAGGTCTTAATAAATGTGGTCTGTAGCAGAAATCGGAGGTCAAGATGCCTTTGAATGTCAAAATGAAAATAGGCTACCCTCAAAACGATTATAAGAACAAGTACATTCTCACTCTCTCTCTCTCTCACTCTGTGTGTGTGTGTGTGTCTCTCTCTCTCTCTCTCTCTCTCTCTCTCTCTCTCTCTCTCTCTCTCCTCTCCAACAGTTGCATCATAGGACCAGTTTAGTACATAAGGTCTGAATAAATGTAGTCTGTGGCAGAAATCGGAGGTAAAGATGCCTTTTAATGTCAAAATGAAAAAAAGATTCCCCTCAAAACGATTATAATAGTATTCTCTCTCTCCCCCCCCCCTCTCTCTCTCTCTCCCTCTCTCTCACTTTCCTATTCGTTCGTTCGTTCGTTTGTTTTGGTCCTTGAGCTGCTTGTTAGCCCACACATTTAAGCACTGACTGAATGAAATCAGGTGACACATTTTCTTGTGCAACGCCTGTTTTGTCTGCCCGTGTCTCTTTCTGTGGCATCACCACACAATACAACAGTCACAGGCCTACAGTGTTTTTTCCCTGCCTGTGCTGACTGACGTCTGTTTGTCTGCAACAGTCTCATTATCGTTATTGTCCTTTACCAGTACAGTAGCACCAACACCTCTGTTGTATCGGTGATAACGGATAGGCGTCACCCGAGACAAAGACAAAGAGCTGTGTTTTATGTTTTTGACAATACGCTCTCGCGGTAGCCAGATAAAGAAAGTTATACTGTGGAAAGAGAGAGATGGTGGGAGGAAGGAAGAGAGACATACAGACAGATAGACAGAGAGACAGACAGAGCGAGACAGACAGAGAGACACAGACAGACAGAGAGAGAGACAGACAGACAGAACGAGACAGAGAGAGACAGAGAGACAGACAAACAGAGAGAGAGAAAGACAGAGAGAGAGAAAACACACACACACACACACACACACACCACACACACACACAACACCACACACACACACACCACACACACACCACACACAAACAGACGGAGAGAAAGAGACAGAGAGCGACAGAGAAAGGGAGAGACAGAGAAAGAGACAGAGAGAGACAAAGCGAGACAGAGACACAGAGAGAGAGTCACAAAGACAGATGGAGCATTTATAGAAAGCCTGACATGTTAGATGTTTAGGACTCATTTGCACGAAGAGTCAAAACCTAGACGTGCATTAGCATTCCTTGTTCACGCGTTTGCATAGTAGTGTGTTGCATTAAACCATTTCCATGTATTTTTGTAGTTTATGTTAGTATTATAACAACATTTTGGCAGTCAAAGAATATGTACATCAGAAGCTCGTTCTGTGATAGTAAAGAGGATGTTTCTTCTAAATTGGGTAGTCTTCAAAGGACCAGGAAGAGATGTAACAGACATTTTGTGTGTGTGTGTGTGTGTGTGTGTGTGTGTGTGTCTCTCTCCGTCTTCTGTGTCTGTGTCTCTGTGTGTGTGTGTGTGTGTGTGTGTGTTGTTGTGTGTGTGTGTGTGTGTGTGTGTGTGTGTGTGTGTGTGTGTGTTGTTATTTTTGGTGCAATGAGACGTTTTCTTCATTTCCGCATCATGAGAAATTTGTAACCTCCTAAAGATCAACCCCTCACCCTCTTCGTATATGCAGATAGATACATAGTCTGGCACACAGGCCTAGCAAGCCGGAAGTGGATTACTCAAATACTGAAGACAGTTTCAGTTTCACAAGATGACGTCTCCGCGCTCAGAACGAATTCCATATGCACTAACGTCACAGGTGCCATGTGTATGGTGATCGTGGCACAAACCTTAAGCCTGCACATAAACTCATGAGCTGGCCAGGCCCTGATACTGAAGATAACAAAAGGCAAGAGGAAATGGACGGATCAAAAGGGAACGCATCCCGGAAAGGGAAAAAACAACGAGAACGAACAAGCGCTGGACATGTGTGTGGAATCAGAGACAAAAACCTCAAATAACTGACTGAAGGAAAAGGCGGGGAACAGCCGTGAGGGATTTTCCGACTGCACAGAGAAAGGGACTCACTCACCCACCCACCCACTCACCCACCCACCCACCCACACACACACACACACACACACACACACACACACACACACACACACAAACAAAACACAAACCAAAACACACACACAACAACACACCACACAACACACAAAACACACAAAACACACACAAAACAACACATCACACACAAAACCACACACACACACACACACACACACACACACACACACACCACACAACACACACACAACACAACACACACACACACACACACACACACACACACACAACACAAACACAAACACACACACAACACAAACACACAAATAAACCCATGCACATCACGACCTAACTTTAAGTGGATAATTATTAACTTAAGGATGGAATTCATCCAAAAAACAAACCCATGCAGACTGTTATTGTTATTTTTTGTTTAAAGCCCAGCCGACTTCGCAGAGCCATATCAGGGCTATAACCGTTTCAAAACATACACAATACTTCAACAGGACAAAAAACAACAACAAAAAACAACAGAAAAAAAAAGGAAAAGAAAATTAAGTACACTATCAATGCATTCGCGCACATAATCTAAGGACATGCCCCTGATATTGACCACTCTGTCCAATTTATCGCACAGGGGATTTAAAAAACACACCTGAATACAAATTTAAACAAAACTAAGGACACTAAAACATATACAAAAACAGGCCTAAATTACCTAAAATTGCTTCCGCATTTCTCACTTCCCTAGAGTCAAAAGTTCACTTAATACATGTACCGAACTATCAATCCTAAGAGAAAGCACGTAAGATTTTATCTAATACATACAGGTGAATGGACCAGCAAGGCAGAAAATGTAAGGAAGAAATGACAGAAAGCAAAGGAGGAAGAAAGAAACAGAGTGACAGAATGAGCAAATTTCATGCACAGAATTTTATTTTTATTTTTTATGTTTATTTATTTGTTCTTTTTTTTTTCCATTTTTCTTCGACATCCACCTCAGGTGATATGGCCGACGGGGATACCATCCCAGGGAAGTAGGGGAAGGGGGACTCATCTAATTAAATTGGGACGATGAGAAGGCCAATTTCAATATAGCGCACCCCGGTGTAACGTCCCATCTCGTCCCTATCTTGCGCAGGTCCCCCGGGGGACCTATCGGTGTCCCAGATCGTCCCCTGGGGGACTTACTGATGTCCCAGATCGTCCCCCGTGGGACGAATCAGTGTCCTGAATCGTCCCCCGGGGGAATTTCTGGGCAGTCCCCCCCCCCCCCCCCCCCCCGTGCTGTTCTGGTCCCCCCCTGAATTCACCAACATGCCTGTCCCAAAAGGTCCCCCCCCCCTGTAGTACTCTTGTAGGTGCACGTCTGTCTGTCTGTCTGTTTGTCTGTCCGACTCTCTGTCTCTATCTCCATGTCTGCGTCTTTGTTCCTCTCTCTCTGTGTCTCTCTGTCTGTCTGTCTGTCTGTCTCTGTCTTTCTCTCTGCTTTCTCTCTCTCTCTGTCTCTCTCTCTCTTCTCTCTCTTTCTCTGTCTCTCTGCCTGTCTGTCTGTCCGTCTCTCTCTCTATCTCTCTCTCCGTCTCATTCATTCTGTCTCCTCTCTCTGTCTCTCTCTCCCACCCCATTCTCTGTCTGTCTCTCTCTCTCTCTCTTTCTTTCCCTCTCTCCCTCTGTTTGTCTGTCTCTTTCTCTCTCTTTCTCTGTCTGTCTCTCTTTCTCTGTCTGCCTGTCTCTCTCTCTGTATGTGAGAGTGTCTGTGCGTGTGTGTTTGTGTGTGTGTGTGTGGTCGTGCGCGCGTGTGTGCATGTGCATGCTT
The DNA here is from genome assembly GCA_030674185.1 of Monoplex corrugatus. NCBI lineage: Eukaryota > Metazoa > Mollusca > Gastropoda > Littorinimorpha > Ranellidae > Monoplex > Monoplex corrugatus. Next base: position 26,292,009 of record JAPXFY010000013.1, read on the forward strand.
TCCCATTTCTTATTTTATGAGGAAAGGGGAATTGGAACACGTGGTCATAACGGGAAAGCTGGACGGAAGGAGAGCACCAGGTAGACCCAGGGAGAAGATACTAGACGGACTTGCAGAGTGGCTGAAGACAAGGAGGGTGGAAAAGATGCTTGAGGCAACAAGAGATAGAGACAGATGGAAGTCCATAATCGCCAACGCCATGCGGCAAGGCACCTGATGATGATGATGAACTGCTGTAATTGTTGATTTATCAAGACGGATTTCGGGATCCAGAAAAAAACATTCATCAGTTATGAAAATGAATATACTGAGTTTTTGTGATGGAGAAAGTAAAGCCATTCTCTTCAGCCCAATGGTGGATCTTTTCCACGCAGAGCTGGAGACTGCGCTGAACGCCAGGATATACTGGGGTGAGAGAAAGAAAGAGAGAGAGAGAGAGAGAGAGAGAACAGAGACAGAGAGAGATATATACAGAGACAGAGAGAGAAAGAGAGAGAGAGAGAGAAAGAGAGAGAGAGACAGAGAAAGAAAGAAAGAGAGAGAGAGGAACAGAGACACAGACATGGAGAGAGAGAGAGAGAGAAACAGACACAGAGACAGACATGGAAAGAGAGACAGACAGACAGACAGACAGAGACAGAGAGACGGACAGACAGACAGACAGACGTGCACCTACAAGAGTACTACAGGGGGTGGGGGACCTTTTGGGACAGGCATGTTGGTGAATTCAGGGGGGACCAGAACAGCACAGGGGGGACTGCCCAGAAATTCCCCCGGGGGACGATTCAGGACACTGATTCGTCCCCCGGGGGACGATCTGGGACACCAATAGGTCCCCCGGGGGACCTGCGCGAGAGGGGGACGAGATGGGATGTTACACCGGGATTCGGACCCACAACCATTAGCATGTGAATCCGACGCTCAACCAACTGAGCTATTGATACCCAGAAGGCGGGGATACTATTTATACTAAAAGAGCCCGCGGCATATCTACGGTATGGCTTAACTTTAAGTGGATAAACACTAACTCAAGGGTTGGTTAACCTTCACCTTGACACGGGAAAGAAAATACTGGAAACAGACTCTGTCTCGAGAAGAATGATCAAGACACGAATAAGAGGAAATAAGAAAATCTCAAACTTCATCCAAGTCTATACACCTCCAAATAACACCTACTCATAAGACGTGAAACAAGAATTCTTTGAGAGGCTGACGGACACTGTCAACGCTGTTCCTGACAGAGAAGAGCGCTCATTACAATGGGAGAATTTAATGGGATGCTGGGTAAGCGAAGGTCACCACTGGAACCACACTTGGCCCCACATAATGACAGCAACAGAGTGCAATTACAAACGTTGACAGCTACTGACTTTGTGTGCAAGACATAATACAGATCCTACCTTAACTTAAGGAAAGACAACACAAATACTGTCAAAGACACAAGGGCCATTCCAAACGCAGACCTAGACATAGACAATCGCCCAGTACTAACGAAAACGAGACAACATAAACCAAAAGACCCCAAAATATCATGGACAGCTTCAAACTATATCAACCTGATAACGAACCACAAGCAGGAAGTGTAAGATGAGGTAAAATCGGAAATTGATAGACATAAACAGGACAGATATCTCAACAGAAGAAACATAGAATCACATAGATAATCACATAAATAATCACATAGATAATCTTCAGGAGCAAAACTAAGCAGACTGCCAGTATACTGGAAAGGAGTGGTAAGAGGGGAGAATAAACTATACAAGATGAGGGTGAAGTCAAAGATAAATGCTTTATCAAATACAGACCTACATGACGCCATAGAAAAAGGGTAATAAATACCATATCAAATACAGACCTACAAGACGTCATAGAAAAAGGGTAATAAATACCATATCAAATACAGACCTACAAGACGTCATAGAAAAAGGATAATAAATACCATATCAAATACAGACCTACATGACGTCATAGAAAAAGGTGGGTAATAAATACCATATCAAATACAGACCTACAAGACGTCATAGAAAAAGGTGGTAATAAATACCATATCAAATACAGACCTACAAGACATCATAGAAAAAGGTGGGTTAATAAAATACCATATCAAATACAGACCTACCAAGACGTCATAGAAAAAGGGTAATAAATACCATATCAAATACAGACCTACATGACGTCACAGAAAAAGGGTAGTAAATACCATATCAAATACAGACCTACAAGACGTCATAGAAAAAGGGTAATAAATACCATATCAAATACAAACCTACAAGACGTCATAGAAAAAGGGTAATAAATACCATATCAAATAAAGACCTACAAGACGTCATAGAAAAAGGGTAATAAATACCATATCAAATAAGACCTACATGACGTCATAGAAAAAGGGTATAAATACCATATCAAATACAGACCTACAAGACGTCATAGAAAAGGGTAGTAAATACCACTATCAAATACAGACCTACAAGACGTCATAGGAAAAAGGGTAATAAATACCATATCAAATAAAGACCTACAAGACGTCATAGAAAAGGGTAATAAATACCATATCAAATACAGACCTACAAGACGTCATAGGAAAAGGGTAATAAATACCATATCAAATACAGACCTACAAGACGTCATAGAAAAGGGTAATAAATACCATATCAAATACAGACCTACAAGACGTCATAGGAAAAGGGTAATAAATACCATATCAAATACAGACCTACAAGACGTCATAGGAAAAGGGTAATAAATACCATATCAAATAAAGACCTACAAGACGTCATAGGAAAAAGGGTAATAAATACCATATCAAATACAGACCTACAAGACGTCATAGAAAAGGGTAATAAATACCATATCAAATAAGACCTACAAGACGTCATAGGAAAAGGGTAATAAATACCATATCAAATAAGACCTACAAGACGTCATAGAAAAAGGGTGGGTAATAAATACCATATCAAATACAGACCTACAAGACGTCATAGGAAAAAGGGTGAATAAATACCATATCAAATACAGACCTACAAACGTCATAGAAAAGGGTAATAAAACCATATCAAATACAGACCTACATGACGTCATAGAAAAAGGGTAATAAATACCATATCAAATACAACCTACAAGACGTCATAGAAAAGGGTAATAAATACCATATCAAATACAGACCTACATGACGTCATAGAAAAAAGGGTAATAAAAACCATATCAAATACAGACCTACAAGACGTCATAGAAAAAGGGTAATAAATACCATATCAAATACAGACCTACATGACGTCATAGAAAAGGGTAATAAATACCATATCAAATACAGACCTACAGACGTCATAGAAAAAGGGTAATAAATACCATATCAAATAAGACCTACATGACGTCATAGAAAAGGGTAATAAATACCATATCAAATACAGACCTACATGACGTCATAGAAAAAGGGTAATAAATACCATATCAAATACAGACCTACATGACGTCATAGAAAAAGGGTAATAAATACCATATCAAATACAGACCTACATGACGTCATAAAAAGGGTAATAAATACCATATCAAATACAGACCTACATGACGTCATAGAAAAAGGGTAATAAATACCATATCAAATACAGACCTACATGACGTCATAGAAAAAGGGTAATAAATACCATATCAAATACAGACCTACAAGACGTCATAGAAAAAGGGTAATAAATACCATATCAAATACAGACCTACAGACGTCATAGAAAAAGGTAATAAATACCATATCAAATACAGACCTACAAGACGTCATAGAAAAGGGTAATAAATACCATATCAAATACAGACCTACATGACGTCATAGAAAAAGGGTAATAAATACCATATCAAATACAGACCTACATGACGTCATAGAAAGAGGGTAATAAATACCATATCAAATACAGACCTACAAGACGTCATAGAAAAGGTAATAATACCATATCAAATACAGACCTACATGACGTCATAGAAAAAGGGTAATAAATACCATATCAAATACAGACCTACATCACGTCATAGAAAAAAAGGGTAATAAGGGAAGCCAATGAGCGATCATAGAAGAAATATAGAGAAAAACTGAGCGAACTTAGCAAACACTCTCACTCTGAGAATTTTAAAACAGCGTCAAAGCCATGAATTTAAGAGAACAGCCTAAAACCCAACAGTCATTATCAACTACAGAGATCAAAACCCACTCAATGATGAAGACAGCAGTAAAAACAGATGGCAAGAGTATTTCAGCCAACTCCTCAAACCAGCGAGATAAATGCACAACACGTTCCAAGCCACCTCATCTATAAGAGAAATCGACAACCTTGAGGTCAGAAGTCCAGCAGGCACAGAAAATCAGCCCCCCTAAATAAAGCAGCTGGAATGGAATAGAAGGAATGACAAAAGAAGCCCTCACAGCATGTGGGGACGTAGGAATTCCACGGTTGACAACAATATTCCAGAATGTATGGAAGGGGGGGGGGGGAGAGAGAGAAAGAGAAAGAAAATAAGAAAAAGAGAGAGACAGAGAGGGAGAGAGAAGTCCCAGAAATTGGCAAGGAGCAATATCGGTTCCTCTGTGCAAAGATAGGCAGCGAAAAAGACTACAGAGTGCACAGAAGAATATTATTACCGAGCAATGCTGACGAAGTATATATTCGAAAATCCTGGTACTGTGCACCAGATACAAGGTGGCAAAGAGGAAATTCAGGGGAAAAAAAGGGTGTATATACGCCATCTTTGCTGTAAGACAGCTTTGTTAAAAAAAAAATGAATAGAGGAATACAAATACGAAATGTTTTATGCATTACACATGTAAGCCCACTCACGAAGGACAAATGGCGATGGGGTATAACAAGAAGGAACAAAACGAATCATTAATAACCAATCACACAATAGGATGTTGTTGATGTGTGTGTGTGTGTGTGTGTGTGTGTGTGTGTGTGTGTGCGTGTGTGTGGAGAGAGAGAGAGAGAGAGAGAGAGAGAGAGAGAGAGAGAGAGAGAGAGAGAGAGAGAGAAAGAGATGGAATTCAAATCGTGATATCGAACCGTTTGATGATAGTGTAATTCTGCTGTCCATCTGATCTACGACGGCTGTTACACGTACATGTTTTGTCACTGACGGGTGTCATGTTTCTACAGCAGCAAATCATTCACTGTGCAACTTTCTCCACCGCCTCTTCTTCGTCATCACCATCAGACTGTGTGCATGACCTAGTTCTAAAACCACACAGTTTTCATGCATGACTGTCATTAACTGCAGGTCCAGAAAGACAACTAAGCACGATCAAGAACTTAACAATGTCTTCGTAGATCGGGAAAAAGCATCTCAGAAGGAAATATAGACAAATCGGGAAAAAGCATCTCAGTGGGAAATAGAGACAAATCGGGAAAAAGCATCTCAGTGGGAAATAGAGACAAATCGGGAAAAAGCATCTCAGTGGGAAATAGACAAATCGTTAAAAGCTCTCAGTGGGAAATAGAGACAAATCGGAAAAAGCATCTCAGTGGGAAATAGAGACAAATCGTTAAAAAGCATCTCAGTGGGAAATAGAGACAAATCGGGAAAAAGCATCTCAGAGGGAAATAGAGACAAATCGTTAAAAAGCATCTCAGAGGGAAATAGAGACAAATCGGGAAAAAGCATCTCAGAGGGAAATAGAGACAAATCGGGAAAAAGCATCTCAGAGGGAAATAGAGACAAATCGTTAAAAAGCATCTCAG
>JAPXFY010000013.1:26302722-26337722 GCA_030674185.1 Monoplex corrugatus
GGCCTACTTATTTTAGACATTTTATTTACTTCATTTAGCATTACTATTACTGTCACCACTGTTGTAATGTATGTGTGTGTGTTTGTGTTGTGTTGTGTTGTGTTGTGTTGTGTTGTGTTGTGTTGTGTTGTGTTGTGTTGTGTTGTTTTGTGTTGTGTGTGTGTGTGTGTGTGTGTGCTGTCCCGTCATTCACGCCGCTTTTAGAGGCCAAATACTCTGGGACGAGATTTTCCCGATGCTATGTTGATACATGAGAACATCCACGATAACGATAATGTTGTGGGATTCCATCCTGCATTTACTTGTCGTATCCATATTCATATTTTGGTCATTTCTTTTGTCACAATGGCTTTACCATGTGAAACTCGGGCTGCTCTCCCCGTTGAGAACGCATCGCCCGAGTACGCGCCACTTTTTTTTTAATCAAGACTCCAAGAAGGCAAGAAGGCTAAATGGCCTTCAAGAAATATATGTATAGCAGGGCAGCCTCGCGAACGCTCTATTCTTCACTATTTTCAACTGCCGTGGGATCTTTTAACGTGCACAGGCCAAAAAGCACAGTGTGTGGCGAGGCCGAACTCTATGCTACCTTCATAATACATCCTGGAATCAACCAGGCCTGAGAGACACAGCTGTCTGCGGTGCTGACCAGCAACACCTTTAGTGGCAATCTGTGAAGAAGACAACACTCTGCCGTCTAGTTCAAGTCACCACATTACGCCCACATACGGTTCAACTCTCGGTAAAAGCTACTTGATCCCAATCAGACTCGGGCCTTTCTCCCCACCCCGAACTCCCACCCCCACCCCCCACTGGGTAAGTGCGGGCCTAAGTGTCGGTCTTTGGTATGAGACAATAATCCCACGCATTTAGCGCACGTTAAAGATCTCACGGCAATAATGATTTGTCCCAGACAAAATTCCCAAGAAAAATCCACCTTGACAGGTAAAAGTCAACACAAATGTACAGAAGGAAGAAAAGATAGAAAGACAGAAGAAAAGAGAGAAGAGAAGAAGAAGAAGAGAAAAAAAAAAAAAGAAAAAAAAAAAGAAGAAAGAAGAAAAAGAAGAAGAAGAAAAGAAGAAGACTGAGAGATTATCAACTTGATGACAATTTGATAGACTGATCAGTCAGTATGATTGATTGATTCATTGATTAATAGGTTGGCATGTTTGACAGTCTGTTCGACAAACTGTTGATCGATAAACATACTACATGGACTTGAAGAACAGTCATATGGATAAATGATTCATCCATGGACTGATTGATAGATATACTGATTCAATGATTGATTGTATGATTGGTTATCTTTATTTGACTGATATACTGATTGATTTGTTACCAGATTATTCAGTGACGATGAATAATATATGAATGGTCATGGGCTGAGCAATGATGGATTCACTGATATGTTAATCAACTAACTATGATGAAAATCGTATTTATAGGAAATTACTATGATGTTGATATAGTCAGACAAGTGTTGAATAATGTATTATTATGTATGACGGATAATTTGCGTTTGGGATTACTCCAGACTGTGGATTACATGATTTGTAAAATACACTGGAAATGAACAAAATGCCAGTCCATCCCACCCATCCCATTGTTGTATTGTGGCCCAAGGCCGATGTACATTAAACTAAGTCTGAGTCTCTCTCTGCTCTCTCTACTCTCTGTCCCTCTCTCTCGTCTCTCTCTCTGTCTTCTTCTCTCTCTCTTCTCTCTGTCTTTTCTCTCTCTCGCTATGAGTTCGTTCACATAACTGCGTTGATACTTTAAACAAATATCTTTTTCGTTTTTTGCTCTTTGTAGTAAAGTATTCTTTCAATACGGAAACTAAATATACATCACATTACCGTGATTAAAACTTTCTTGTCAGGAAGAAGACCTACCCGACAGTATTATATATATCAGTGCTGATTTTCCTAATGGTTGTCCAATGTCTCTGTCTCCTGCGTCCCATTGTGAATAGACTTACAGTAGCCCGACACAAATAAATCATTCGCAGTCTCGTTCGTTCGCTTCTCTCTTTGTCTGTCTGACAAAGTGAGGCTGGTCAGTCTCTTTCTGTTTCTGTCTCAATCTGTTTGGAGTCTTCATTAACCTCTCTCCTCAGCTCTTTTTAACTGGCATTGATGGGCATTATAGTCGAATGGATAAGACATCAGTCTCTCCAATCTGAAAGTCTGGGTTCAATCCTGACCGGTTACCGCCCTCCTGGTGGGTAAAAAGTGGACATATTTCCGATTAGTGTTTAAATTAGTGTTTAAACATTGTGAATATACTTGAAATAGAAAGCAAAGGTAAGGGGTTAGAACTGAACAGCAGGAAGACTGAAGTCATGGTGATCAGTAAAAAAAAAAAACCCATGAAATCCCCTCATGCAAAATAACAGCAAACGGCACAACCTTGAGACAGGTTGGGAACGATCATTTCACCAGACGGCAGATGCAGATCAAAAATAGCCAGCAGAATCGGCCAAGCCAAAACAATATTCATGAAAATGAAAAGCATTCTTACAAGCAAAGCCAGAACAAGTTTGAGGCAGCCGAGATGTGGTTTCTAAGAAGAATGTTGAGAGTTCCATGGACAGCAAAGAAAACAAACGAGACAGTCTTGATGGAGGCAGACACAAGTATCATTCATAAGGAAGATTAGGAAAAGACAGGCAACATTTATAGGCCATTTTATGAGGAAAGGGGAATTGGAGCACCTGGTCACAACGGGAAAGCTGGAGGGAAAGAGAGCACCGGGTAGACCCAGGGAGAAGATGCTAGACGGACTTCAGAGTGGCTGGGGACAAGGAGGGTGGAAGAGATGCTTGAGGCAACAAGAGAATTAGACAGATGGAAGTCCATAATCGCCAACGCCATGCGGCAAGGCACCTGATGATGATGAGTGTTTAAATCCCTTCGTGTATATCATCATAATCATCATCATCATGTGTCGTGTCGCATGGCGTTTTGGCAATCATAGTCCTCCACACGAATCTATCCCCTGTCGCTGCAAGTACATCTCCCACCTTCTCTGTCTTCACGTATATACGCGTGCGGCAGAATTTCAAGTGGCACGTTAAAGAGTCTGAGTCATTTCAGTGTCCGGTAGCTGATAGAAAGATGAAAACACCCAGCATGCACGCCATCCGAAGACGGAGCGTGCAGACTGCGCAGTAACATGTCACCTGCATAATGTGGACAAAACAATGTGCATGCACGCATCTTATCAACTAAAAACAAGTATCGAATAGACGGTAAAAAGAAATAACGAACGAACACGCATCTGAGAATAATTGGAACGCTAGAGGAAAAATACATCCCCGCACGCGCGCGCGCGCACGCATGCACGTACACACAACAAAAATCAAACAAACAAACAAAAACAAAGCAAACGCACAACACACACGCGCATGCATATACACACACACACACACACATGCATGCACGTACAGAGAGAGGAGAGAGAGGGAGGGGGGGAGGGAGCAAAAAGATCTGTTACTGTAACTGGATGATATTTAAGCGATTCATCACACTCACGAAGTTCCAGTTCGTACACGCTTCACCGAAATCGGACAATTACTATTGCAGTGGTAACCCCACCCCCCACCCCACCCCCACCTTCACGTAACCTGAGCACTATCCTACATGCTGACAATGTCTTGAAATGGGAGAGAGGGGAGTGCGGGATCCATGAAACAGTAAGGTTATATCAGTAGAATGTTTGACACATTAGACCCTTTGACCCCTGCACCCTGTCCAATAGCATCTTGTATTGTCAACCATCCTCCTCCTCCTCCTCCTCATCATCATGTGCCCTGCCACATGGCGTTGGCGATCATGGCCCTCCATATGTATCTATCCCTTGTTGCCGCAAGTACATCTTCCATCCTCTCTGTCCTCAGCCACTCTGCAAGACCGTCCAATATTTCTCCCTGGGTCTACCCGGTGCTCTCTTTCCCTCCACCTTTCCTGTTGTGACCAGGTGTTCTATTCATTTCTTCATAAAATAGCCTATACATGTTGCCTATCTTTTCCTAATCTTCCTTATCAATGATCTTCTTGTGCCTGCCTCCATCAAGACTGTCTCGTTTGTTTTCTTTGCTGTCCATGGAATCCTTAACATTCTTCTTAGAAACCACATTTCGGCTGCCTCAATCTTGTTCTGGCTTTGCTTGTTGGCTGTCCACGCCTCATCACCGCATAACATTATCGGTTCAATAAAACATTCAAGAGCACTCCTAGCAAAGCAAAATCTTGACCCTATGACTCATTCACCCTGTCCACCAGCTTGCTGCAGAAACCTGGTGGATAAGATGAAGGAATATAAGGGTTAAGTTTTCGCTGGTTGTTGGATAGGGCGCAGGAGTCAAAGGGTTAAGTCACACAACGAGTAAGCCCGTTTCTATGCGACAGGCTGCGATGGGATTGAACTCAACACAACAGTCTGGAATCCACGGGTCTATCAACGGAGCCAGGCAGCCCAAGAAATTCAAATCTTTCCAGTTCTGTGTCTAGTTGCTTGTTCCCTAGCCACTCCCTTTCGTTTCCTGTGAAAAGTCGTTCAGTCAATCAGATTCTATCTTTTCCTCAGTTCGTCAACCTCTCCCTTCATTTCACATAGATAATCTCCCTTGTGAAATGGGACATTCAATCCTCATTGATTACCCATTTTTGCGAGAGAGAGAGAGAGAGAGAGGTGTGTGTGTGTGTGTGTGTGTGTGTGTATGTTGTGTGTGTGCGTGCGTGTGTGTGTGTGCGCGCGCGTGTGTGTGTGTGTGCGTGTGCGCACGTGTGTGTGTGTGGTGTGTGTGGGTCTCTGTGTGTGTGTGTGCATGTGTGTGTGCTTACACGCGCGCGTGTGTTTGTATAACTGCGAGTGCATATGTCTGCACTCTCCCTCCCTCCCTCCTCCTCTCTCTCTCTCTCTCTCTCTCAGTAAGAATGAGAGGCCAGAAACTGCATAAGGCCACCCATATCAGGTCTGAACGCGTCACATTAAAGTACATTAAATATACGAGCACTTCAGAATACGCAAACTTCTAGACCTAAACCGGGGGGGAAAAAACACTAGTTGCAGCAGAAAATCAGACCCAATTACGTCTGCGTGTCACTATCTAAATTCAGAATATGCCTTTAGCATGGGCCTTCAGCAAACTTACTTGTTATAAGAGAATTTCAGTTTCAGTTTTTCAAGATAACGTCTATTATGAGGAAAGGGGAATTAGAACACCTGGTCACAACAGGAAAGCTGGAGGGAAAGCGAGCACCGGGTGGATCCAGGGAGAAAATATTGGACGACTGGCAGGTAGCTGAAGACAAAGAGGGTGGGGAATGTACTTACAGCGACAGGGGACATATTCGTGTGGAGGGCCATGGTCGCCAACGCCATGTGGCAGGGCACATGATGATAATGATGATAACGAAGATAACGTCTCCGCACGTGGACAAAATCCCATATGCACTGATGCCACCGATGCCATGTGATGGAGAGGATCCAAACTAATCATGGCACAACCTGAAGCCTGCACGTAAGCCCTATGCACAGGCAAAATCTTGAGGTCCTACCTAGCGTGTGGGTTTTATATATCCTATCTTTGTATCAGTCCATCACTGGTGCTACGTAGCGGTGTGGGTTTGTGTTTTAATTTGTATCAGTCTATCACTGGTGTTACGTAGCGATGTGGGTTTTGTGTTTTAACTTTGTATCAGTCTATCATTGGTGTTACCTAGCGTGTGGGTTTTATGTTTTAAATTTGTATCAGTCTATCACTGGTGCTACTAGCGGTGTGGGTTTTATATATCCTGTCTTTGTATCAATCTATCATTGGTGCTATGTAGCGGTGTGGGTTTTATATATCCTGTCTTTGTATCAATCTATCATTGGTGCTATGTAGCGGTGTGGGTTTTATATATCCTATCTTTGTATCAGTCTATCACTGGTGCTATGTAGCGGTGTGGGTTTTATATATCCTGTCTTTGTATCATCTATCATTGGTGCTATGTAGCGGTGTGGGTTTTATATATCCTATCTTTGTATCAGTCCATCACTGGTGCTATGTAGCGGTGTGGGTTTTATATATCCTGTCTTTGTATCAATCTATCACTGGTGCTATGTAGCGGTGTGGGTTTTATATATCCTATCTTTGTATCAGTCTATCACTGGTGCTATGTAGCGGTGTGGGTTTTATATATCCTTCTTTGTATCATCTATCATTGGTGCTATGTAGCGGTGTGGGTTTTATATATCCTATCGTTGTATCAGTCTATCACTGGTGCTATTAGCGGTGTGGGTTTTATATATCCTATCGTTGTATCAGTCTATCACTGGTGCTATGTAGCGGTGTGGGTTTTATATATCCTATCTTTGTATCATCTATCACTGGTGCTATGTAGCGGTGTGGGTTTATATATCCTATCGTTGTATCAGTCTATCACTGGTGCTATGTAGCGGTGTGGGTTTTATATATCCTGTCTTTGTATCAGTCTATCACTGGTGCTATGTAGCGGTGTGGGTTTTATATATCCTATCGTTGTATCAATCTATCATTGGTGCTATGTAGCGGTGTGGGTTTTATATATCCTATCTTGTATCAATCTATCATTGGTGCTATGTAGCGGTGTGGGTTTTATATATCCTATCGTTGTATCAGTCTATCACTGGTGCTATGTAGCGGTGTGGGTTTTATATATCCTATCGTTGTATCAGTCTATCATTGGTGCTATGTAGCGGTGTGGGTTTTATATATCCTATCTTTGTATCAATCTATCATTGGTGCTATGTAGCGGTGTGGGTTTTATATATCCTATCTTTGTATCAATCTATCATTGGTGCTATGTAGCGGTGTGGGTTTTATATATCCTATCTTTGTATCAATCTATCACTGGTGCTATGTAGCGGTGTGGGTTTTATGATATCCTATCTTTGTATCAATCTATCATTGGTGCTATGTAGCGGTGTGGGTTTTATATATCCTAATCTTTGTATCAGTCTATCACTGGTGCTATGTAGCGGTGTGGGTTTTATATATCCTATCTTTGTATCAGTCTATCACTGGTGCTATGTAGCGGTGTGGGTTTTATATATCCTATCGTTGTATCAGTCTATCACTGGTGCTAGTAGCGGTGTGGGTTTTTATATATCCTATCGTTGTATCAGTCTATCACTGGTGCTATGTAGCGGTGTGGGTTTTATATATCCTATCGTTGTATCAGTCTATCACTGGTGCTATGTAGCGGTGTGGGTTTTATATATCCTATCGTTGTATCAGTCTATCACTGTGCTATGTAGCGGTGTGGGTTTTATATATCCTATCTTTGTATCAGTCTATCATTGGTGCTATGTAGCGGTGTGGGTTTTTATATATCTATCTTTGTATCAATCTATCATTGGTGCTATGTAGCGGTGTGGGTTTATGGTTTAACTTTGTATCAGTCTATCATTGGAATTACCTAGCGTATGGGTTTTATGTTTTAAATTTGTATCAGTCTATCATTGGTGCAACGTACGTATGGGTTTTATGTTTTAAATTTGTATCAGTCCATCATTGGTGCAACGTACGTGTGGGTTTTATGTTTTAAATTTGTATCAGTCATCATTGGTGCAACGTACGTATGGGTTTTAATGTTTTAAATTTGTATCAGTCCATCATTGGTGCAACGTACGTGTGGGTTTTATGTTTTAAATTTTTATCAGTCCATCATTGGTGCAACGTACGTGGGTTTTATGTTTAAAATTTGTATCAGTCCATCATTGGTGCAACGTACTGTGGGTTTTATGTTTTAAATTTGTATCAGTCCATTGGTGCAACGTACGTATGGGTTTTATGTTTTAAATTTGTATCAGTCCATCATTGGTGCAACGTACGTGTGGGTTTTATGTTTTAAATTTGTATCAGTCTATCACTGGTGCAACGTACGTATCGGTTTTATGTTTTAAATTTGTATCAGTCCATCATTGGTGCAACGTACGTATGGGTTTTATGTTTTAAATTTGTACCAGTCTATCATTGGTGCTACCTAGCGTGTAGGCTACATATTTCAACTCTGTACCAGTCTATCACTGAAATAATCTACGCTATATTTACTGAAATGTATAACTCAACCTGTGATGTTAATAAACAAACGAACGAATCAGATGAAAACACAACCAAACTACTAACTAGCATAAAACGACCCCACCAACGTCATATGCATCACATCAATGCTGCTGCAGTAAAACCGATCAGAAAACACCAACAAACAAACAAACAAAAAGCCTAACCACAGCGAAACAAGTGTGAATGAACCATAGTAGTATACATAGCATTTTCTTAAACAAATGTAAACACAAATAAATGGCGAGATGCAACTGATTTTCTGGCAGTTCAGAAGATGGATGGAGGGAGGGAGGGAGGGAGGGAAAACTATACAATCCAATAAAAGCGCTTGATTATCAAATCCGAGGAGGACACAAATGTACAAAAATTTCTACAACAAATAAATAAATAAATAGAAATGGACTCGTAAGTCAGGAAAAGACGGAACAAAATGGAGGAAGAGAAGGAAAAAAACGGAAACAAAGAGACCGTTAGAAAAGAGAAAATATCTCCATGTTTTTACTGGAAGAACAACCTGGTGTTTTCTGTGGGCATGATGTCCAATTCCAGATAAAGCAACCAACTGAATGCTATCACAGTAGTATATGCATGAACACTACAGCTCCGGAATTATGTTGCTATGGTTTGTGCAGACCAAAAACCCTCTGCAGCCTTGTGGTCGTAGGACATCAGGAGCCGCAGTAAGATCGACACAGATAGTGTGCCACAGGGCTTGGAGGTTATCTAACAGGGAGGTATCGCATTCAGACAATGCCATCATGCCATCCGTTATCTGCCAGATTCCTTGAGCATACGCAAAACCCTATGCACTGGCAAGGTCTTGACATAGAAGGTGGGGGTGGGGTAGGTGCAGGGGACAGGATGTATGAAGCACGAAGCTGACACTACCACAACGACTGAAGCATTAAGATGGGAAGTTGGTTTGTTTGGTTTGGTCAGTATCCTCATTGGCACCCGTCAGAAACTTTCTCAGCTGCCTCCTCTTTCTCTCCCATTATGTAACACATCAGTCCCAATTTCTGATTCAGCTAAAAACCTTGGTGTCTGCATTGACTCTACCCTCTCCATGAACTACTTTGTTTCTCAAACTGCCAGATCTTGCTACTATCACCTCCATCGTATAAGCCTGATCAGGAAGTATCTCTCTGTGGAAACAACTGCAAAACTCGTTCTCTCCTTCATAATGTCTCGCATTGACTATTGCAATTCACTCCTGTCTGGTCTTCCTGCCTCCACCATTCACATCCTACAGCGCATTCAAAACAATGCTGCACGCCTTGTACTCAAAAAGAAAAAAGCTGACCACATATCTCCTCTCCTGGCACAACTTCACTGGCTCCCTGTATCAAAGCGCATACAGTACAAACTAGACACCATGTGCTACAAAAGCCTCAATAACGCAGCCCCCGATTACCTGTCAAGCCTACTTGAGATCTATGTTCCCTCACGTACCCTCCGCTCTGCCTCCGATCCTCTGACTTTTCGCTTTCCACGCACCAAGCTCAATACCTATGGTCCACGAGCCTTCTCTGTTTCTGGTCCACTTTCCTGGAACAAACTTCCTCTCTCAGTCCGTCAGCAACCTACTTTTGTCTCCTTCAAGTCCGCTCTCAAAACTCACCTTTTCTCCTCTGCATAAAATCCTGACCTCACTCAACCCCCCTCTGTAGCCTGTCTCCACTCGGAGGGGAATCGCATTGTAATATATATTTGTATATAATATGCTCTCTATAATTTTCCATTGCTTTTATTCTTTTTCCCCATTTATAGCCATGTGTGCGTGTGTGTGTGCGTGTGTGTGCGCGCGTGCGTAAGTGTATGTTCAGCGCTTAGATTTGATTTTTATCGAGATTTTGCGCTATATAAATATTGTAATCATTATTATTATTATTATTTTATGTCAACACCCACGTCAAGTGATATGGCCGACGGGGATAACCATCCCAGGGAAGTGGGGAAAGGTGGGGGAGGGGGGGGGGCTTACTAATCCTATACTGACACCACCAGAACAATAATGATGTTAAGATTGGACAGCGAGATGGTCAGTTTTAATGTAAAGCACCCTAGGATTCGAACCCACAACCATTAGCATGTGAATCTGACGTTCACACCAACTGAGCTACTGGGGCCCGCAGATGGGAAGTTAACAGGCCAGTGTTTATCGTCTGGCTGAGATCTCATTCGAGAATCAATCTCGAGCCCACGGCTAAAATATCTGCGGCCAGCACGACAGTCAACTCTGGGATATATGAGATATCAGCGTGGACTTCCCAACAACTGAAAAACCTGTGATCCGCCTGACAGTCAAACTTCAATCCTTGTGTCATCAGCATGATGCCCTAACTAAGCTGAGCTAACGGGACCATGGAGTGAGCTGACGCTTTCTCCGTGTTTCTCATCATGACAGCTTCATCAATCAATTCGCATCGGAATGAACCACCACAGACTTCTTCAGCTTACTCTGAAATCTGGATCAAAGATTTAACTTAAAACGAAGTAGACAATGCACGATCGATATGGCACAAAGTCTAATGTCTGCGACATAATGCCATGAAAACTGAAAGTGAATACTTTTTTTTTCCACGTCAGGTCTTTTACCGAAATTGATTCATACGCTGGGCTTGCCCACGAGACAGTAGCAAATAAGTCTGTTTTCCAAAGGTCTTCTATTTGCTGGCGTTGCTAAAACATATCTTCTATACCATCTTTAAGCCTTCAGACAAAATGTACAGCAATGTCTTTCAGCGATTCCCATTTCTTCTAAAAGAACGTAAGTAGCGATGGCAGGTCAACTGTAATGTGATATTTCTCTGTAAATTCTCCACAGTCAATAAATCCTCGTGAGGATTATAATTATCTGAAAGCTAAAGAAGCCCTCTCTGATTCTAAATTCGATAAGCAAGAAGTTGTTTTTATCATAAAAACCAGCCTTTTGACATTTTCATTATAGAGAATGGATTCAGCCTTGAGCTCTGCCTAGACCGTCCGACTATACTTTGTTATAGAACAGATTATTCGCATCATCAAATACATACATACATACATACATTTCTTTGCAATTTCATATGATTAACCCTTTGACTCCAGCACCCTATCCACCAACTGCAAAAACTTAACGCAAGACTCCCTCACGAAATCCACCAACTTCCTGCAGGAAGCTGGTGGATGGTGTGAGGGATTCAAAGGATTAGGTTTTTGCTTTGCTAGCCTGTTTGGCAATGAAGGATGCTGGTGGACAAGGTGTGGGAATCAAAGGGTTAAACTGGGCGGTACTTTCCTGTGTTTTTCACTTAGAGACAAGTTAAAGTGGCAATGTCCTATTCATGGGTTGCAGCTTCTGTTCGATTCATACATAATAAAAATGACCACTTGCACAGCGTCTCACTTCACAGAGCCTTAAAGCTCTTCACAAAGTATAAGACAAAGGCAGATATACATAAAGTATATGCCAACCCCTCCCACCATTAGGAAAACAGATATAGAATAATAACACGATGTTAAGGAAACAATCAAAATGAATTACAATGGGTTATGTATTTCTCTGTGTTCATCGGTCATACAACGACCAAAAAAAGCAGTTAACACATTGTCATTGTGTCTTACACAACGCACGCACAGACACCACACACACACACACACACACACACACACACACACACACACACACACACACACACACACACACACACACACAGAGGGGGAGAGAGAGAGGGGAGAGAGAGAGAGAGAGGGAGGGAGAGAGAGAGATCAGAACAAAACAAAACAAGAAACCTGACGACAGTGAAATGGTGACGGTGACGAAATACAACAGACAAAAAGATAAAGCAGACACAACAACAGACTGGTCAATGGACACTGAACTATACATTGCTCTCAAGGTTCAGTTCATCAGACAGTGTCAACACCCGTCAAAACCTACCACCAGTCTGTAATGATGTCTGATTTGTGACTCTGCCGCCTTTGCCTGCTGCAAACAAGTAGATTGTCTGTCGAGTTGAAACTACTTTAACGGACTCAACTCGGCGGGCGTTCATTACGGCGTTTGTGTCTGGCTTAAATCTAGCGGTTTTTACTCCAGGATTGTTGATTATAGCTCAAGCCAGTGACTTCATTACAACGTCTCTGGTTACTTGACACGACAGCCTCGTTTTCAGTAGTTCTGAATGCTAAGTTGACAGTTTAGTTTCCCATTTCTGACTGGCTGGCTAAGTTGAGAGTTTAGTTTCCCATTTCTGACTGACTAGCTAAGTTGACAGTTAGTTTCCCATTTCTGACTGACTGGCTAAGTTGACAGTTTAGTTTCCTATTTCTGACTGACTGGCTAAGTTGACAGTTTAGTTTCCCATTTCTGACTGACTGGCTAAGTTGACCGTTTAGTTTCCCATTTCTGACTGACTGGCTAAGTTGACAGTTTAGTTTCCCATTTCTGAACGACAACAGTGGGATGACTTGGATCGTTCATGGAGTTGGTGTTGGCCGGCGGTTGTGATTAATTTACGTTTTGTATCCCTTTCCTACGACTTTTTTTTCAAATTTCTTTCTGTTCATCTTTAACAAAATACAAACACAATCGATATCAGCAAAAGCAGAGTAATTTGCATCATAAACTTGAAGATCAAAACACACGCAAAACTTCATCCTCCAGAAGACGTCTATGGGCATTAAGTTCAGTCACAGTCAACAATGTTTTGGATGAATATATAAATATTCACAGGTAGATTATACGGAGAGAGAAAAAACAAGTACATATTTCATAAACAAAGAAAGAGTCATATCAAACTTCATCCGATACGAGGGATACATATGGCAGCCATTTTTCTCAAAAAGTGTGTGAGTTCCAAGTCAGTTTTGCGCTATATTTTCCCATCCATATAACTTTTGGTAAGATATCTTGCAAAATAAATGGTGTTTGGAAGATTTTCCACTTCCTGCAACTTGTATGATTCGCTCCAGTTGTTGGTTTTATCACAGGTTTTCTGACTGGTTGAGTTACATGATTCTACAAAGGTAACAACAACAACAATAACAAAAACATAATAATAATAATAACATAACAGTATTCGTAATTATCATACTAATTATGAAACATTTATATAGTGCAACATCGCAGAAAGCAAGTCCCTATGCGTTTTTCACTTAACAGAAAATGTATATGTAAAGATGTAAATCAACGATAAATCAATTATATAAGCATGACATGATACAAAATGGGAAAAGAAAACAAAAATATCATATGGCTATGGCATGAGAAAATTAATTTTTCTATGAAAGAATATACACACACCAACACACGGACACACAGAGAAAGATATCTAAACACAGATGCACGTACACACGCATGTAAACAGACAAGGACCTACACAAGGACTCACTCATATGTTAGTGAACACACAAACACTAACACAAATTTATAAACAAATCGATGAAACAAATACAAGTAAGATTATTTCAAACAATCAATCATATGAGTACAATACAGACAGTAGGACTAGTTCTAGTGATACTACATGTACATGTATTGTTTCAAAAAAAAAAGTTTTATACAGCTCTCTCAAAAACTGGGAGGAGACTGCAGATGACGAATATCTGAGGGAAGAGCATTCCATTCTTGTGGTGCACAGAAAGAGAAAGAACTCTGGCTGAAAGTCTTAGTCTTCACATGAGGTTCGTAGAGAAATGCGTTAATACGATGATGACTGGAGCTGTGTAAAAGGAGTATAAATGGCGGGGAAATCATAGATGTGTGCAGGGGTGGTTTTGGAAAAATGTTGTGACAGAAAGTTGAGAGCTTGAAATCCATCCCGACTTGGATTGGGAGCCAACAAAGTTTGTATAAAAGGAACTGAATATGTCCATATTTACGAGCGCACGAAACTAGTCTTGCAAGCAGAATTCTGAATCTTTTGCGGATTACCGAGAATGTACGGCGAGCAGCTAGAAAGCAGAAAAATAAGTGACTGAGTGATACGAGTGATCACTAATATTTCCTTGTGACTGAATCGTTCATGTTCTTGGAATTTAAAACCCCTGACAGCGCTTGATTTGATTTGATTGTGGCTTGGCACCTACGACTGGCTTGAAAGTATTTCATTCATAGTGGCTTCTCAATTTAAATCAAATTACGAGCCATCAGAAATTATCATCATGATTAATTCAAGATGCAATTTGAATGTAGCTGCTTGCAATTTAAACTGCTGACTGCACAAGGATACGGTGGAACCCTGTGTTCTTCCAGAGAAATCGTTCAATCAGAAAAGGTGCGAGAATTGATCCTGTTCTGCATAAAAGCATCATCATGTATTCCTTTCAACTACATCGTCCATGACATAAGACAGCACAGTAGATTACTGATGCATGCCGTTTTGATAAATAGAAGCGGGTGCAAAACTGCCGATACTGAACATGTTTACTGCTTCTTTGATTTCCCTGTGGGTATTTGACTAGGGGGACAGCAAACTGTGCCTCACAAAGTTAACATCGTGCTGTGCATTAAGAATTCATCCTTATTTACATATGACAGCTGCTCTGCGTGTGTGATGGGATACTTTGCCGCAGCAACATTTGCAGGTGTCCCCCCCCCCCCCTCTTTGTGACCGAGAAGAGCCCACGATAGAATAAATTGCGTCATTTATAGGTCAGTCAGCTAAGGCCATCTCATGACTAGACTTCATAAAAGCGATAACAATCAGTAACAGCACTGACACAGGCAAAAGCAACAGTAATAATGAAAATAACAGAAACAAAAGAATTCATCGTCAGCATCAACTCCGACATCAACAACGTCTGTATCATCGTATTCACACAATGACATATCTCTCAGTATCGTGGCGATTGATTAAAAAAAAGCAGTGTTTTCTAATATGCACACTTACTTTACAACACACACATACACATGCTCACTCCCCTCTTTCCTACTCTCTCTCTCTCACACACACACACACACACACACACACACACACACACACACACACACACACACACACACACACACACACACACACACACACACACACTTACAGAGAAGACAAAACGCACAAAATACAACTGATCACAAACCAGACTTGGTTCATCACGGCGCAGTACTAGTGCCAGGGAGTTGACGACTACCAATATGAAGTTACCATGAGGTCAACTAGCATGAGTGACCATGATCTGAAACTGGGTCCATTTCGCGGTGTTCAGCAATATCTACTATGACCCCCCCTCACCAGGGCACTGTTTATAATCTCACCACTATGGATTTGAACCTCATCAGTCCAAAACATTATTGTGGGACTGTTGTGCCCTGTCTAGCTTATAGCTAGTATCAACAGTTGAGTGTGCTATGGGCTCGCTGGGAAGACTGGGACCACACAGTAGGATCTTTTCCACTTTGTTGATACGTCTCTGACAGTATTGATAAAAATTTGTTGATCAGTACCGCAGGTGTCTGTATATCTTGGGTCTGAATGACGCCGGGATATATTACGAAGGAAAGCGTAGAGTATAGCTCTGTCACGCAGTCTCAATCTGAAATGGTACTCCACAGCATCATCACGAAATAAATGGTTTGCAATAGTGAAACAGGAGCAGTGCAGAAAATGGTGAAGAAAACAAAAGAAGAAGAAAAACAAGAAAAAGCTGCTGACACACACTCATGTATAATTTAATTTTAAATCAGTGATGAATTCTTCTTCAAAACTCTGGTTTAATAAACAAAATAAAGACTGGCGTGCACTCTTAGTCGATTTTACTTAAATGTTGTATTGGATTGAGTTGAGAACATTCTTTTTGAGATGAAATGTCTTGAAGTAATCGCTCTGTTAGACAAAATTTTACAGGCCTCCTGTACAGACACACACAATGCTCAAATGTCAAAGTTTAATGAATCATATATCCCCAATACATGAGAAATAACACCACATAGATTTAAACCCTCCTCCCCTGACACGCATGCGCGTAAAAAGAAATGAAGATTTTTAAGGGCCCTATCTACAGTCAAGCAAAGAATCAGAAGTATGATAGTGTAAAATGATTACAAGTTTTTAAAGAGGTCAGAAAATGAAGATCATGAGAATGTCACAACCAACATCCTCTTGGCTCTGATAAATGAAGTGATGAAACTGATTTACATCGAACCAAACCACATATTCGTCTGGTTGTCTGTACATCCTTACAGAAAGGTCTATTAAAAAGTCATAGCTAAAACAGTTCAAAGCACCAATGATCATGGGATTGTGACAGAGATGCAATATTATGGTAAGTCAAAAGATTACTTGACACTGACTTGATGACCAGTGGACGGACATTCAACTATAGTTTTCAGAATTTATCAAACAATAAGTCGCTGTCAGGGGTCTATAATGATGACGATTGGTATTTCAGTCGTGGTTCATTTCTAAACATCTACCGTTCACAATTGTCCTTCACGTGGTGTGAGCAATAAGCCCATACAGGATTCCCTGCATCAGACATTAGAAATTCTGATACCAGTACAGCCAAACTATTCTTTTCTTAGACATGAAACCTGATGAAATTGATCGAATCGAAGTAAACCACACGCTCGTATTACGGTTTTTTGAAAACCTGAAGCCAGAACCATTTATAATTCACATCATGAGATGGTGACACAGACGAAACACGAGGGAGAAAAAGATTATTATTATTATTATTATTATTATGAACATTTAGTACGCCTAATCAAATTAATGCCCTAGGCGTTAACAATGGCAAAACAGATAACCGAAATCACAAGCACGCACACACACGCCCACAAACACACACACGCACACACACACACACACACACACACACACACACACACACACGCACACGCACACACACACACACACACACACACACAGCACGACATGCAAATGCAATGACACATTGACACTAAGACATTATAAAGCCAACATTACGTTACATGGGGGGAGGGGGGCAGAAATTACCAGTTATTTGGGAAACAGATGAGTTTTGAGGGAGCGTTTGAATGTGGACAGAGAGGGTGAGCATCTGAGTGAGCGAGGTAGCTGATTCCAGATAGTTGGAGCTTGATGGGAAAAAGAACGCTGCCCAAACCTTTTAGTGCGGACTATGGGGATACTATAGAGACTGATTAGCTGATGACAACCATCTGATGGTCAGCAGACACTGAACTATAGCTACGACCTTCAGATTTCAGCAGACAGTGTAAACGGTCATCAGTTCGTGTCAAGAGTCTGTGGCGATGATGACTGCTTTCTGATTCTTTTGCCTGCTACAGACAAGTAGGCCGTCTGTCAGACACAGAACAGTCTTAACTGACATCTTGGTGGGTGTTCATTACAGCCTTATCGTCTGTTTTAATGAAACTGGTGACGCTACTAGATCACTTTTCTTTGTGTTAATTATCAGTGACTTGTTTACAGAGTTCTGAGACACTGAGATGGTACGTTGCCTTACTTCAGTATTCCTGACTGAAGAAGTTGACAGCTTTGCTGAAGATGTCTCAGTAACGTGGATCGATGGCTGCAATGACTGGACTGATGTTACCAATGATGTGATCAATTTAAGTTTGTTTTAATCCTATTTTATTTAATGGGGAAGCCAGGTAATTTGTTTCCACTGAATAATCAGTGTTTAACAAAAGCCAGCCATACCTTGTGGGTAGTGATGAATACTTCAGATCTGGACAATTATGTTTCCTATATTCTTGAATCGCTTAGTTGTCGGTTGTATTATAGCTTTCCTGACGGATACAGTGGCATTCTGAGTGCTTGACCATTTCATGCTCTTAGCATTTTGATGCTTCAACAGTCTTCATGGTAGTTTGAGCTATGGTCGAGGTTATTTAATTTAATACATTTCCAACTGACTGAATTGTTGGACATTACTGAATTGTTGGACATTACAATTTGCTATCATGACTTACTCTGGCTGCACATGTGATGCGGTTGCTAGCTACGTATAGCAGTACTGAGGTGTGATACTGCAGCAACATGTCTGTCTTTCTTTTAACAACTCGATCAGTCAGAAACCTTTGAAATCTATTATTTATTATATGACACCGGAGTTTATAACTCAAAGCGATATAACATAAGCTTTTAGTTTACTGTTATCGCCAAACCATTGCATTTTGTTCGTTTGAAGTCTATATACTGTCTTCCTCAATCTATGCACAATCCTTCATTTTGGGCCCTCAACTCAATATCCAAAACAGATTTGCTCTAGCGTAGTCCCACAATTAAGAAGTCTACAGCAATCACAAATACAAAGTTGCCACCAGGTCTAACCACAACAACTACAAACATCAAGCTGCCATAAGGTCAGTCCACAACAACTACCAGTAAGAAATTGGCATCAGGTCACTCACCAGCGAAGGCTGTGAACGTGAGCTGGACCCTTGAGAGGCTTCCGGTAGCATCTGTTGTGTCCCAACGCTCTTGGGACCTGTTTACTTTTTCTTTTTACGTTTCCACGTCCTCCCCCGACCCTCTGTAAATAACAACGATAAATGTTTGGTCATAAACCCAGGCAGGGTGAGTGTCTCTCTGATGTGGAGACTTTTACCACGTCCTTCCGACAGCAGCCATAGTGAACAGCCGACATCAATGATCTTGGTGTTAGACGACATCAGGCATGATGTCAATGATCTTGGTGTTAGACTACATCAGGCATGATGTCAATGATCTTGGTGTTAGACTACATCAGGCATGATGTCAATGATCTTAGTGTCAGACTACATCAGACATGATGTCAATGATCTTAGTGTCAGACTACATCAGGCATGATGTCAATGATCTTAGTGTCAGACTACATCAGGCATGATGTCAATGATCTTAGTGTCAGACTACATCAGGCATAATGTCAATGATCCTAGTGTCAGACTACATCAGGCATGATGTCAATGATCCTAATGTCAGACTACATCAGGCATGATGTCAATGATCCTAATGTCAGACTACATCAGGCATGATGTCAATGATCCTAATGTCAGACTACATCAGGCATGATGTCAATGATCCTAATGTCAGACTACATCAGGCATGATGTCAATGATCCTAGTGTCAGACTACATCAGGCATGATGTCAATGATCTTAGTGTCAGACTACATCAGGCATGATGTCAATGATCTTAGTGTTAGACTACATCAGGCATGATGTCAATGATCTTAGTGTTAGACTACATCAGGCATGATGTCAATGATCCTAGTGTTAGACTACATCAGGCATGATGTCAATGATCCTAATGTCAGACTACATCAGGCATGATGTCAATGATCTTAGTGTCAGACTACACCAGGCATGATGTCAATGATCCTAGTGTCAGACTACATCAGGCATGATGTCAATGATCCTGGTGTCAGACTACATCAGGCATGATGTCAATGATCTTAGTGTCAGACTACACCAGGCATGATGTCAATGATCCTAGTGTCAGACTACATCAGGCATGATGTCAATGATCCTAGTGTCAGACTACATCAGGCATGATGTCAATGATCCTGGTGTCAGACTACATCAGGCATGATGTCAATGATCCTAGTGTTAGACTACATCAGGCATGATGTCAATGATCCTAGTGTCAGACTACATCAGGCATGATGTCAATGATCTTAGTGTCAGACTACACCAGGCATGATGTCAATGATCCTAGTGTTAGACTACATCAGGCATGATGTCAATGATCCTAATGTCAGACTACATCAGGCATGATGTCAATGATCCTAGTGTTAGACTACATCAGGCATGATGTCAATGATCCTAGTGTTAGACTACATCAGGCATGATGTCAATGATCCTAGTGTTAGACTACATCAGGCATGATGTCAATGATCTTAGTGTCAGACTACACCAGGCATGATGTCAATGATCCTAATGTCAGACTACATCAGGCATGATGTCAATGATCCTAATGTCAGACTACATCAGGCATGATGTCAATGATCCTAATGTCAGACTACATCAGGCATGATGTCAATGATCCTAGTGTCAGACTACATCAGGCATGATGTCAATGATCCTAGTGTCAGACTACATCAGGCATGATGTCAATGATCTTAGTGTTAGACTACATCAGGCATGATGTCAATGATCCTAGTGTCAGACTACATCAGGCATGATGTCAATGATCCTGGTGTTAGACTAATATCACAAATGGAAGCCTCAAGAGAAACCGAAACTGAGGTCACCATGTGAGCAAGACTTGAAAGGCCAAAGAATCTTTAAAAAAAAAAGATAAAGATTTCGCAAGGATATTATGACTGACGAAATGATTACGATAAGAATGATACTGAAGGTGTGGGATTCTATGGATGGTTATTTATGACAAAGCTGATCTTTCCGTCATGATGTCCAGAGTCAATAAAGCCGAAAGGTACAGGCATCTCTTGACTTAATCAGGAAATTTGAACAAGCTCCTTAAGGACATATCCAAGACGTGAATAACCCTCTACAATGCAGTTCCAGTCCTCTTTTGTGAGCCTATAACACGTTCAGCCCTGGGTAATGGCTAACTGAATCATAAAAGTATCTCATTAAAAGAGATTTAACTCTGCAAGTTTCCAGTTAAAGTTCGGTGAGGTAACTACTGTATCAAAGGACATAGTAGGCACACAGGCGGACAGGAAAAACACGGACTGGTAGATATCTAAAAAGAGTGGTAAACACACAGACTTAAAAAAAAACTTGCACATAGATCAGTAAACAGACAGACAGACGACACATCGCATACAGGGATCGGTACACAGACAGACAGATACCATCTCACACACTGGTAAACAGATAACATATCACACACTGGTAAACAGATGACATCTCACACACTGGTAAACAGATAACATATCACACACTGGTAAACAGATAACATATCACACACTGGTAAACAGATAACATATCACACACTGGTAAACAGATGACATCTCACACACTGGTAAACAGATAACATATCACACACTGGTAAACAGATATATCACACACTGGTAAACAGATAACATATCACACACTGGTAAACAGATGACATCTCACACACAGGTAAACAGATAAGATATCACACACTGGTAAACAGATGACATCTCACACACAGACTGATAAAGTGATACAGATAGATAACGTATCAAACACAGACTGATAGACAGACAATAACACACACAGATCGGTAAACAGACGTAACACCTCACATACTGATCGAGACATGATATCACACACACGCACACACATACAGAGAGAGAGAGAGAGAGAGAGAGAGAGAGAGAGTGAGTGAGTGAGTGAGTGAGAGTGAGGGTGAGATATCAGTCAACAGGCATATATAACATTTTACGCAGACCAGTACACAAACATAACACCTCACACACACACACACACACACACACACACACACACACACACACACACACACACACACACACACACACACACACACACATATCAGTGAACAGACAGACAAAACATCACAAACAGAGATCAGTAAACAGTAATCCTTACATGCACATCGGTAAACAGACAGATAGACATGATATCTCACACACAGACAGGTAAACAGACATATAGACATGATATCTCACACACAGACAGGTAAACAAACAGATAGACATGATATCTCACACACAGACAGGTAAACAAACAGATAGACATAAATCTCACACACAGACAGGTAAACACAAGACAGATAAACAGATAACTCTCACACACAGACATAACACAAGCACAGATAGACAAACATATTTCAACAGACAGAAGTAAAAACAGATGACAGATACTAATCACACGACATGGTAAACAGACAGATAGACATGATATCTCACACACAGACAGGTAAACAGACAGATAGACATGATATTCACACAGACAGTAAACGAGACATATATTTCACACAGACAACAGACAGATAAAATCTACACAGACAGGTAAACAGCAGTAACATATTTCACCCCAGTAACAGAACTATTGACGGTAAACAGTCAGACATAATATTTCACACAGACAGGTAAACAGCAGACATAATATTTCACACACAGACAGTGGTAAACAGACAGACATAATATTCACACAGACATGGTAAACAGGCAGACATAATATTTCACACAGACAGTGGTAAACAGGCAGACATAATATTTCACACAGAAGTGGTAAACAGGCAGACATAATATTTCACACAGACAGTGGTAAACAGGCAGACATAATATTTCACACAGATGGTAACAGGCAGACATAAATTTCACAGAAGTGTAACAGGCAGACATAATATTTCACACAGACAGTGGTAAACAGAGATAAATTTCACACAGAGTGTAACAGGCAACATAACATTTCACACAGACAGTGGTAAACAGGCAGACATAAATTTCACACAGACAGTGGTAAACACAGCACACACAGACAGTAAACACCATATTCACACAGACAGTGGTAAACAGGCAGACATAACATTTCACACAGACAGTGGTAAAAGCAGCACACACAATAAAAATAATTTCACACAGAGTGGTAAACAGGCAGACATAACATTTCACACAGACCAGTAAACAGACATAACATCCCACACGCAGATCGGTAAACAGACACACGTAGCATATCACACACAGATCGATAAACAGACATACATGACATTTCACATTACCTTCACCTTAACCCTTCACCTATCCCAAAGTCTTGAAGACTGTTGGGGCGTCATAGAAGACTTCGCAACCAGCTTCCTCCACTCCTTAGGCAGTTGCTGAGAGTGAGTCCAGTCCATACACTGATCTTGTCCTCCCATCTCTGTCTTCCTGTCCTTCTGTCTCCTCGGACTGTTTCTTGTAGAATGGTTTTGGCAAGTCCTGTTGATCTTGACCCATGACCATGCCATCTCATTATCCTTCTTTTCACTGTGGACAGCAGGTCTTCGTACGTTCCAATGGCTTGCCTTATTCTGGTCTGGACCTCCAAGTTGGTAATGTGGTCTTTGTATGAGATGCCAAGAATCTTGCGAAGAATCTATCTCTAATGCCTGAATCCTTCTCTCAAGTTCAGCTGTCAGAGTCCACGTCTCACAGGCATAGAGGAATATGGCAATGACCAGGGAGCGCATCAGTCTGATCTTGGGACTGATTGTGATGTTTCTGTCATTCCAGATGGGTCATAGTCTGGCTAGTGGTGCTATCGTTTGCGCAACTCTGGAGAGCCCTTCAGGTTTTGATCCCTCATCTGAAAGAATTTTACATACAGATCGGTAAACAGACATACATGACATTTTACACACAAGATAGGTAAATACAAAGACATAACATCTCACACATACCAGTAAACAGACAGACATAACATCTCACACACTGATTGATAAACAGACATACAACATCTCATATACATATAGGTAGATAAATAACATCTCACAAACAGATTGGTAGATAAAATCTCACACGGATATTCACAAAAACACCATCCTTCTGTGACCCCCCCCCCTCTCCCCACATATTAGAAAGCGTTTTGAATCCACACCCCTTCCTCTCCCACTCCCTCTGTCTCCAGTATCACGTGATTTTTCGCTCCGGGGGAGAATAAGGAATGAGAGCTGGGAGCACAAAGCCCAGACGTGGGCATGACCGTGAAAGAAAAATAGATCTCTGGAAGCAAAAAGTTTAAAGGATTCATTCATTATCAAGTGGCTGGAACACACACACACACACACACACACACACACACACACACACACACACACACACACACACATACACACACGCGCGCGCGCAGACAGACAGACAGACAGACAGACAGAGGGAGGGAGAGAGAGAGAGACAGACACACACACACACACACACACACACACACACACACACACAGAGACGGACAGACAGACAAAGAGAAACAGAAACAGAGAGGGGGGGGAGAGAGCGAGAGAGAGCGAGAGAGAGAGAGAGAGTACAACCGAACCAGGAGACCAAAACCCAGGCTGTCTCATTACGGAAACAGAGCGGTGGGGGATGGGGGGTGGGGGATGATGGGTGGGGAAGAGACGAGGGAGAGAAAAGAGAGAAAGGAATTGACAGAGCACGCAGAGATTCTATGGTCAGTGATTAAACCCCCGTCACATTATCCCGATGCTGACCACGGTAGCCCACACGATTTGGTCGGTCGGGTTCAATTGTGGACGGGTTCGTAATGACATGAGTGTTTTCAACATAATAAAAACACTCGGAGTCAGTCGTGGTGACCGGCCCAGTCGGGACATAGTCGTCGTCGTCGGCCTCTTTACATCTCAGGAGATGATAGTCTGCACCAGAAGGCGTTGTGGTCATGACGTGCACTTACGCCAAAAAAGCCTAGGCTTAAAACCGGTATCTGCTACTCTCCGTGTTGTGTCGATGCTGTGTTACCAGCGAAGCTGGAGTGACCTCTCCAGGTGCAGGCCTGGGCAAGTGAATATGGAGGACGAGCTGTTGCCCATGCAGCAGATCCCCCCTCTCCTCGCCACTAGTAGAATCCAGGGGAAAGACGGAGGCCTGTACGCCTGGTACCAGGGGCGACGCAGGAGTTGCCAGAACGAGGTTGTAGACAACGGCGAACTGCCTTAGGGACTCCGACTCCGGATTTTTCCTCAGGGTTGACTCCCGAAGCCTTTCCTATGAGTGGGTATGGCCGCAAGGCAGCGGAGGTTTGAAATCAGAGTTTTCCTTCTCTTAGATGAGCTGTCTTCCCAGACTGATGAGCCCCATCTACCCAAAGCACTGGTTTTCAGGCGCCAGTAACCCGCCTTCACCCCTTCTCCTATCAGTAGTAGCAGTTCCGCCGGGCTTATATCTAAGCCACACGAGCAGGCTAGGAGCTGGACTTAGTTGTCAGAGGCTATTGGAGACGCGCGCCGTGAGGGGCATTTTATAGACAATGGGAGCTTGTCCCCATTGCCACCCTCGGCTATGACAACCTTGGATACCAACCTTGAATATCAGTCGGGACATAATGGTAGTGCTACTACTCATTTCACTTCACCTGTCTCACCTGTCGGCGTCACCGGATTCAGTGTTGGCCGCTGCACATCCGGACACCACCGTCTCCCTCCAGGCCGCTCTGTCTTGACTTTTGTGGACAATTTTTGACTCTTCAGGCCACTGATGTTGGTTATGTTCTCGGTGTATGAGACTGGTGCTTTCGTAGTTAAAATTGGAACAGTGTGATAGGGGTTTTAGAGATCTTCACGCTACACGTTTTCAGTTCATGATAAATATGAAAAAGTCAGGGTTTTACTAGCCTCACGTGAGCACCACAATAATCAGACACAGTTATCTACTTCGTTTGTGACGAAACAACCAGATTTATCTGCCGAAATGTGGTTTCTAAGAACAATGTTAAGAATTCCATGGACAGCAAAGAAAACTAACGAGACAGTCTTGATGGAGGCAGACAAAAGAAGATCACTGATTAGGAAGATTAGGAAAAAACAAGCAACATTTATAGGACATTTAATGAGGAAAGGGGAATTAGAACACCTGGTCACAGCAGGAAAGCTGGAGAGAAAGACAACACCAGGTAGACCCAGGGAGAAAATATTGGACGGACTTGCAGGGCGGCTGAGGACAGAGAAGGTGGAAGATGTGCTTGCGGCGACAAGGGATAGATGCATATGGAGGGCCATGATCGCCAATGCCATGATGGTGATGATGATGGTCTACTACGAACACAAGCATGCACGATGCAAGACACAATCACAGACGAGCGTGGTAGTCGAGTGGATAAGACATCAGATTCTAATTGGAAGGTCTGGAGTTCGATCCTGCCATGGTACTTCCCGCCTGATAGATAAAGGGTGAAGATAAGATTTTTCACATCTCCCAGGTCAATGTGTGTTGCAGGCTCGTTAGTCCCTATACCTCATTCGTGCAAATACTCACAAGGAACATCAAATACGCACGTTAAAGATTCTGTAGGTCATGCCAGTGTCCAGTGGCCTCTGAAAACATGAAAGCAGCCAGCATGCACACCCTCACAAGATGGAGTATGCAGACTATGCAGCAACATAGCGTCTGCACAGTGTGGGTAAAACAACGTGTACTCAAGCATCCAGGAAAATCAGACCGCTTGAAAATCTCTTTTATGAACAGTCCATTGCCAAGCACGATGTACAAGACAATTTATTGGATGACATGTTCACTCCATTCACACTGACATCATTCCCAGTCACATCCTCGCCCTGAAGTTTCCCTCACTCACTCCCACGTTCCGTCACTAAAAACACGTCAATTAAAATAATAAAATTAATATCATGCATGCATGCATAAATACATACATACATACATACATGCATACATACATACATACATACATACATACATACATACATACATACATTCATTCATTCGTACGTACGTACGTATGTACATACATACATATACAAACATACATATATGCACATGTACATACATACATACTACATACATACATACACACAAATACACATACACACAAAATTTAAATTAAAAAGTAATTTTTCATTGGGGCAAATATATCTATATTTACAGCGGAATTAGTCGCTATTATACAAGCGTTGCATTAACTAGTAAACCTTAAACCTGTATTTTTCAAAGTAATTCCCTTTATTGATTCAAAATCTGTATTACATGCCTTACAGTCTTTTGATACAGACACAAGACCTGATTTAATTACTGAGGCAAATCATCTTATACATCCTTTAAGTATAAAAGGTACAGATCTCAGTTTATGCTGGCTGCTTTCTCACGTTGGTCTTCACGGCAACGAAGTAGTTGACAGAGCAGCTGCACACTCTGATAATACTATAGAATTACGTATTAATACTTCCGTAAAATAAGCTTGAAACTTATTAGAATCAGCCTCGTGGATTCGTTTTCATGAACATTTCCATGAAACGTTTGTGTCACAACAAATGATAAAACTTTCATTTCAAAATGTATGTAAAAAATTGCAGTATTCTTCCATACATCATTTGAGATCGATTGTTGCTGTTCATTTTTGTATCCAGGTATTCAGCTAAACGCAC
Source organism: Monoplex corrugatus (assembly GCA_030674185.1). Classification (NCBI taxonomy): domain Eukaryota; kingdom Metazoa; phylum Mollusca; class Gastropoda; order Littorinimorpha; family Ranellidae; genus Monoplex; species Monoplex corrugatus. The sequence continues at coordinate 26,329,764 of JAPXFY010000013.1, forward strand.
TGAAAACAAAATGTAAAAATGTCAAGTGTCTTTGTGGCGAACAATTCATACTGTTTCATTGTCTATTTTACTGCAAAATGCTAAGTTCTTTTTTAACCAAAAATGTTTACACAAGAAAACTATTCTGAAACTCATTTTAAAGAACTAATTTCAGATCATTTTTTGTCAGTTAAAATTTCAGAATCATTGGTTCACAGTCCTGTTAATGCATTACTTTCGTTTTTGTACTTTAATGTTAAATTGTCTCTTCACATTTTTTATGTTAATTGTTAGTGTTAAGTTCTTGTTCCATTTTTCTATTTTCCCACCTATTTATTTCTCTTACTCTGTCTCCCCTCTGCCCCCAATCCAACCCGCCAGTCTCTCATCCTCTACTCCCCCTCCCCCCGTCTAATATCACTCATAGTGAAAAGACGTTAAATCAAAGAACGTACGAACGAACACACACATACATATATGCACATGTACATACACACACACACATACATATATTACATACATACATACATACATACATGCATATATACAATCATGCATTCATTCATTCATACATACATACTTGCATGCATACATACATACATACATACATACATACATACATACATACATACATACATACATACATACGTACATACATACATACATACATACATGCATGCATACATACATACATACATACATACATAAATACACACACATACATATATGCATATGTACCTACATACATACATACATACATACATATTATGCATACATGTATACAGACAGGACAGACATACATGCATACACATACACACACATACACATGATCATCTAAAAGAACATATGTGAATAGACGTTAAAAGAAATAACGAACGAACGTACACACGCAAAGAGATACACACACATGTAATCAGTAACATAAAAACAAACATATGAAGAAGTTCGTGTTCATATTGCTTATTGCTCATAGTCTAGCCGACCACGAAAGCCAAGTCATGCAACAGTTAAAAATGTAATGGGAGTTCCTCAATGAGATCAACTAAGTTATGTTTTTCACGGGGACAGACAGAGATACTTTGAGGAAGCAAACAGTTATGGTTCGCTCAGAAAGTGAATCTTGCTGCCACCACCTGTAAAGAGGTGTTACGAGGATCAAGACTGTACAAGAGTTAGTCATGAAGAAGCAATGAAGATAACAGACACACACACACTAAGAATAAAAACAGAAATAAAAGAAAAAAGATTGTGAAGGAGATAACTGTACAATACAAAACATGAAAAACAAAAACATTAAAGTACAAGAGGGTGAATTAAAGATCTAAAGACATGGCAGGCCAATATATAACTAGGGACTACACTTCCAGAGAAACGACTGCACGACCAAAATGCTCCAAGATTTCCAACTGCCTAAATTACAAGTTCTAAGACTCCAAATACGCCTGATTTTTATGTTCAAAGCGGTTGAAAGGCTGGTGCCGATGATTTCTCTCCAAAGGACAAGAAAAAAAGGAAAGGAGAAAGGTTTTTCAATAGTACGATGGAAAACTTGATTACCAAACAGTTAGTCAACAACTTTAGACCATTTGAGATCCCTTATGGTTGCACTGAACAATACACAAATTTGGTTTTCATAAGAACTGTACAGACTGGAATCACGTGGAAGAAGAAGCAATCACAGCACTATTTATTGACTGTTTCCGCAAATCGATCACTAACCTGGCCTGCTACATGTAATATACCAGGAGTGGAGATACACATTGGATGTGCATACAGACAATAAGAATTTTCTGATTTGGGACATCACAATGCTATTATGATAAGTAGACCGGAAATTCCTAGAATTAGTCTGAACATTTTATTGCAAATGGTAACGTTTTCTCAAGATGATCTCTACACAGTGTTTGAAACAGACAGCAATGAATTGGTCTATCCTTATTCGGTTTTGAAAATGTCCAGAATTAATATTTCATAGTCTATCTTAGGGGCGTGTGTCTACTGCATGACGCTCGGTTACAAACAAATGTAAACAAAAAGTGTACGTATTTCCGTCATAACGACGTCAATGTCTGGATATTCAACAGGTAGGTCTAGTTCCCCAGACACCAAGACAGTGATTTATTTGCTTCTGTCAACCCCATCTTGAAATCAAGACCGTGTAAAGAAGATAACCTATTTATCTCTGTATATAGAAATTATCAGACTTCATCAAAGGTCAAGGCCTCAGTGACTGCGCGTACATTTAGAGTCAAGTGACTACAAATTCGCTTACTTCTGGGGGGGGGGGGGGGGGAATAAAAAAAATGACAGAACAAATAAAAAATAATAAGAGAAAGAGAAGGAATGAGGGAAGGACAGAGACAGAAAGAGAGACTGAGACAGGGAAAGAGCAGAAATATGAGAAGAGAGAATAAGAAGACAGAGACAGAGAGAAGGTGAGACAGAGACAGACAGAAAAAGAGAGACACACACAGAGACAGAGAGATACACACAGAGACAGAGAGACAGAGACCGAGAGAAAGAGAGACAGACAGAGACAGAGAAACAGCACACACAGAGAGGGAGAAAAAGAGACAGAGACAGAGAGAAAGAGAGACAGACAGACAGAGACAGACAGACAGACAGACAGACAGAGAGCGACAGGAAAAGAGAAAAGATGCATGGCTTTCGGCCCATTTACAAGGGGACACAGGAGATAGAAGGATCTCGTGAGATGGTGATCAGAACACGGTCACAATAACGCACCGTAACTATTACTCTAAACACTTACTGTCAAGAATTACCAGTGGACATGTGTCGAGCACACTTGTGCAGTCCACCTGATTACATGGGATCACAATACAGCAGAGGTTTGTTTTCAACGGTATGTCTTGTGAAAGAGAACTTATTTTCATTTTCAAAGGTAGTCATGTCAGTACATTACTCATCATCATATGCCCTGCCGGATGGCGTTGGCGATCATGGCCCTCCACAAGAACCTATCCCTTGTCGCTGCGAGTACATCTCCCACCCACTCTGTCCTCAGCCACCCTGCAAGTCTGTCCAATATTTTCTCCATTACTGCTTTTCTTAAACACCCAATCATCGACCTCGATGGGTCCACGATTTCACACATTCTGTATCCACTTCAAACCTGTGATGGCATACAAATATCAACCTAATACTGGTATTCATACAATGACATCTGTGCCAATGGCAATAATGCTTCATTTTCCAATGGTTAAAGTTACTAACTAAAACTAGTAAAAGCCACTTTTCTAACTTGCCTTTGCTAATCGACTAAACACATTTGCTCATAAATACATGTACAACAAAAAATTCACCAGCCGATTTATACCATAAGACACACACAAATAATTAAGAAAAGAACAGAAGGAGGATGAAGGTGAAGAAGGAGAAGGCGAACAACATGTAGGACAAGGTGAAAAAAGAGAGAGAGAGAAAAGTTCAAACAGAAAAGGAGCGGAACTACAAGAGAGAAAGTTGTAAAACAGAAAATTAATCAAGCATAAAACTAAAACAAAACAAAACAAAAAGCCAATATAATCAATCATCACCATCATCACATCATCATCATCATCATCATCATCATCATCATCATCACCATCATGATAAATTAATATCTATATAAAGAAGACAATAAACAGAGCGTGCAAAATGTTAAAGCATACAGAATCCATCACTGCCATTATTACTAGCAGTAGTAGTAGTAGGTAGAAAGAAACTCTAGGGAGAGCTAGACAACAGAAGGTCTTCAGAGAAGTAACCCCCTTTAGACAAGTGTTTTCGGCCCTGAACTCCTTACACTCTCGGTAGTAGTAGCAGTAGTAGTAGCAGTAGTAGTAGCAGTAGTAGTTGTGGTGGTGGTGGTGGTGGTGGTGGTAGTAGTGGCAGTACTAGTATCATTTTATTACTGTTATTATTATTATCATTATTATCATCATTATTATGTAAATACGAGGGGAAATTTCATGAAAATACAAGTAGCCTCTTATAAGAGATAATTATACTGTAGAACATTGGTCATTGAAACGTATATAATGTATGTTGAGTCAGTTTGAAAAATACAGGCTGATTCTTACATAAACTATAATACTCATTGATGCAGCATAGTGTGTTTTTAAGATTGGTGAAATGTAACGTGTCTCTCTTGAAGTAGCTGCATCTTGATGAGAGCTCAAGACCTTGTCAACATGCAGGGTTTATGTGCAGACTTAAGGCTTAGTCCATGATCATCTTGGATCTTCTCCATCACATTGGCATCAGTGGCGTCAATGCATATAAGATTCGTTCCGGGCGCAGAGACGTTATCTTGAGAAATTGAAACTAAAACTGAAGAGATCTTAGATTGGGTGGAAGAGTATTCCAGATTAAATTACCAGCGTACCAAAGATTTCATATAAACGTATCCATTCTAAGCATCTGAACTTGAAAGTTTAGTGCCATACTGAAGACTCGTACGGAATTTTAATTAAAGCGTTTCTGGGACGGTTGCTTAGCGCCCATGGGACATAGCTTAGTACAAAGTTTGTATCAGTATTCTTGTGTAAATACCTAACATCTCGTGTAATGGGAGCACATCAGGTGTTATACAAAACGTTCCTTGCAGACTCAGGTTCAGGTTCAGGTTTTTGATGGCCCAGCCGACTTCTAAAGCCATATCAAGGCTAACACCACGTTAAAAACGACACCCAAGTTTAAGTATAATGACAACCGTTAAAAACCAAGCCCTTCAAGCTTAAAATGCATTTAAAGAAAACATTCTCACTGGATGATTTTAGAAGAACAGCTTTCAACACACGTTTATAAATACTAACAAAGGGTTTCATTTACCGGCACTGGCAAATTCAAAGAGTACAGAGCCATAATTGACGGACGATGATTATATCAACGTACAAAAACAATTCTGTGACATAGTCATTTAAGAAATGTCTGATTTTGCACAACTCGTACGCTTTCCTCTACACAGTTTTGCTTAATTCACTTACGTGGACTGTCCATGAAAGATTGTCATCAATTCTGATGCCTAACATTCGATGGTTGTTTAGTCTGTTATCTGCTTACCTGTTCAAATAGGAGAAAGTTTTGTTATGTGATTCTGTCTTGTTATAAGGATAAATTCTGTTTTGTGATGCTTGACGGTCTGTATTCTAGTTTGTATTGTTCATATTGTTCATTTAAATTGTTGACATAGAGTTTCTTGTGTGAATCGTTGTGTCATGACAGAAACGTAGTGTGTGTGTGTGTGTGTGTGTGTGTGTGTGTGTGTGTGTGTGTGTGTGTGTGTGTGTGTTGTGTGTGTTGTGTGTGTGTGTCTGTCTGTGTGTGTGTCTGTGTGTGTGTCTGTGTGTGTGTCTGTCTGTGTGTCTGTGTGTCTATGTGTCTGTGTGTGAGCGCGCGCGCGCACGTGTGTGTGGTCTGTGTGTGTGGTGTGTGTGTGTGTGGTTGTGTGTGTGCGCGTGCGCGTGTGTGTGTTTTTGTGTTGTGTGCGTGTGTTCGTTCGTTCTTTGATTTAACGTCTTTTCACTGTAAGTGTGTGTGTGTGTGTGTGTGTGTGTGTGTGTGTGTGTGTGTGTGTGTGTGTGTGGTATGCGTGTGGGTTTTGGTGGTGTGTGTGTGTGGTGGTGGGGTGGCTATGTGTGTGGGTGTGTATGTATGTGTATACATGCCTCTGTGTATGGCGTGTGTGTAGTACGTGCGTGCGTGCGTGCGCGAGCACGCGCGCGCGGTGTGTGTGTGTGTGTGTAAGTGAGAGAAAGAGAGAGAATGGGTTTCGGTACGAAAAGGCACTGACAGTCCCTGCGCACAAGGTAATAAAATATACTGATCTCAACCTCGATAAAAAAAATCAGTCAATGTAGGTGCCATTTATTCCTGACCAGTTTCATACCACCGTCGAAAAAGAAAGCAACAAACAAACAATATAAAACTGAATGTCCTAAAAATCTTACTGCTGCTGCAGTACCAATTATATCACTGCCGCTAACAGCACCATTAATGCTGCTTGCCTCTTGAACATGTCGATACCTGATTGTACTAAAAAAAAATTTTTGTTAAAAAAGCAAACAAAACAGCTAGCCCACACATGTCATTACATCTAAAGAGTGGATAAGTCAAGCTCAGTATTGGTTCAAGCTCTGCAACCACCATCTCTCCCATATGCCTTATCCGTTCCCAAAGTTCTGCCATGCATCGAGCCAATTGATGAAGATGGGAGATATACAAATCGTTACAGACTGCAATACGAAGCCAATTGACATTTTATCTGCTGCACTCGCCTACTGTCGTCCCTATAATCTGATCTGGATGTTTTGATCCAGACGGTGTATGAAACTGGAGAACCTGTCAACATGACAAGTATTGGTTTCAAAGCGTAGGGTCTACGTGGTAAATCTGTCTGCTGCGCCAGACAGTGTAATGGATTTAAGTTGGTATTGACTAACTGTTTGACTGTGCACTTGTTGCAGGCGAGGACAGCCTCAAAAAGCAGACAACGGGTGCGGCGATAACAGCGGTGGGGTTTCTTGGCTGTACGTGCTGAGTCTGCCTGGAGGTTTATGCAAGAAGAAAGTAAATAACGACCAACTAACGAACAAAACAGATAGGCCGACTGTCCAGGCTCAACGATCTCCAGTCCGAGGAGATGAAAACATCAGTGGTTGTCTACTGATTTCTATGATTCACTTAGTTAAGTCCTTCTGAATGGTACCCCTGGTACCCTCTGTTTTAGGTTCACCATACTAGCTTGTATGCCTGTTGTCTGGTGAGCTGATGACGTGGTTTTCGACTCCGAGACTTGTTCCATTCTGTGCCCTCATCATCTTTGACCCGCGGTTGTCGTGCTCTATGGTTTAGGCTGAAGAAGCATTTGTGATCGCCAGCATTCAAGACTTTCTCTTCTACAAAGTCTGCAAAATTTTCTTAATACGTGCTTTTGTTGACATCCACATAAACTTGTTTTCGATGTGGATACATGTGATGCTCTTTCTAATGCACCATGAGAAGTGACCTGTACACAACTTATAATGATCGAATGTAAAGAACGCCGAGATTACCAAAGTTTCACTTTATTGTCGAAAATTTTCAAACATCTGGGACCGCTGCAAAACACTTCGACCATCGTCCTCAGAGACCTGCTTGTTCTCATTATAACTAGACATTTCATTGCATGCACTGTTTACTGAGGGAATAGCGACAACACCCTTGCACAAACAAATTCAAACTGTCGAGTTTTTTTGTGTTTTTTTGCTATCTCAGTCTCTCTACGTTTGTATGACTATCTTTCCACTGTTTATGCTTTTCGTTCCTTACAGTGTGCAGCAAAAAGGTCGTGTGAACACGAAGAAAATATAAACAAAGGATAAGAAAAGAAAATATCACAACAGACAACAAACGACTAAAAACAATCTCAAAATCAAAAACACAGGACTGCAAACAGAATCTCACAACAACAGCTAAAGGACTGGGAAACAGAATCTCACAACAACAGCTAAAGAACTGGAAACAGAATCTCACAACAACAGCTAAAGGACTGGGAATAGAATCTCACAACAACAGTTAAAGGCCTGGGAACAGAATCTCACAACAACAGCCAAAGGCCTAGGAACAGAATCTCACAATAGCTAAAGGACTGGGAATAGAATCTCACAACAACAGCTAAAGGCCTGGGAACAGAATCTCACAACAGCTAAAGGACTGGGAATAGAATCTCACAACAACAGCTAAAGGCCTGGGAAAAAGAATCTCACAACAACAGTTAAAGGACTGGGAACAGAATCTCACAACAACAGCTAAATGCCTGGGAACAGAATCTCACAACAACAGCTAAAGAACTGGGAACAGAATCTCACAACAACAGCTAAAGAACTGGGAACAGAATCTCAGAATCTCACAACAACAGCTAAAGAACTGGGAACAGAATCTCACAACAACAGTTAAAGGACTGGGAACAGAATCTCAAACAACATTAAAGGACTGGGA
>JAPXFY010000013.1:26340222-26367722 GCA_030674185.1 Monoplex corrugatus
CATGTTTCCAGATTTACGAGGATTTTAGCTTATGTCATAGCGAGCCCTTATTTGTTGTATTGAGGAAGCTTGCTGAGAAAATGTTCTCCTTTCCACTGTAATGTTCCGGAAGCATTCATTTACAAGCCAGGGCAAAAAACAACATAACGACCTCAGCAGTTTGCAGAGCAGCATTCAGCGGGTCTGCAATGAGGCCTGGCTGGTGTGAAGGCACAGCTCCCACCTTCATAGTTTTGTTTTTTTTAAAGGTTTTTTGGGTGTGTTTTTTTTTTTTTTAGCGTTTTGATTTTTCTTTTTTTTTTCCCCGGATACTTGGTTTTTTGTTTTGTTTTGTTTTGTTTGTTTGTTTTGTTTGTCTTTGTTAGTTTGTCCTCACTCTCTGCAGGCGATATACTATAACATGATCTGCATACTCGGTCTTCGGCGGGTGTGCATTCTAAAGACCGGTGTGCATTCTAAGTGTTTTTGCGTTTCCCTAAGCTACCAGACACTGACGTGATTTACAGGATCTTTCATGCGCACATTTGACACTCTGCGTACGTACACACACGAAGGGAACTTAGGCACTAACAGATTTGTAAATTGGCCAATCAGAAAACTTTCCAGAATTGGCCAATCAGAAAACTCTCCAGAATTGGTAAATCAAAAACTCTCCAGAATTGGTAATCAAAAATTCTCCAGAACTGGCAAATCAGAAAAATCTCCAGAATTGATAAATCAGAAAAGTCTCCAGAATTGGCCAATCAGAAAACTCTCCAGAATTGGCCAATCAGAAAAATCTCCAGATGATAAATCAGAAAACTCTCTAGAATTGGCCAATCAGAAAAATCTCCAGAATTGGCCAATCAGAAAACTCTCTAGAATTGGTAAATCAGAAACATTTCTAGAATTGGCCAATCAGAAAAATCTCCAGAATTGGACGATCAGAAAACTCTCTAGAATTGGTAAATCAGAAAAATCTCCAGAATTGGCCAATCAGAAAACTCTCTAGAATTGGTAAATCAGAAAAATCTCCACCCTTTACCCGTCAAGCGTGAGGTATGCTAACAGGATCGAACCCCAAACCTTCCGATTGGAAGTCTGACGTCTTACCCAGTTGGTTATCACGGCTATCATCCCGCCTTCCAGTCTGCCTGCAGGGGTCTGCACTGCCTTTATATCAGGCCCGAGAGGAAAAACACGCTGTGCGTGCAGCCTTCAGTCTGCTTTTCAGGGTTAGGGAAGGTATGATATTAAGGGAGATAACACGGGAATTCCTCTCGCAGATCGAACCCTGAGAAAAGTCGAGGGCTCTTCTTTGTTCACCCGCTGGACCCTTGGGTTATGGGAGAATCCTTACCGTTCCATTATCAAGAAAACAGTACTCTTTGTGTCTGTGTATCTAGATTAATGTTTGAGTTGTGTATCTAAAGTTTTGTATTTGTGTATCTAGATTAAAGTTTTGTGTTTATGTATCTAGATTACAGTTTTGTGTTTGTGTATCTAGATTAAAGTTTTGTTTTGTGTATCTAGATTAAAGTTTTGTGTTTGTATATCTAGATTAAAGTTTTGTGTTTATGTATCTAGATTAAAGTTTTGTCTTTGTGTATCTAATTAAAGTTGAGTTGTGTACTAAAGTTTTGTGTTTGTGTATCTAGATTAAAGTTTTGTCTTTGTGTATCTAGATTAAAGTTTTGTCTTGTGTATCTAGATTAAAGTTTGTCTTTGTGTATCTAGATTAAAGTTTTTCGAGTTCATTTTAACCAATTGGTGATAAACGAAAGGAGAGCGGAAATCTACTCCAGGCAGATGGTCCTGAAAGAGCAAAAGAACGCTGCCCACAGTCGATAGTTTAAATCTAGGAACCTGAAGGGAAAGAATATCTGAAGCTGAGCGCAAGGTTCGGGTCAGTGTATAAATACTGTAGTTGTCACAAAGATATTATAGAGCAGACTGGTGAATAGATGTGTAACACAAGGTATCCAGCTTATATTCAGTTCTGTTCAAAACAGGCAACCAAGTGTAGAGAGCGAAGGATAGGACTGATATGATCAAACTTTTTTTTCTTTTCCGAGGACAAGACGAGCAGCAGTGTTCTGTATGCATTGCAGCCACAAGGGAGAAGAAGCCGATAGTCCAGAAAGGAGAGCGTTACAGTAAACATGACGAGACAAAAAAAGAGACATCACAAAGTCTATATGCAGTCTCAGTTGAAAGGTATCTTCGAAAAAAGACAAAAACAAGAACAGAAATGGCAAAAGCATGATCAGGATCACAATAAAAAAAAAATGGACAAGATCAACATGCATTTGTTTAAATGAAATTAACATACAAGCAGTTGAACAAAAAATGTGCATGCATCATATCTACAAGTCTATACCATGTATAGTTGCATGAAACATAACTGAAAACTAAAAACGTGAAAAATAAATATATCATACACAGGTAATTTATTATTAATTTTTGTTATCAAGTACAATACAAATGACATCAAATGCATTACATATACACAAAGACTAGGATCGAGTTTCCGTTGTAATCAATGGTGAATACGGTACATACTTCCCTTTCAAGGCATGTGAGTTCCACATCGACTTTGCGATGCGTTCTTCTAAACAGTATTACTTTTTTTAAAACTTTCAGCATGATCGTATTACATCTGTATATTCATGTGCACAATGTTATCATCAGATCAACGTTGTCTTCATTTGTTGTATAGAGAAAGAAAAAGTTGTATCCCCATAACACGAGGCTTCTTTTACAGGTAGGACGTTACATGATAACAATGTGCATGTATGAAAAACAGATCCCATCAGTTTAGAAACAGTACAACACTTTAACATATTGTGCGCGAGCTCACGCGAACGCGCGCGCGCACACACACACACACACACACACACACACACACACACACACACACACACACACACACACACACACACACACACCACACACACGTACACAGTATGTAACAGAATATTTCAAAAATATAACATTAGTTGCTCGGGAGCGAATAATATTTCAGATATGGGTGCTTTTAATGTTTCTGTTATCATGGCTTCATAGTAGTACCATTCAACGGCAAATTCTGCTTATATTATGGCTAATTTGGCATTATATGCTTCTAATCTATACCAATCATACAGCAGTCGTTTAATTACGGCTACATGAAGTTGACATGCATTTAGTTTAAACCTGCATATATGGTATTTAACGAGTATCATGAAATCAAACTAAACTATAAATTTCTATTCCACATTCAGCTTCAAACACTGCCAAAGTTTTGAACAAGTTTCCAAATATTTTTCCCCGAAAAAGCTTAACTCCACTGCATCTCAGAACAGATGTTCAATATTTTCTTTCCCTATGTCATAGAATGTATGTTTTTCATTATTTGCAATCTTCTTTTGTTTTTCTAGAATTGTATTTGTTGCAATGATTCTACTCACAGTTCTAATTTGGGACCTTTTAAACTGTATTTGTTTGTGTTATGAAGAATTATACATACCAGTTTATTGCTTTATTAGGTTTAGTAACCCATTTGCCACAGCTCAGGCTTTTGAGTGCAATAATTAAGAACTGATATCATAGTAAAATTAAGCACCTTTCCGTATTGAGTTCAGTGTTCGTAACGCTATGCACGGACTTCTTCTAATGTTGCTGTAGGTTGTTATAATTTCGTAAGTATTTTTGCGTTGCTTTACATCTTAAATATGCATAGAAGTCCAGATTCATATTACACTTTCTACTGCACTCTGTACGTGACAATAAATAGATAGATAGACAGACGGACAGACAGACAGACAGATAGACAGACACGTAGATATAGACAGATAGATAGATAGATAGATAGTAAGATAGATAGCTAGACAGATAGATAGATAGATAGATAGATACATAGATAGATAGAGATAAATAGATAGATAGATAGATAGATAGACAGACAATAGATAGATAGATAGATAGAGATAAAATATGATAGATAGACAGATAGATAGATAGATAGATAGATAGATAGATAGATAGACAGACAGATAGATAGACAGAAAGACAGACAGACAGACAGTAGGTAGGTAGGTAGGCAGGCAGGCAGGCAGGCAGCAACAGACAGACAGAGACAGGTAGGTAGGTAGGTAGGCAGGCAGGCAGGCAGGCAGGGAGGCAGGCATGCATGCAGACAGACAGATAGAAGATAGATAGATAGATAGATAGATAGATAGACAGATAGATAGATAGAGAGAGAGAAGATAGATAGATAGATAGAGAGATAGGATAGATAGATAGATAGATAGATAGATAGAAGAGAGAGAGAGATAGATAGATAGATAGATAGATAGATAGATAGATAGATAGATAGAGAAGAGAGAAGATAGATAGATAGATAGATAGATAGATAGATAGAGAAGAAGATAGAGATAGATAGATAGATAGAAGAATAGATAGATAGATAGATAGATAGACAGATAGATAGATAGATAGACAGATACACAGATAGAAGATAGAGACAGACAGATAGACAGATAGATAGATAGATAGATAGATAGATAGATAGATAGATAGATAGATAGATAGACAGATAGACAGAAGAAGATAGATAGAACAAGACAGATAGACAGATAGATAGATAGATAGACAGACAGAGAGACAGATAGATAGATAGATAGACAGACAGATAGACAGAAGATAGATAGATGATAGATTGACAGATAGACAGATAGATAGATTGATAGATAGATAGATAGACAGACAGATAAGACAGATAGATAGATAGACAGATAGACAGATAGATAGATAGATACCGTCTTCTTTCTTAAAACTTGCATTTGAATGGATTGTTATTCTTGCCCATTGACATATGACATTATTCTACAGCCAACTGTTATTCCTTTATTAAAATGTACAAGTTCGGATGAAATGTCATACAGCCCTAGGTTCACTTTTGAAACAGAATTCTGTATATGCTTTGAAAGCATTCTTCCAGAATTTATCATTTTGTCGTATAGACATGAAAGTGCTATTTCGTCCGAATGCATCTAATATATTAAGAAAGTTGTAATTGATGAGAGTAACATTTTTTACATTTATGGTTAGTTTTATTAACTTTTCTCAGCCATAGTAGTTTTACCAATGGTAAGATTTACAAAAATAAAATCCGGCACACTGAGTCCTTATTTGGTCATACGTTTTGTTGCCATTTTCTGTGTATCCTGTCTTGTTCATTGTTTCATACAAATCTGAGCCCTTTGACTCCCTCACCCTATCCACCTGCTTCCTATAGAAGCTGGTGGCTAGGGTGGGGGAGTCAAAGGGTTATGTTTTTGCTTTGCTAGCATGGTTGAATATGCAAGATGCCGGTGGACAGGGTGCAGGAATCAAAGGTTTAGACAGGTTTTCCGCAAATTAATGATGGCATCCTCAGCTGGGCTCGGCAACAGAATCCGTAGGCCAAAGGATGAGTGATTTCTACAAAGCTACTCTACCAAGAGGCGTGATATGCATTTTCATCCATGTTTAAATACCGTTTTAAGTTCATCCAGGGCTGCACGCAGCATTCGTGTGTATGCTCCATTAATCGTCTTCTCCAATGTCGTTGTTAGGGTCCAAGAGAATGAGCCATATGTAAGAACGGACTCTACTGAAATAAATCCTGGAGAGAACATTCAACTAACAAAGAGTTACATGGTAAAATCCCACCAATCAGTAAATCAATACGTCAACAAAGACTGCGCTTCGCGGGACACAGCTGGCGTAGCAAAGAAGAACTGGGTGTTTTACTATAGGGACCCAGCCACGGCAAACAAAGACCAGGACGTCCAAAGAAGACCTTCATCGACCAACTGATCGATGATACGGGCTGTCAGTATGATGAACTACCAACTGCAATGTCTGACAGAGAAGGATGGAAGAAATGTGTCATGAATAGCCGAGCAAGCTCGACATGATGATGATGATGATTCATGTTCATGTGATATTTCAAAGTACTTTACTTTTCCACATTTCTTTCACATTACTAGTAAGCCAAATTCCCAGTACCAGGACTTGCAAAGTTTTTCATTACTCGTAGGAACGAAACTGGCCTCTACAAATGTAATCCAAAACAGGTGTGACTGCCCGCGTTCAAGTAAACAGGAACCAGAAAAACACACAAATAGAATCACAACGCGTATTTAGTGCGTCTGTCTTGTCTTGTCTTGTTGTATTAAATACGCGTTCTGATTCTATTTTCGTGTTTTTCTGGTTTCTACAAATGTAATTTCACCCTCTAAACTGGCAGCTTCAGCACAATTTAACTGTGGCAGCTGTGTAACTATATCAGAAATTTCAGTTTCCTCAACCACCTTTTTAGAATAGAGTTCTTCATAACAATCCTTGATCTCATGTCATACATCCCTGAAATCAGTTTATACTGAACCATCCCAACTCACAAGCATGGAAATGCTTTCACCCACATACTGTCGTTTTTCAAGATTGTAAAAATATTTAGTAACCTTTTCATCCTGTGTGATCCACTTTGCTTCCTTTCTTTTCTTTTTTTCTGTACTTAGCTTTAGCGCATCTTTTTGGTGCTCCAATTTCAATCCTTCATCGCTCTTCCTGTTTACTTCTTATCCATCTCGTCAATTTTCCTCTCCACGAATCATTCTTCTTCATTTATGTGCGTGTGTGTGTTTTTTTCTTTTCCTCTCTCTCTCTTTTTTAATTTTTTTGAGATAGTTTTCCCACAAAGCTTTGTGGGAGAGTACTGTTGTTGTTGTTGTTGTTTGGTTTAGTTTTGTGTTGTGTGTGTGTGTGTTGTTGTCCGTGTGTGTGTGTGTGTGTGTGTGTGTGTGTGTGTGTGTGTGTGTGTTGTGTGTGTGTGTGTGTGTGTGTGTGTGTGTGTGTGTGTGTTGTGTGTAGTGTGTGTATTTTGTGTTGTGTTGTGTGTGTGTGTGTGTATGTGTGTGTGTGTGTGTGTGTGTGTGTGTGTGTGTGTGTCTGTGTCTGTGTGTCTGTGTGTGTGTTCATTGGGGACATAGGCAATTGCTTTCATTCCTTAATAAAGTGTAAAAATATATATCATCTGTCTGTAAAATCGGGTGGATGAATGCTTCACGCATTGTCTTCAGAACTAGGCAACCACAGCTAAAAAGCACTTTGTTTTGAGAGAGAGAGAGAACAGACAGACAGACAGACAGACACAGAGGGGGGCAGGTAGCTAGCCAGCCACACACACACACACACACACACACACACACACAACACACACAACACACACACGCACACACATACACACACGCACGCACGCACACGCATGCACACATACACACAAACACGCATTGCGCACGCACACACACACACACACGCACAGACGCATTGCGCGCGCGCACACACACACATATACATACGCACACGCACGCACGCACACGCATGCACACACACACACGCATTGCACGCGCACGCACACATACACACACACGCACTGCGCGCGCGCGCACACACACACACACACACACACACACACACACCACACATACACACACACACACGGCATAAACCTTCAAGAGAGATCCAGAAAAAATTGGGCCATACCATCATTGCAATGCGTAAACCTTTTTTTTTTTCTCCTGAAATGTGTTTGTAGACAAATGAAGACAAATTGAACAGGAAGCACTTTAGTCGTAAAAAAGATGGGGGCTTTCTTTTATATCCACAGAAATTCATCCAATGGCCCTTATAGGTCTCGGCCAGTTTCATCCAACTTTTTCACCCCAGAATGATCCATTGAACTTCGGAAGTTGCCGAATAAATTCAATCTTGAACTAGCTCGTCAAGCTCTACAAATGATCTTTTTGTGACTTACCTACATTACAATTTTCAACTAAGTTACCAGGCCATACGATTTATCTCCTTTCCTACCCACACACCCTCCATATTTATACAAACTAAAACTTCTTTAAAAATGATCAAAAAGTGTGGGGAGGGAGGGGTCATCAACAAAGTAAATTTGTGTAAACACTTGTTGGAGGCCAGGGGTATAAAACAAAACAGTTGTCGTTTTCACAGGGATGGGATGTTAAGAGTGTATCCACACTGCAATTAATGCAATGAAATACATTCTGTTGGACCAAACGAAATTCGGTCAAGCTGTACATATGTTGTGTCAAATTCTTGAAAATGTTGACCAGTTTCCGTGGTGTAGTGATTAGCGCAACGGACTACCGACTGGAAGGTTGTGGGTTCGAACCCCCATCAGTCCCTTCAAAAATCGTTGCAGGTTTTCGGCTCTAACCGGCTCCTACCCAGACTTGGGCGTGCTATGGGCTCATTGGGAAGACTGGGACCACACAGTCGAGTCTTATCCACTTCACGGATGCGTCATTGACGGTGTTGCTCAAATCTTTTTACCGGCACCGCAGGTGTCTGTATCTCTCGGGCCTGGTTGACGCCAGGATATATTATGACAGTAAGCGTAGAGAAAAGCCCTGTCACGCAGTCTCAATCCTAGTTGGAACTCCATAGCATCATGATTATCGTCCTCATCTACACTATCATCATCGCATTGTAAAAACTATGTCAGCTTCTCTGGTAATTGATGTGGCGTAGAAAATGGGACAAAAATAAAAATAAAAGGTGAGCATAAAGGTAACTTCCCTGAGTGCAATGATCCTAAAAAAATCTTGATATGTTTGATTCCTTTTAACAGGCAGCTATTCCGCCGATTCTACCTTATCAATGAAAAGTTGCCTATTCACAAATAGGTAATGTTTTGCTCTAATAGTGTAAGCACATGCCTAAACTCTATCCCACGACACGCTGTTATTACGTGATTCGTCAATTTTCAACGCTATCACAAAAGAAAATCACAGTGACAAATAACTCCAAAATTGTGTGTGTGTGTGTGTGTGTGTGTGTGTGTGTGTGTGTGTGTGTGTGTGTGTGTGTGTGTGAGTGTATGTGTATGCGTGCGTGGTTGCGTGGTGTGTGTGTGTGTGTGTGTGTGTGTGTGCGTGTGTATGTGTGTGTGTGAAGTACGGAAGATGCAAACACAAACAAATAAATACACATACAGAGAGAGACAGACAGACAGACAGACAGACCAGAGAGAGGAGAGAGAGAGAGAGAGAGAGAGAGAGAGAGAGAGAGAGAGAGAGAGAGAGAGAGAGAGAGGAGAGGCGACTT
Source organism: Monoplex corrugatus (assembly GCA_030674185.1). Taxonomy (NCBI): domain Eukaryota; kingdom Metazoa; phylum Mollusca; class Gastropoda; order Littorinimorpha; family Ranellidae; genus Monoplex; species Monoplex corrugatus. Next base: position 26,349,361 of record JAPXFY010000013.1, read on the forward strand.
TTTCCATCTTTTTTCAAAATAGCTACCTATTACACAAAATTAATATTTCAGAAATGACACATATACAGGCAAAATGTTAAGCGATCGATAACAGTTCCTGTCAAACTTTACAAACCGAAACTAATAGTTGTTTTAGCTTGTCTTGCGTACGTTGGCTTTAATTAGATTGTATCTTAAATAGAGAACAATAATATTATTAACTTTATTGATAAACTTATTTGTTCCCTCAATATATTTTAACAGCTGAAAGATCAACGATAGTATTCTTATTTGTACATGAAACGAATCCGATTGTACCATTTAAATGGTCATATTTCTTACGTTAAAATGGAAACTGACTACTGACTATTGTAAGGCTTGAGTGCAGGACTCACATGGTACAGAACTTCTGCTCCTGCAAATAGGAGAAGCGAAATTAAGCAAATGGCAGAAGAAAGTGCACGTGATAGACGAGTATGGCCTCCTTGGCAAATGCAAAAGTCTAATGCCGTGAACCGATACTGCTGTTCGGCTGTGATGCGTGGTCAATCAACACGCAAAATCAGAACAAAATTGAAGCAACTGAAATGTGGTTTCGAAGAAGAATGCTGAGAGTTCCATGGACAGCAAAAAAAACAACAACAAAGAAACAAACAAACAAACAAAAAACAAATGAGACAGTCCTGAAGGAGGCAGACACAAGAAGATCATTAATAAAGAAGATTAAGAAAAGACAAGCAACATTAATATTATGAGGAAAGGGGAAGTAGAACACCTGGTGGGAGATGTACTTGGAGCGACATGGGATAGATTCGTGTGGAGGACCATGGTCGCCAACGCCATGCAGCAGGGCACATGATGATGATGAATGCCATCTGTCCATGCTGACTCCAAAGCTCCTCTGCTCTCTACTGATACACAATATCAGCACTAGCATAGTGCAATCAATGGAAGTCAAAATGGACAAATACACCAAAAATGGCTCGGTGCCCCCTACCTGGTATCACTGCCGTTGCACTCTATCGTCACAAAGCTACTCTGGAGTCCACTGTCGAGGAATACAAGGTGGAAAAGATCAGGCTCCTAAGCATACTTGAAGACGTGGGAGACAAGGTTCTGGGATCAATCCAGTGCAAACTGAAGACTGGCAGAAAATGGAAAATCCAAGAAACAATGGACGTTGCAAAGGAAGACCTCGGGGTAAGATAAATAACAGAACAAGCAAACCAACAGGCATTGACTACGATCAACGAAAATGGAATAGTGGGCACAGACAAAGGGGAAAACAGAGAGACATAGTGATACAAGAGATAAAAAACAAGAAGAGGATGCCGAAACAACCACAGAAGGCAGTCCCCCTCCGTGGGGATGCCGGGGACTCTTTCAGTATAAATAGTATCCCCACCTTCTGGAAATTCTGTGCTAGAAATTTCCTTCTTTCTGTCGCTCTCTTTGTTTCGGTCTTGTTCCTTTGCTTTCCTATCATTTTCTGCCTTGCTGGTACATTCACCTGTATATATTCGATAAAGTCTTACGTACTTTTTCTATGGACTGATAATTGGGTATATGTATTGAGTGTATTTTTGACTCCAGGGAGGTGAGATATGTGGAAGCAATTTTAGGTAATTTAGGCCCGTTCTTATGTGTTTTAGTGTCATTAGTTATGTTTCAATTTGTATTCAGTTTTGCATTTTAAATCCCCTGTGCGAATAAATTGGACGGAGTGGTCAACGCCAGAGGCATGTCCTTAGATCATGTGTGCGAATGCATTGATATGTGTACTTAATTTTCTTTTCATTTTTTTTATTCTGTTGAAGTTGTGCGTGTTTTGAAACGGTTATAGCCCTGATATGGCTGTACGCAACCGGCTGGGCTTTAAAGAACAATAACAATAACAAGACGGCAGTCCAGCATGGCCAACAGGACAATAAACAACGTGGCAAAGTGCACTCCAATGAAGTCTCAGCCGGAATGACATGAGGCATTAGGCCCCTTGCAGGACCAGTTTCATCCTCAGATACTGTATATGACCTGTTCTCGAGCGCAAATATGATGAAATTAAACCGAGGAAATACGATTATCCCAAGTGCCCGCTGTGCCATGGCAAAGAGACAGTAGAATATGTCCTCATACAAGTAGCGCTAACCCAAGGAGGGAACAAACAGAAGCACAATCAAGTGCTTTCAAGAGATCACACAAAACGATTAGTGTTGACAGAAGAAAGATCACGCCACCACAAGCTCTAGCAACGTTCTACTTGGCACGATAAGAGACAGTAAACTGTGGCTTGGAAAAGCTGTGACATTCTGTGCAGTCTCTCGTGTCATCAGGCTTTATGCTTACGTGATACTGGTCTTCCACACAGCGGGGTATAAGGTGCTCAAGTAATAAGTCCCTTTCACATATTAATGATATGTGTAACATGCCTGAACATAACAATCTCCAAGTAATAAGTCCCTTTCACATAATGATATGTGTAACATGCCTGAACATAACAATCTCCAAGTAATAAGTCCCTTTCACATAATGATATGTGTAACATGCTGAACATAATCTCCAAGTAATAAGTCCTTTCACATAATGATATGTGTAACATGCCTGAACATAATCTCCAAGTAATAAGTCCCTTTCACATAATGATATGTGTAACATGCCTGAACATAACAATCTCCCATATTATTCTCCTTTATCCCTTAATATTAAACCGAGGGTAGGAGAGTCACTGCTGACGCTTCTTGACAAACCCCTGCCTTTTGTGTCCATCCTGAGTTTACCTCTGTGAGTCGGGAGAAATCAAGCCGTCAACTCCTGGATTTTTTTTTCGGCGGGGAGAGGGGGTGGGGGGAATTACCTTCTTCATTCCTTTGCTTACGACAACTTTGACACGTTCACTTGTCATCCACTGGGGATTCAATATATACATACATTCAAAGGTGCATGATTTACTTAATTTATTTATTTTTTTATTTTTTTATTCTTTCCCTTCCACACTTACCGAACCATTCATTCATTGTGTTGTCTTTGTCAACAGACACAGACACCTGGAAATAAGTCAAAACCACAACACACTCTCCACCCGACCCTAAAAAAAAAACACTGCACAGGAAGTACAAAGAATTATGTTTGTAAATGTCTGGAATGTCTATCCCTTGATATGCTGTCCTCACATCTCCGTTTACCTCTTCACCTTCCCCGGCACACAGTGCCCAGCAGGGGAGCTTTTGCATAATGGTGCATTAAGTGCCAACCAAATAACAGTCTCCCACTTAGATGGGAACAAAGTGCCCATCAAATAACAGTTTTTCCACACGGTGTACTGACAAGCCAGAAAAAAAAACTATCATAGATGCATTTGTTCACAAGCTGAGAAACATTTGCTTTTTGTTGTTGTGGAGCTTGGTACTTGTGCCTGTCTGGTGAACAACTACACTACAGATCTCCTGACGGTGATGGTAACTAATAACAACATGTATTATGATTATGATGGTGGTGATGATGGGATAAAACAATTCTGATTGGATGATGGTGGTGATCACTTTCCTTTCTCTGAAATTTGTGTACATAAATTGGTATGATTGTAACAGCAACTAAAGCTTTCCAATTTAACCAGGTTTGTACACACAGGTCTACTTTACCTTGACAATAATAACTACTACAATACTGACAGGACGAATAATTACAAAATCAATGAGAAGGAAACCGACCAACAGATCAATATGATAATGATATTGATGCTGACAAGAACACTTTTTTTTTAATTCAGCATACAAAATGATGAGCTCTTATAAAGCATTACATTATCTCCCACACTGAAACTGGGAACACATCACCGAACAGTCAAGTCTCTATTCTGTTGTATCAGTTTTCACAAGGTGTGTGTTTGGTACTTAGGATTTTCCTAGACATCAGGCCCTGGGGGCACAAGAAAGAAGCGTCAGGGTGTGAAGTGAATGGAACTTTTACTGCCGCAATATTTGGCGGCAAAACGAGCAGACGATTGCTCCCCAGACGTCTGCACTGATGTGATGAGGGATAAGTAGTTGGGAGACGGAGAAGAAGGGAAAATGTGAGATGGAAGGAAAGCGAGAGAAATGGGACGAGAGGAGATGGACAAACAGAGCGAGAGAGAGAGAGCAAGAAGAGAGAGAGAGAGAGGGAGGGAGAAAGGGAAGGAGGGAGACAGTGAGTGAGAAAGACAGCAAGAGAGAGTGAAAGAGAGAGAGATTGAGAGAGAGAGTGAAAGAGAGTGAAAGAGAGTGAGAGTGTGTGTGTGAGAGAGAGCGAGAGAGAGAGAGAGAGAGAGCAAGAGAGAGAGTGAGAGATAGAGAGCGAGAGAGTGAGAGTGAGAGAGAGAGCGAGAGAGAGTGCGAGAGAGAGAGAGAGTGAGAGAGAGCGAGAGTGAGAGAGAGAGAGAGAGAGAAAGTCACCAAGACCGAGAGAGAGAGTGAGAGAGAGAGAAAGTGAGAGAGAGAAGAGAGCGAGAGAGACACAGAGAGAGGGACAGAGAGAGAATGAGAGAGAGAGAGAAAGTGAGAGAGAGAGAGACAGAGAGGGACTGAGAGAGAGAGAGAGCAAGTGAGAGAGAAAGAGCGCGAGAGACAGAGAGAGAGAGGGACAGAGAGAGAATGAAAGAGAAAGAGAACGAGAGAGAGAGAGTGAGGGAGAGCAAGAAAGAGAGCGAGAATGAGAGAGAAAGTCACCAAGACAGAGAGAGAGAGAAAGAGAGAGAGAGTGAGAGAAAGAGAGCAAGAGAGAGAGACAGAGAGAGAGAGAGAGAAAGAGAGAGAGAGGGACAGAGAGAGAACGAGAGAGGGTGAGGCGTACAGAGAAACAGAGAAATACAGGAATGCTTGCACTGAAAGCAAACAAGACAGACGGGCCACTTACTGTAAGAGGAGTGGCACTTGGGGACACAGTGTAATCAGTGCTATGGCTTGCTGCTTGGGCAGAATGGTCAGTGGACCCATTATTCTTTTTAGGAGTATGGGTGGAACACTTCCCACGGCCCACGGAGTTGTGGTAAACTGTGTTCACACCGTCTGTGGTTTTCTTCTGCCTTGTTCCATCATGTCTCTTCTATGGCAGTTCAAGCGTTGAGTCTGTGTCTGCTCCTTTGTCTAAGTGTCTGTTGGTCTAGCTAGCTATTTGTCCATCTGTCCTTACAACAACACCAATGACACCAATGTTCTTTCTAATGTACACATTACGCGGAAAGTGTATAAATAATGATATGCAACTAACTTAAAAACACATTACTGCTGCCATTATTCCTACTGTTGCTGCTGCTGCTACTCCACGTCATTTTTCTGCTTCGTGTGGCTAGTTTGCGTTTCTTTCAAAATGGACCCAGTGGGTTGTTGACTATGCCATACAGTGGATAACCTTAATACTAAATCATGAAGGCTGAGCAGTTGTGGTTTGATGTCTTTAATGGTTAGATCATTAGCAGACCAGGTTCCATGTTCAGGCTAAACTAGACAAAAAGTGACGACTGTATAACATAAATCCACATGGATCATTTGAAATGTTGCCATAACACATAGTGTGCATAAACAGAAATAAAGATCAAAGACAGAGCACATGATGTACATAACAGAAATAAAGATCAAAGACAGAACACATAATGTACATAAACAGAAATAGAGATCAAACAGAGAAGGCACAATGTGCGTAAACAGAACTGAACATCGAAAGAGAGAACACGCAATGTGCATGAAAAGAAATGAAGACCAAAGAGAGAACACATAATGTACATAAACAGAAATAACGATCAAAGAGAGAACACATAATATACATAAACAGAAACATAGATCAAAAAGAGAACACATAATATACATAAACAGAAATCAAGATCAAAGAGAGAGCACATAATGTGCATAAAAAGAAATAAAGATCAAAGACAGAATTATAGTGTGCATAGAAAGAAATTTAGATCAAAGACAGAACGCATAATGTACACAAACAGAAACAGATATCAAAGAGAGAACGCATAATGTACACAAACAGAAACAATGATCAAATAGGGAACACATAATGTACACAAACAGAAACAAAGATCAAAGAGAGAACACATAATATACATAAACAGATACAAAGATCAAAGAGAAAACACATAATATACATAAACAGAAACAAAGATCAAAGAGAGAACGCATAATGTACATAAACAGAAACAATCAAAGAGAGAACGCATAATGTACACAAACAGAAACAATGATCAAATAGGGAACACATAATGTACACAAACAGAAACAAAGATCAAAGAGAGAACACATAATATACATAAACAGATACAAAGATCAAAGAGAAAACACATAATGTACATAAACAGAAACAAAGATCAAAGAGAGAACACATAATATACATAAACAGAAACAAAGATCAAAGAGAAAACACATAATGTACATAAACAGAAACAAAGATTAAAGAGAGAACACATAATGTACGTAAACAGAAACAAAGATCAAAGAGAGAAAACATAATGTACATAAACAGAAATAAAGATCAAAGAGAGAACACATAATGTACGTAAACAGAAATAAAGATCAAAGAGAGAACACATAATGTATGTAAACAGAAACAAAGATCAAAGAGAGAACATATAATGCACGTAAACAGAAATAGAGATCAAAGAGAGAACACATAATGTACATAAATAGAAATAAAGATCAAAAAGAGAACACATAATATACATAAACAGAAATAAAGATCAAAGAAACAACGCATAATGTGCATAAAAAATAAAGATTCAAAAACAGAATGTATAATGTGCATAAAAAGAAATTTAGATCACAGAGAGAGAACGCATAATGTACATAAACAGAAACAGAGATCAAAGAGAGAACACATAATGTACATAAACATATACAAAGATCAAAGAGAGAACACATAATGTGCATAAACAGAAATAGAGATCAAAGAGAGAACACATAATGTACATAAACAGAAATAGATATCAAAGACAGAACATATAATGTACATAAACAGAAACAAAGATCAAAGATAGAACACATAATGTACATAAACAGAAACAAAGATCAAAGAGAGAACACATAATGCACGTAAACAGAAACAAAGATCAAAGACAGAACACATAATGTACATAAACAGAAACAAAGATCAAAGAGAGAACACCATAATGTGCATAAACAGAAATAGAGATCAAAGAGAGAACACATAATGTACATAAACAGAAATAGATATCAAAGACAGAACATATAATGTACATAAACAGAAACAAAGATCAAAGATAGAACACATAATGTACATAAACAGAAACAAAGATCAAAGAGAGAACACATAATGCACGTAAACAGAAACAAAGATCAAAGACAGAACACATAATGTACATAAACAGAAACAAAGATCAAAGAGAGAACACATAATGCACGTAAACAGAAATAAAGATCAAAGAGAGAACACATAAAGTATGCAAACAGAAACAAAGATCAAACAGAGAACACATAATGCACGTAAACAGACACAAAGATCAAAGAGAGAACACATAATGCACGTAAACAGAAACAAAGATCAAAGAGAGAACACATAATGTACGTAAACAGAAACAAAGATCAAAGAGAGAACACATAATGCACGTAAACAGAAACAAAGATCAAAGAGAGAACACATAATGCACGTAAACAGAAATAAAGATCAAAGAGAGAACACATAATGTACGTAAACAGAAACAAAGATCAAAGAGAGAACACATAATGTACGTAAACAGAAACAAAGATCAAAAAAAGAAAACACATAATGCACGTAAACAGAAACAAAGATCAAAGAGAGAACACATAATGCACGTAAACAGAAACAAAGATCAAAGAGAGAACACATAATGCACGTAAACAGAAGTAAAGATCAAAGAGGGATTGTCTACCTGCCTAATTGTTGATACTTTGTTTCAAAATTTATGTCTGCTCCTTTCCAATCTGTCCTTTCTTTCTAAGATTATTGAAAAGATCGCACTTCTCCAACTCCAGGAACACCTGGATTGCAACAGCCTTCTCTATCCTTTGCAATCTGCCTATCGCTCTGGTCATAGTACAGAGACTGCTCTTTTGAAGATTGTGAATGATCTGCTATCTACTCTAGACAATGGTCAGGTGTCCCTTCTCTCTCTTCTTGATCTCTCTTCTGCCTTCGACACTATTGATCACAATACTCTTCTTCCTCGACTTCAGAATATTTTTGGTATCTCTGGCATTGCTCTGTCATGGTTTCAATCCTACCTTTCTGGTCGCGTACAAGTTGTCTCCATAAATGGTGTCTCTTCTAATCCTACCATCTTGAAGTACGGTGTTCCTCAGGGCTCTGTCTTAGGCCCTATTCTCTTTATTTTGTACACTCAGCCCATCTCTGACATTGTAGCCCATCATCACATATCTCATCACTGTTTTTCTGATGACAACCAAATCTACATGTCTGGCCATCCCTCCACTATCCCTTCTATAATTCAACGCACACAGCTCTGCATTTCTGACATAAAGTCTTGGATGACATGCAACAAACTCCAGCTGAATAATGACAAAACAGAATTTATATTTATTGCATCAAAGCGACTTCTGTCTACTGTGCCTATCCCTGTTTCTATCCAGCTTGAAGACTCGGTAATCCACACTTCCACATCCGTGCGTAATCTTGGAGTTGTACTGGACCAAACTCTTTCCTTCCACAGCCAGGTATCCTCTGTCTGTCGTGCTTGTTACTTAGAACTTCGACGGATCAGTTCTGTGCGTCATCTTCTATCTGAAGAAAGCACTATAACTCTCATTTCTGCACTCATTCTTTCCAGACTCGACTACTGTAACTCGCTTCTTGCTGGCTGCCCCCAAACACTCTTATCCAAATTGCAAAAAGTTCAAAATAACGCTGCTCGCCTTGTACGGAAATGCCCAAGGTCAACTCATGTTTCCCCTCTGCTTCGAACTCTACACTGGCTTCCTGTTCGAAAGCGTATTGACTATAAACTTTCCCTCCTATGCCATAAGTCTCTGGCTGGTCTAGCTCCCCCCTATCTTTCTGATCTCCTGACTGTTTACATTCCCTCCAGAGAGCTACGCTCTTCTACTGATGCCCACCTATTTAGAATCCCACGCTTCCGCAACAAAACTCTTGGTGAACGTGCTTTTTCTTATCAGGCCCCCTCTATTTGGAACAAACTTCCCTTTCTTCTCCGCTCTACCTGTACCCTTTCTTCGTTTAAGTCCAGTCTAAAAACCACTCTTTTTAAATCCTAGCCTGTAGTTCTGTACTCTTACTTCAGCTGCCACCTTGAAATCTGTGCCCGCGCGCGTGTGTGTGTGTGTGCGGGTGTGTGGGTGTGTGTGTGTGTGTGTGTGTGTGTGTGTGTGTGTGTGTGTGTGTGTGTGTGTGTGTGTGTGTGTGCGGGTGTGCGGGTGTGTGTGTGTGTGTGTGTGTGTGTGTGTGTGTGTGTGTGTGTGTGTGTGTGTGTGTGTTGTGCGTGTGCGTGTGTTGTGTGTGCGTGTGTTGTGTGTGCGTGTGTGTGTGTGTTTACTGTAAGCGCTTAGGGCTTTTTTTAGATTAAGCGCCATAAATGTTCACTATTATTATTATTATTATTTATGTTGGACTGGTGTTTGGAGATTGTTCAAGAAGGATTCAGTGCACTTCGACAGTTCCATATGCGCTTCATCCGTTTCTGCTGGCAATTATCTGATAGATTTTCTGAGCCTGTGCAAAACCTTACGTGCTGGCAAGATCTTGGAATGGGGAAGAGGGAAGGGACTTAAGAAACACTGCACCAGAGTGATGGAAACATTAATTAAGATGGTCAGCAAACAGGCCAGTTTTTAATGTTGTGGCCTGGTAGTGAAGTCGAGCTATCAGGTCTTTGAGTCCACAAAACATCAGACGACACAAAGGTTGAAGACATAACCGCTGCGTTATGAGCATGGTACTGTAACAACTGAGCTAATTGGCCACTGCTATATACTGATTCAGTTAAACTTAGCATCCATTTCCTGTGAAATTAACTAATACTGTACTGAAAAACCTGTTGACTTAATGGAATAAATAGAGATTATTAGGATGACTTTGTTATCTTTCTTACAGGGGAATGAAAATATCTCTGCCATCATTAATCCGGCAAATAGTACAGTTTGTATTTATGGCATGGGAATTGTTTGTGCTTTTTCTGCACCAGAGATCACAGAAACATGAAAAGAAAAGATATGACAAAGAAAAAAGTGAAGAGGAAAAGATGTCGACAGGGGATGTGAGCTGTGTGAATAAAGTAGACCATTGGCATTGGATCAGCAGAGGTAAATGTGAATGAGATTTTTAATGTATTGGGTATGAGAGGACTGTGTGGTGCAGGATTGCACAGAGGGACAGAGTGGGGGGACAGGCACTGAGGCACGAGACTGCAGATTAGAAAGTCTTTGGAACACAAAGGAGGATCGCCATGCTCAGATATGTTTCTGGAAGGGCACTTTCCTGGGGCACCTCTATAGACTCAGAGGGCACTCACTGTGCAAGCAGTCTTGGCGTGTTTTGTGCACGTGGAACAAGACGCGTGTTACAGGTCTCTACTTGGTTGACTTAAGACCCTATTCTACTTAAATGGGCATACCATGCCCATCAAATAACGTCTCCAAAGTGACACACTGACAGATCATATGTCACAGTTATACAAGAGCTCAATGTAGTACTGATAAATCTTTTGTAGAGGTTGGTGTATTTGAGCCCATCAGGTGAGTGACACATTCTAGAACTGATTATTGTGACGGTAATTGCTATAATGACCTCAATATTGATGATATTGAGGATAATGAGGGTGATTATGATCCTACTGATTCAGTCTGGTAGCTGATCTTGTGAAAATGATACAGTCACTCAGGAGTGGAAACTTCTGGAAAAAAAACATAAGACATGTAGGAAGGTTAAGGGGCATGCACCCCCAGATATATAATTTAAGAAATCAAAATCTGTCATGGGCCATTTCCTGGCATCACCTCAGACATTCATTATGCTTGCAAAGATGTTTTCTGCATTAATTATTTTCTATACGAGCACACATTCAGTCACAAATTATACTTGCTATATTTACCCAGCTTTGAAAAAAAAGGTGGATGTGGATTTTCAAGGAAACACCCCATGTTATCTGAGGAAATTTATTCTGTATGCCATAGAAATACGTGAATCCAAGAAAATTGCCCATCCTTGTCACTATGATGATTAATCTTGTTCAACTCAGTGAGAAGTATATACATATACTATCTAATAATGATAATACAATAAATGATGATGAAAATGATAAGAAAGGTAGTGACAACGAAAACGTCAATCTACATAATAATGACGATTAAAAGGATAACGATAATGATAATCGATTTTTTTTTTTATTTCCATATTCAAATACCGATGTCTTCAAGGAATGGCCTTCATTTCCATTTGGACTGAATCATTGGGCAGAGAGGTATGGGAAGAACAAATCTCTGATAAGTCGATATTCTTCTGTTGCATCATTTTACTCCTGGTAAGTATCCAGTACTTAGGATTTTCCCCGACATCAGGCTTTGAGGACACAAAAAAGTAGCGTCAGGGTGTGAAGTGAATGGAACTGTTATTGCCGCAATATTCGGTGGTAAACTGAGCAGACGACTGCTCCCCAGACGTCCATATCGAGATGATAAGACATACGTCAGTGAGTGTGAAAAGGAGGGTGAGAAAAAAAGGTAGTGCGATGGAGAGAGGGAAGACACGGGGGAGAAAGAAAGTAAGAAAGAATAAAAGAGATAGAAATACAGTTTTGAAAGTTTTGAAACAAACTCACGAAAGTACAATTCATACCATAAACAACAGGTTCCCCTTTGTTTGTAGCAATCACATCTTGTCACACTTTCCAAAGTGTATGAAAACAACCTGCCAATCCTCACTCTCGTGTCTTACCTTGAGTTGTGAAGGATTTCTCTTATATCTATCTATCTATCTACCTATCTACCTATCTATCTATCTATCTATCTACTTATCTATCTATCTATCTATACACACACACACACACACACACACACACACACACACACACACACACACACACACACACACACACACACACACACACACACACACTTTCATGCGTTGGCACTAAAACGGTACAAGAGATCGGTGGTGTCTGGATTTGTGCATAGAGTCTGGAGAGCTTGCAGCACTTGGATGAATTTTCATCATTCCTTACAACGAGCAAAGCGGATTCTGGAGCGAAGCCAGTACCCACCGATTTTTTATGACCCAATCATTGAAAAAGCCTTATCAGAATTAATGTGTCCCAAGGATAAGGAGAGTGTGCAAAAGGAAAAACGGTGAAAGATATGATACCTATGAGGCTGCAATACAGAGGAAAGGTAACGGAGGATTATGCTCGTTCACTTCATCGACTAGATGCCCCAATTAAGATTGTGATGACGATTAGAAAATTGAAAACCGTCCTTCCGTCGCTAAAGCCACCGGTGGAGAAGTGCTTGAGAAGCGGAGTTGTCTATAAAATCAACCGTCCGCGTTGTAACGTGTGCTATGTCGGCCAAACCAGCCGACATTTGCAATCTCGCTTCAGAGAGCACATCAAAAACAGTGGGCCGATAAAAACACATATGACCAATGTGGAGTGAAGACGATAGATGTGAATAATGTCACGATATTAGACGCAACAACCCGGGGAGAAACATTTTTGATGACGCTTGAAGCATTGCATATAAGGGAATTGGGGACCTACGATCAACACCAGAGATGAGTATCGAAGCCGACAGCTGACAATTAAGCTGTAATCATTTTGTATGATCGCTTCACATTCTAATGTTGTTGGTGTTTAATGCTGATCTCTGTTACTTGGTTTGATAACATTTGTGTTATATTCTCCTTTTCCAGAACTCTGATGATGAGCGATAAGCTGGAAAAATTTCAGAACAATTTCAAACACGGTTTGCCAATGAAAAATAACTCTCTCTTTCTCTCTCTCTCTCTCTCTCTCTCTCTCTCTCTCTCTCTCTCTCTCTCTTCTCTTCTTTCTTTCTTTCTTTCTTTCTTTCTTTCTTTCTCTCTCTCTCTCCCCCTTCCCCCTCATGTACTGTTCACGATTAAGTTTTAGAGATCTGTGTGAGAGAGTACTGGGAGTAGGAAACCTATCAGTTTAAATCAGCTTTTTATCCACCATCAGACTGACAAGATGCTTGATCCGGGTCACCACCCAAACCATTTCATTACCGCCGCCACAGATTGTTACTAAAAACACCGCGGTAGGCAAGTGATTAAATCATAGAGGGATAAACACTATCAAATTATATTGTAAAGGGAGGAAAGGGGAGATGGAGAACATCAGAGCTTTCTCTTTACCAATACAGAAAATGTTAACATAAATTTGGTCAAGAAATAAGAAAATCATAAACAGACAAATACTGTCATAGCAGATCAGTAAAAAAAAAAAAAAAAAAAAAAGTAAACTGAGACAAATTAGGAAATTAAGGAAAAGTAACATTATCAATATATGCGTATAACTCAATCAAATACTACGAAGAGAAATAAAACAAAGACATAATAAATCGAATTAACAAGATCATCAAAAATAAGAGATCTAACGTGAAATCAGAATTCGGTAGTAGTAACACAAGTCCACAAAAACAAATCAAGAAGAAAACGTACAAATAATTTCATAAATATGAATTTTCATATGCATGTCCACACGAAAACGTACACATAAATATACACATACACGCGCGCACGCACACATACACAGGGGGAAGAGGTTTTAGAAGTGTAACAGCTCCACACATTAATGTAATATAAACATATCACATGGAGTGTAAACATTTTATCAAGAATAACAACAGATAACATCATGACATTAGAGATGGGTAATCGTAACAAAAGTTCACAAAGAATGTAAAATGTATCTATGGATGGAAACAAATCAAAGACAGAGAGGGACAGAGGGACAGAGGGATGGATAATTAGAGAAAGACGGTAAGAGACAAGAGACAAAGAGGGAAAAAGAGAGAAGGGGAGATGTTTAACATCCTGATGCAGAAAGATAACAGCTAATAGCGGGGATAAGAAGGATCCCTATATACAAACGAGGATGTCTAGCGATTTTATTAGCACAATGTGTGTATAGCTGAAAAAAGGGGGGTATCAATCAGAATAGATGCTTACTTACATAAGGAAATATTTGTGAAGTTTTCGTTTAAAATCTGTTAGTGGTGTGCATGACCAGACTTCTTGGACAATGCAATTCACAAAAACATGTCAAAAAGGAAATACTTGTTTTACATATATCTAATCTTGATCTTCAAAGATTAAGATTATTCTGTGTAGCGTGGCTGTCGTGGGATCAATACGTCTGTCTGAGGGCACATCTATGTACCAATGTGTCCGTTTCAGTACTTCTGTTCTACTGAAGCTGTTTTTTTGAGTGATACTGTTTCTGCCTTTCTTTCCTAATTTTTTATCTGTGGTTAGGGAGCTCCCATCTACTAGAAATGTTCCTATCTTCTGTGCAAGGAACCTTTCTTTAGGATCATGGCACTCAGGGAAGTTACCTTCGTGCTCAGTTTTTTCGCCCCATTTTCTACGCCACTTTAATAGCCACAGAAGCCGGGGCATATTTTTTCTTTACAATGCGATGATGAGGATGTCGATGAGGATGATAATCATGTTGCTATGAAGTTCCATCTCGGATAGAGACCACGTGACAGGGATGTACTCTACGCTTATTATTATATATATCCTGGCGTCAAACAGGCCCGAGAGATACAAACACTTGTGGTGCTGGTCAGAAGATTTGAGCAACATTCTCAATCACGCATCCGTGAAGTGGATGAGACTCGACTGTGTGGTCCCAGTCTTCCCAATGAGCCCATAGCACGCCCACTTCTGGGTAGGAGCCGATTAGAACCAAAAAATCCCACAATGATTTTGGAAGGGATTGATGGGGATTCGAACACACAACCTTTCAGTCGGTAGTCTGTTGCGTTAACCACTACACCACGGTGACTGGTCCTGTGCAAGGAATTGAATTCTTATAGAATTTGCTGCGAACACCCCAGTCTGTTGATGCCTATCCAATATGGGATTTCATATGGACATTGTGAAATATATTTTTGCTTCAGTGGTGATACAGTATAAAAATCAATGAATGCATTCTTAGAAGGAGTTCTTTAAGACGTGTATTTTTCAAGCAAGATTTTCGTCTATGGACACACAAGTACACAATATTCAAAAACTTGTTTTATGTTTATATCCTCTAAAAAGAAAAAAAGAAAAAATTTGGATAGTTGGTGTGTATGGCGAGTTGATTCGGTTTTAGTAATATGTGTGTGTGTGTGTGTGTGTGTGTGTGTGTGTGTGTGTGTGTGTGTGTGTGTGTGTGTGTGTGTGTGTGTGTGCGCGTGCGTGCGTGCGTGCGCGTGCGCGTGTGTGTGTGTGTGTGTGTGTGTCTGTGTGTGTGTGTGTGTCTGTGTGTGTGGTGTGTGTGTCTCTGTGTGTATGCGTGCGTGTGTGCGTGTGCGTGTGTGTGTGTGAGAGAGAGAGAGAGACAGAGACAGACAGACAGACAGAGACAGAGACAGACAGACAAAGAAGAGAAAGAGAGAGAGAGAGAGACAGACAGACAGACACAGACACAGACAGAGAGTCAGACAGACAGACAGACAGACAGACAGACAGATACAGAAACACAAAAGACAGAGAAAACTAGAGTGGGAGTGGGTGGTCAGGGGAAAAGAGGAGGGGGGCAAAGTAGGACAGCTTACAAAGCGAAAGGGACAGCTGGGGATATAGTCCTCTCAGCGACATGGATTATTGACCAGACAGAATGGATGGAATCCCTGTAAGTGTATAGGTGGAACACTTATATTGAAAGTGTGGGAAACTCATTTGACAGTTTAGTCTGATCGTCTATGGTTGTTTTTCTTCCGTCTTCTCCTAGTACTTCTTCTGTGCAATCTTTGGGTTTGAATGCTTAGCTCTTTGAGAAAGGAGAGAGAGAAAGAAAAGAGACAGACAGACAGACAGATTTTGTTTGTGTGTGTGTGGTGTGTGTGTGTGTGTGTGTGTGTGTGTGTGTGTGTGTGTGTGTGTGTGTGTGTGTGTGTGTGTGTGTGTGTGTGTGTGTGTGTGTGTGTGTGTGTGTGTGTAAAAACAGAACTATGCTTGCCTTCTGTAATTTTGTTATAATGTCTTTAAGGAATCAGAAAAAAAAACACGAAAACAGAATCAGAACGCGTATTTAATACAACCAGACAAGCAGGCGCAAGCTTTTGGCCAACTGTCAAGCGTAAACGTAAGATCAAAACTGAACAAACACCAAATACAAAAATTAGGAGAAAAAGACTAAAAGTTCCCTGCTGCTTCGTCCAATGGGAGAAAAGATCGCACTTGTTTTGGATTAATGTATTTAAGTATGTTTTTATTCTCAGGTATATTCATTATTGTTTGAATATCCATGGTTCAATCTGAAGATCATGGTTATTTGTAATTAAAAAAAAGGCCAAACAAAAGCCGTGTCAAGCTTGGCTATGCTGGCAAAAAAAAATCACTTGACTTATCATAGATAGATATATGCCCAACACAGAAACTTGGTCAACAGCCCTGACTTTTTTAGGTCAAAAAACAATACTAGATTTCTGAGGCCAAAAAGCAATACTAGATTTTTTAGACCAAAATGCAATACTAAATTTTTGCAGGCCAAAAAGCAATACTAGATTTTTGTAGGCCAAAAAGTAATACTAGACGTTTTAGGCCAAAAAGCAATACTAGATTTTTGTAGGCCAAAAAGCAATACTAGATTTTTGTAGGCCAAAAAGCAATACTAGATTTTGTAGGCCAAAAAGCAATACTAGATTTTTTAGCCAAAATGCAATACTAAATTTTTGCAGGCCAAAAGCAATACTAGATTTTTGAGGCCAAAAAGCAATACTAGATTTTTGTAGGCCAAAAAGCAATACTAGATTTTTGTAGGCCAAAAAGCAATACTAGATTTTTGTAGACCAAAAAGCAATACTAGATTTTTGTAGGCCAAAAAGCAATACTAGGTGACAAAATCCCAAACTCAGATTCATTCAAGGAACTTTCCAAATCGGCGCAACAATTAAAATTGTCCTTCCAAACAACATTCCACCTAAATACCTCCCTGACAAATTCAGTGAGTTCTTCACAGTAAGAACAAAGGAGCAAATAAGAAGAAATTTCCTATTACGAATTCATTTACTTGTGCCCATGCAACAACTTTCTCTCCCCTTTCATTTCGCATGCCAAAGCCATAGAGTCAACTACGTCACCTACGTTTAACGAAAGTACGTATACAGAAAACAAAAACTGCACGAGCAAACAGTACCAAAACCGTATATTTACCAATTCATGCGAAGACTGCATGCGGGCACACGCAAGCACACACGCGCGCACGCATGCACAGACAGACAGACAGACCTAAACCAATGGATAGATAGACTAAAAACATATAATGAAAGCAGTGACCAAAACATCTTCAGCGTCATCTGAAACAAAAGGCTGGTAAGTGTGATTAGAAATCCTAGCTTGGCAAACTCACGTGAGAGAAAGAGCAAGGCAACTGGGAGAGAGGGGTTATGAAAGGGCTGCTTAAATCAAGACGTGAAAAGATTACTCTTCAAAGAAGATTTTTGAAGAAAAAAAAACGAGAAGCAGAATGGATTGGGAGAGGAAGTTTGTTCCATGGAGAAGGGCCTGGAAGGAGAATGAACTTTGGCCAGGGATTTTGATATGAAAGCGATGGATGTAGAGGAGATGAGTATCAGAAGAGAAGCACAACTCTCGTGATGGAGTTTTGAGGTGAAGGAGATCAGTAGATATAGGAAGGAACCAGACCATTCAAAAACACAGCAGAGAGTTTATTGTTAATTCGTGATTCGATGGGGCGTCAGAGAAGAGGAAGAAGGAAGCGAGTGATACGAGTGGATTTAGAACATCAGTGGAGCAGTATTGTTGTGTAATTTCTGAAGTCAGAGGGCAAGATTCTGTGGACAGCCAACAAGGACAGAATTACAATAATCTTGTCTTGGGAGAACGAAAGCAGAAATGAGAGGGCATCCTCAGAGAGAAGATGGCGAACAGAACAAATGCAGCAAAGCTCCAAGTAGGAAGCGTGACAGACAGAGGAAACGTGATGTTGTAAAGAAAGTGTCTGATCAAGTGTAACGCCCAAATTGCACATATTCACAGAGGCCTGAATGTGGCAGTTTTCAAGTTGGACAGAAGTGGAGATAGCGTGAAGGCATAAAAGCCTTTTGAGTTCAGTCAGTTAAAATTATTTCAGTTCAATTATTGTTCAGCTGAAGTTTGTTGCTTATCAACCATGTTTTTATTTTTGAGACACATAACTATGTGCGATGGAT